>OZ024740.1:58590236-58890236 GCA_964016885.1 Eledone cirrhosa | reverse complement strand
AATCCTCCTTGTATATATTTCACCAATAATCCGTAAAGTCACAGTAGTCAAATCTTGGATATTCAGCAAGGGGCAAGAAATAACTATCTGTGTTTACACATCAAATGCAAATCTGCGAGTGACCCGTCGCACATGTTGTAATTCTAAAACTACTAACAACATGCTAGCGTCCTCCCATTGGCGTGAATAGGGTGGTCGACAGCTATAAATAGCAGCCGAGTCCTTTCAACCGATTTAGCTCTACAATTAAGGAGCCGTTTATATATCCGAAATAAATTAAATTAAATTAAATTAAGGGAGTCATGTCCGAGCCATATCCACCGTAGAATAAGCTCAAAGATTCCATTGAATAGATCCGAGCATTTTATATCAACTAGAAATTGATTGACATATATATATATTTTTAAAATAAACATATGAAACAATCACAGGGGATAATTTGTAAAGTGTGTAATCACACACAGCTAGGTAGGTAACTAATTAAAGTTTAACTAGAGCTTCAAATATTACCTTTTAAAAAATGCTATGTGTGATTACACACTTTACAAATTATCCCCTGTGATTGTTTCATGTGTTTATTTTAAATATATATATATATGTCAATCAATTTCTAGTTGATATAAAATGCTTGGATCTATTCAATGGAATCTTTGAGCTTATTCTACGGTGGATATGGTGCATGTCTCGGGCATGACTCCCTTAATTTAATTTAATTTAATTTATTTCGTATATATATAGATATATATTTAAGAGTTATACTAGGTTCAATGAATACATCAAAGAATGTTTTACACACACACATATGTATATATATATTAGCTGCAAAAGGCTTCTCCCTCAGAATGAAAGGCAGACTGTATGATGCGTGTATCCGAACAGCGATGTTGCATGGTAGTGAGACCTGGGCGCTGAAGGTGGAAGACTTACGTAGATTAGAGAGAAACGAAGCCTGCATGCTCCGATGGATGTGTAACAGTAATATACGTGAACGACAAAGCATAAAGGAATTGAGAGAGAGACTGAGCATAAGAGGAATCAAATGCTGCGTGCAGGAGAGGCGGTTACGCTGGTATGGACATGTGATGCGTATGAAGGATGACAGCTGCATAAAAAGGTGCAGAGCACTAGAAGTTGATGGAAACCGCGGAGTGGGGAGACCCAAGATGACTTGGGATGAGGTGATAAAAGCCGACCTTACCCAACTACACCTCTCAAAGTCAATGACACACGACCGTGACTTCTGGCGTCACGCAGTAATACAGGGTACCCGACCTCCCATGGGTACATGCTGAAGCATATAAACAATATGCCCCCCCCCCCCCCCACCCACCGCAAGGTGGCCGTGGAGGTGCCACGGCAAAAAAGCACCCAGCCCACACTGTAAAGTGGACGTGTAGGCGCCACGAAAAAGCACCCAGCACTCACTGTAAATGAGGTTGGTGTTAGGAAGGGCATCCAGCTGTAGAAATCAAGCCAGATCAGTTCCTGTATGAGCAAGGCATGGTCAGCCGACCAGACACTGCCCACAACAGGACAACCCGTCTAACCCATGCTAGCGTGGAAGAACGGACGTAAAACGGTGATGATGATGATGATGATATATGTATATGTATGTGTGTGTGTGTATATATGCAAGCGTGGCACACGGACGTTAAACGATGATGATGATGTGTATATATATATGTATGTATATATATATATGTATATGTGTGTGTATGTGTGTGTGTGTGTATGTATATATTTATATGTATGTATGTGTATGTGTAAATGTGTTTATTGCTTACCACGTGTGTTTGTTCATTTATTTGTGTCCTTTCCTGTATCGCTGTCAACTTTATAATAATTTTTATTTTTATTTTCCTAAGTTGTTTGTGTTTGTGTATTTATGTGTATGTGTATGTATGGATATGTATATATATATATATGTGTATGTATGTATATGTATATATATATGTATGTGTATATATGTGTGTATGTATATATATATATATGTGTGTATGTATATATATATATGTGTATATGTATATATATGTATATATGTGTGTATGTATATGTGTGTGTGCATGTGTGTGTGTGTGTGCATGCATGTGTGTTTATCTACTTTTATACTTATTCTTTTTCCTTTCCTTCTTCCTTTTCCAGCCTCATTTTCATATAGATTATATTTTTGCTTTCTAATATCCACTGTCAATAAATACACCAGGATTTTTTTATTCTGATGATTGAAAGGAAATTTTGTTTGCTTTCAAGAAACCACTGGTAAATGAAATAATTATCTTATGTTTTTTTATTATATAACTATATATATATATATATATATATATATAATATTATATATCATATGATATTGTATATATATGTAATATTTTATATAATATAATAGTATATATATATATATATATAATATTATATATAATATAATATTATATATATATATGTATATATAATATTATATATATTATTATATTATATAAAATATTACATATATATATACAATATTATATTATATATAATATTATATATATATAAATGTAATCTGAGTTTTTCGAATATTAATAATAATATTCGATCCGTTTGCAATTATGCAAACAGCTTCTTCAAAGCCATGTCTGTAGAATAATATTATATATATAATATTATATTACATTAGTACAAGTATGTAAGATTTATTACTTCTTACATTGTATAGGCGTTATGGGAATGGAAATAAGTTCAAATGGTTGTCTAGGCCTTGTTAGAACTGTAATAAAGTGTGTTAATGAAACTTAGATATTAAAACTTAAATGCAAATGATTTTACCACATGAAAAAAAAAGAGATTGTTTAAAAATGAATGGAAAAGAACATTTGGCACAATTTGACACAACATAATTTTGGTAACTTAAAAATTATGAAACAATTAGGAGTAAGTGGAGAGAGCAACCACAAAGAGTTGTTTATAATAGAACTAAAGGATTTTTAATATAAACAAAATTGGCTGCTCTCTTTCATAAATACTCGATAAGATGACATACAAATCTTTCTCTAACATGTCAGAATAATTTATTATACTTGCATTTATCATGATATAAAAGAACTAAAAAAGGAATGTCTTGCTTTAATTTTATCAAATCATCAGTTTTGATATATTTTGATTTATGACATTTCGTTTCTGAATTTGTTTAGCAAGATTCTTTATCTGAAATCGTGTGTTGAAACCGATATTGTTATACTTTGGGAGGGTCATGTTGCCAATAAGAAAATTTAAATGATAAAGAAATTGCTGTTTATTTCCTCAGCCAAAGACATATAAAATGTGAATGGTTTCTGAAATATATTCAATATCTGTCCAAATAATAGAACAGCTGCTGTAGTATTTGTAAATGTAAAATGTAAATTATTTTCCTTATAGAGTGTATGGGTAAAGTTAAGCCTGTTGTGTTCACACTGTAATTTGAAAATGGAAAATACTTAATTAAACATTTGTTTAGAATATATTGAAAAATAAATTGATATTTCAAAGTAAATCAATATCTTTTCAGTAATTCATAATTTTGATACCCATTTGCTCTTCAGTCAAGAGACAGCTATGTTAAGTAAATTATTGAATCCAAGAGAGATGTCAACAGTGTTTATTGGAAAATGCAGTGATGGAAATAATGGCTAAGTTGGCAGATTCTGTTTTCCAATAAAATTAAATTCACTTTTCGGCTTGGTGTAAATGAAGAGAAAGCATGGTATCAATATTTTGATACAATTCCCTAATTAGAAATCAGGATCAATTCTAATTTTAAGGTTATTTGAAAGTTTCTCTAGACTATATGCAAAAATTTGTAAGCTACTTATTTCTTTTAGCCTACAACTAGTACATATAATTGGTCCTTCTGACAAAATATAAATCCCCAAACTAAATTAAATGTGGTTAAGTGTTTTGAACAAAAGGACTATTGCACTTGCAGTAAAATAAGAAATAATGAAGCATTTTATTTAACAACTCAAATCAACATTTTAGCTACTTCAGATTTTACAATCCACTAAATGAAATCTACTTAAATGTCATTTAATCTAATTCTCAAAAGCAAAAGGCATAGCTCCCGACTAAACCATATATATATATATGTGGTTTGGTCTGGAGCTATATATATATATACTATCTCACGAATTTTACCTGCCCTATATATATATGACTGAGGCTGTATATTGAAGTATATATGAAATGTTCATGTAAATAAACATCCTTGTAGCCTTGCTATGAATTTTAAAAAAGCTGTTATCATGTTGTTATTATTCTTAGCAACAAAGAGAGGGCACACTGACAGTACCATTTCTTGTTCTTTCACCATCGCCAGAGAGACTTATTCTTTTTGGTTGTTAAGATGAAATAAGCAAAAGGCATATAGTTTTTATGCTTATGTACATAGGCTGATGAAGCTTATTTGCATACAAAGCAAAATGTTGCAGGCTTGGATTAATATGTATATGTGTGTGTTTATAGAAGCCATTTCTATATTAAATATTCTATATACTCTATGTATTGAGTACCTTACTTACTGTCATTACCCCCGATTGAGCCTGGGATACACACACGCACACACACACACACACATATATATGTGTATGTGTGTGTGTGTGTATGTATATGTATGTACATATATATTGATATTTGTTCTGTTGTTAATTCTGGCAATATTATTACACAAATATGACCCTCCCCAAGTATAACAATATATATTGATATATTTATATATAATTCAAGTTAAAAGATACATGTATATAAAGAACCATATATCGTTTGAGAAAGACATAATATTTTGTACATATATATAAAGCACATAATACTTAGCTTTATCAAAATCAATAGATGGTAATTGATAATTGATTACTTAGATCGATTTTTGCTTGGGTTTATGAACTATAAAATGGTACAGTGAGAAACATAAGGGATTCTCCATTAAAAAAAATCTAGCCTCCCCAACTAATTCCTGCTCCTTATCTGTAAGGGTTGTGATGTTCCAGATTCCAATAGTTAAGGTTTGCTCCCTTCCAAACCTTCTTTGGGGTTTCAAGATATGCAATCTTAGTGTATCCATCCCACAACTCTTAGGGCAGGTCACCAGGCTATCGCCAGTTTTTAAGGCATGAATGGAGACTGCAATATATATTTTTGAACAGGCCCCACTACATAAGGCCTGAATGTGTCCCTTGTTAACCCACACAAAGGACAATGTGGTATGATTCTTTTTCTTACTTTTCACCATATTGCAGCTTTGATGGTCTTATTTGTGCCTGTCACCAATCTGGTACTTTCTCAAACCTGGAAGGACTAGGCTTTTTTAGAGGTAGCTATTACTCACCTCATCATAGCTACATCACTGGGTTGTGTGAGTTTTCCTGGGAGATACAGGTGTTACCCATTGCTCCATCTTCCCTAGCAGTTTACTGCTGTTGGTCTGCTTATTCATCCAGCAGCTGCCCATTTTTAACATAACTAACCATCCCATCTGGTGGCCATATAGCTATCCGCCACCTGTAACGTATTCTCAAGCAGAGGTATAAGGGGAATCAGGGACAGAGATCAATAATTGATTTTGTAATTGTCTCTGATCTCTTTGATTCTGTACTGGATGTTCGTGTTAACTGAGGGGCCGAGCTGTCAACTGACCACCATCTTGTTATCTGTAAGTTAAGACTACCTAAAGAAGCCCACTAAACTGGCATGTCCAGGTTGACCTGCAGGATAAAGTGGGAAGCATTGGTGGATAAGGAAATCAGGATCAGGTTTGCTGATACTATAGCATCCAAACAGAGAATTCCCTGAGAAAATCGAGGACATTGAAACGGACTGGAGACTGTTTAGCTCAGGAGTTTCTGTTTCAGCTGTTAAATGCTGTGGGCGAAAGCAACTCGGTGTGGTACTAGGTGGTCAAAGATGCCATTCGAGCAGAGTTTAGCTTAGAAATAAGTTCTCCTCCCTGTACTTGTGATACAAGAAGGCAGGAAAAGTTGCAGCAGAGAGAGTAAAGACATCCAGAGTTAAGACATGGGACGACTTTGGGGTTAAGCTGAAATCCAACTTCAGATTACCAAATAAAGTATTCTGACAGACCATCCGCTGATTTTGTAATAAGAAATCTTCCTCCACACCTGGTATCAGAGAGGTACATCCTTGCAAAGTGGAGAGAATTCTTTGATGATCCAAACCCAATCACAACATCTTCTTAATTACTGACAATTATTTCTTCCCACTGTGATATACCACATATATCAAATCATTTTATTTAACAATTTGCCATTAGCTAATAATTAAAATACCAATACAATTCACTCAGGAAAAAAGAACAGATAATATATATCACTCATCAAAGTATCTTGATGCTTTGATGAGTGATATATATTAGTAATTAAATGCCTTAAACTCTTAAATTTTTGGTTTGTAAGCAAATTGGAACTATATTTATATACATATATATATATCATCATCATATATATATCATCATCATCATATATATATATATATCATCATTATCATCGTTTTTACGCCCGTTTTTCCACACTTGCATGGGTTGGACGAGTCCTTCTCAGCACAGCATCTCTCCAGTTGTTGCGTTCCTTCATCATCTCCTCTGCCAGTCTTAGCGATGTGAGGTCAGCTCTCACAACCTCTACCCCGGTCTTTCTTTGTCTCCTACTGTGGCTTCCTTCCACTAGGATTTCCTGACATTTTTTTACACAGCGGTCATTGTCCGTGCATATCGCAAGTCCATACCAATGCAGCCTTCTCTCATGTACACCCAAAGAAGCATTGTTGCAGTTGCTACATTTCTCTGCAGTCTATGCATGGTTTCTGTAGTTACAGCCTATGTTTCACTACCATGCATCATCACACTTTGCTCACAGGCATCATACAGTCATCCTTTTGAACATAAGGAGAAACCTTTTGTTGTCAACAGTGTGAGTAGCTCTCTAAACTTCTAGTTTATTCTGCAAAACCGATATAGGAATTAAGTATAGATCATGATTATCATTCTATGAATGTGCATAACAGGAAATTCATCATCATCATCATTTTACGTCTGCTTTTCCCTGCTGGCAAGAGTGGGACGGGTCCTCTTCAGCACAGCATCTCTCCACTTGTCACGGTTCATTGTCATCTCCTCTGTGAGCTTCAATGCTCTGAGGTGCTCTCACCACCTCCGCCCATGTCTTCCATGATCTTCCTCTACTGTGTCTTCCTTCCACTTCTTCACCCAGCGGTCATCATTCATGCACGTCACATAGCCATACCAAAGTAGTCTTCGCTCCTGCACACTTAAAATATGAAGAACATCTAACTCAGTGGTTGTTTGTCTTTTTTGTTCCATGCTTCACCACTAAATTTGTGATACCTCACTCTTCTTTTTCTTTGCCCATTTATTCCTGGGACATGCCTTCCAGAAGGTCCTATCAGAAGCAACCATCTCCAAAGCAAAATCAACTGAGCTCATGGACGATATCCAACCATCTTGTTCATAAAATCTGTCCAGCAATTCTTTCCTTAAACATTCTAACCACATGCCTGTAATATTGGAGCTATGATCTCTTGATTCAGAGAAGTAACAGCTCTACCTGGAGCAACTCCCTGATCTCCAAACTTTGACCCTATCAATTAATGTTGCTTCAAAGACCCATTGGAGAAACCCCATTTTGGTCACTTGTATTTGTGATTATATTCTTTTGGTCATTACCCAAGATTCAGGACCATAAAAGAGGGTAAGTACAAACACTGAACTGAAGACAGTGTGTTTGGCTTTTACACCAACCTCCCTTCTTCTGTTGTACATTTGGCCTTAAAAAAGACAATGTAAAATTTAGAAATTTATCAAAAATAATAAAAAGGTTTACAATTGCTGTTATGGGGCATACACTCCAAGTTCAGAATCTCTGATTGAACCCTCACCCCTACAACTCCCCACCCAAAAAAAAACTGAAGTCAATATAGAGAAATTGACCAAGGATATATGTGTATAATTTGTGTATCATGCATTTACACTAGTCCTCTATCACTGAATTAAAACAGTTTAATAGTTTCTGTAGTATTTTAATAGTGACCCATAGATCTACAGTGGTTAACATCCAACTGTAGAAACCATATGAAAACTGGAATGTATGTAAATGAGACATGGTCCCTCACCCATGCTAGAGTAGAAAAGTAGACATAAACTGATGTTGACCCCCGCCTTTATTACTAAAAGGTTATCAATAAAACAACAGTAAAGGGGTTCTATTATCATTTATAGAATGTTTTGGTTGCTCAAACATTGTATTACATATAGAATGTATTATGTACATTATAGAATGATAGATATAATCACATACCTCTCCTTTCTTCTAAGACTCTTAAAATTCTGGACCAGTAGTTCCTAACCTTTTCACTACTAAGAACCCCTTTTTATTTAAATGATCCCCCACCACTGCAATTATTCCCCTCCTAGAGAAGATTAACAATTAAAAGAGAAATGTTTATACCTAGTGAAGAATACATAACCAAAAGCCTGTGAATGTTATATTTCTAACAATGTATTAGAAATGTTGAATTTAACTCAGACACCCATTACTACTTTTGCAGACCCTAGTTGAGAAGTGCTGTTCTACACCAAGTAGTTATTGTCATTTTTCAACTAAACTATATCCCAAAACAATTTCTTGTTGACTTCAAAGTTAGTTGCTCAGGTAATCTCTGGACTTGATCAGTCTAAAGCAGAGGTCAGCAACCTTTTACGGGTATTGTATGTGGGCCTTATTGCTATGCAGTGTCTCGTTGGCGGGCCACATAGCTATGCAATGTTTCGTTGGTAGGCCACATAACTATGCAGTGTCTTATCGGTGGGCCATATCAAAATATATTAAATTTGCTCACCCTCAGACTGCTCTGTCTGGAAGGCTACCTTAATCCCGGGGTTTAAAGAACAATGAATTTTATGTGCTATTACTTTAATGACATTCATTACACATACTATTTATGCAGGTATATACACAAGTACACACACAGTCCCCTTCACCTCAATGTCTGACTATTTTTTCTGTCTGCGTTTGATTGTTTGTTACTGTCACACAAAAAAATTATGTGAGTCTTGTAGCTAGACGTGTTCTCTAGATGGTATTCCAATCCCAAATAATTCAGAGCACTTTTTCAGGGAACGCTTAACCTAAGATTTCAATCTCTATTCTTGATCCAACTCTATTTCTCATCCATCTCAACAATCTACCTGCCAATCTTCTTCATTTCATCAACATTTATGCTGATGATACTACTTTTTATTCTGGCTTTCCTGGCAATCCTTCTCTCTTGAAATGGTTGGAATTTGCTGCTAATCTTGAAGTGGATCTGCAGGCTGTTAAGAAATGGAGCAAGAGGTGGCTAATAACTTTCAACCCTGGCAAAACCACACTCATGTCTTTCAGTAGGAAGTGCGATCTCTATCTTCTTCCCATTTACCTGAGTTATAGGTCTGAGGTGTCACATGGTGAGACAGTCAAACCACATGTGGAAGGTCTTCTTTGAAATTGCACCATCTTACTTTCTCACTTGATCGTTCTTGGGGTTCTTACATACAATGAAATAGTAGGTCTGCTTCCCATAAGGTTGGATCATTGTATAGGTCAAAGGACTACCTCACATCCAAGGCCATGTTGTACTTACAAGTCCACAATTCGCCCTTGTGTGGAATATTATTGTCATATCTGGGCAGGTGCCCATCATGCCACTAACTTGAAACTTACAGTGCCTTCAGCCAGATGTTTGTTGTGGTTCCACAAATAAGGAAGTCTTTCTACAGTCGTAGCTCTTTTCCTCAAACTGCAAGACTTTGGAATTCTCTTCCATCTCATTGTTTACCTCCTTCTTATGACCTGAACTCTTTCAAATCTAAAGTAAAATCATTCCTTTCAACTTAATTTCTCCTCCTTCATAGTCCCTTACACTAAGTGGCTTCACACCTTGTTTGGGATTTTCATTAAAAAAATATTGTTGAATCATATTCAAAATACTGCACTGTACCCTCAAAATAACCAGTCATAAATACAAGAAAAATGCTATTCCAATGTATAATTTTTTTTATTGTATGCCAATCATAACAAAAAGGTTTACAAAAAAAAGGTGGAATTAACAAATTTTAAAATGAACATTTATAAGTTAACTATTATCAACAAACACAGCTTAGAAATAAGAAATTTTTCATTAAGAAAGAATGTTTAACATTGTAACTTTTGAAAAACTTAGAAAAATAAATTATGTAAAGACAAAAACAGCATCACATAAAGAATTTAGGATCATAGGAAAGCAATACTTTTTTTTCTGTTATTAATCAGTGTATACTGTATGTTTTAAATTATTACTTGTGGTGTGTAAGAGAGAAGACTGCACTGATATGAGTTTGTCTGGATAGAAATGTATACTAATATTTATAACCAGCCTTTGCTTGCTATTTTTTGTAATATGTATACCTCTGTTAAATAAGTATAAGAGAAGTCATTTAAGCTTTGTATTTCTGCTTTTTTTTTCTGTTCCAAGAGAATTTCCAGCTGTGAATCAAAGGAAACAGTTTTAAATTATATCAAAAAACATGAAAACATTATGTAAAGACATTTATAGAAGTTGTAAAAGATGCTAGAAATTACACATGCATAAATACACATAGATCTAGGTGCAGACACACAAACATATGTAGCTAGTTAAACACTGTTTCTCATTTACAATTTAACAAACAATTCATACTGACAAATTTTATAAAAAGTTTAAAATATAAAAATAAAGGAAATAAACTGTTCACTGTAAAAGATTTAACTATATTTAATTTCACATTTGCAGATACCCTACAGATGAATATGAATTAACCCTTTAAACACCAGCTTGTTTAAAACTGTCTCTATTATAAACAACATTTTATGTCCACCTTTCCATGCTTGTATGGGTTGTATAGGTCTTTTTCAGCACAGCACACCCCACCCCAACACGATGCATTCCTTCATCATCTCCTTTTCAGGTCAGCTCTCACCACACCCCTCCCTATGATATTATGAGATTTTATGAGATTTTGATATGATTTATTTTGAGAACAATTAACGTCAGTATGAGTGGCTGGTTTGAACAGAAAGAGGTGAGAGAATTCTAACCGGATATGGCTGGTTTAAATGCTAAAGGGTTAACTTAGAACATAAAGAACTTGAACATATATTACAAAGCATTTGTCTGACACACCTAATGGTTCTGTCAATCCACCACCATATTGCAAGCATTATTAATAACTGGTGATTATTGGAATTTTTTCAGCAAGAAACTGACTAATAATATTTTTAGTATCCTATATATTGATAATTTAGTCATTATAGGGTCAAGAAACATTACTTCTCTACAAGTAGCAGTGCTCCAACAATACTGTGTATCCAGTTTAGAATAAGTACACCATATCCCTATGTGTCTTAAGAGGTGACTAAAATGGTTGACCTAAGGAACAGCATTTGGCTGTAAAATACTGCCTCAAACAAAGATGCCATGATAAGTTTGTCATGAGGTTGGCAAGGCTAACCCATAGTCTAGCAGGGAAAATCATTAAAAAAAATATAACTACTCTTTCCTTCTCTATTCTACACATGGTATTCACTGCAGGACATTTCCTTTATCAACTGTTGATTGGAGATCTTACTGATTTCAGCTCTTCCTGACAGTATCACTCCCTGTTGCTGCTGTTGTTGTTGTTCTAGACAGTGCTCCAACATGGCCAGAACTAGATCAATTCAAGCTGACTGAATAACAAACATTTTTTAATCAAAGAACTTAGAGTTTTTAAAGTAGAAGCTGATTGACTGAAGAGGATATCTGGCTCATAAACCATGAAGCCATGGATTATGGATTCAAATCATTTGTAGTCATTTCCATGTTTATGGGTGAGACATTATTTTAGGAAAGAAGGTTGTAGTTAACTTAGGAAGAACTGGAAAATATTCTGAATATGGCCTGAAATAAAACAGAATAAGGATGATGAGAGGAGAAAGGTGGGTGCATTATGTTTGAATGATAATGATAAACTACAAGCTAGATCAAAGGAGCAAGAAATATTGTCGAAATAGTAAAAGCAGGAGAGAGAGAAAGAGAGAAAGAGAGAGGGTGGGTGGGGAACTGGGCAGGTGGATAATGCATGTTTTGTGACAGGAATATATACCAAAGTTAGCTTTGATTGGGCTAGATACAGTCCAGAAGGGGATTTGTCAATCATCTACATAATTTTTCAAAGCCTGTTATTAAGTACCAGCCAAATTTATTCCTGAGGTTTATCAAAGCATTAATTCTACTCAAGCGAATAAAAAATTGACTAAATATTAATATTTCTCTCCTTGTTGCAGATATTCCTGACAGCTCTATTATTCTCTATACACAAAGATGGATCAAAAGATATGTTGAGAAATATTTTATGTGTCAGTATTTTTTATTATTTATTTTCAAGCTAACATCATTGGATTTGTTCTAGAATATGAGTAAACAGCACATCTGACATGGAAGCTTCTATGAGGCCACCCAAACTGCTAGAAATGAACAATCAAATTGCCCTCAATTCGTACATTCTGCCTTAAATAAAGAAGGACATACTAGACCAGTGGTTGCCAACCCATCAGACCTCATAGACCACTAAATTCTTAATTTTAAATCCCATGGACCACTAATATGGATTTTTTAAAAAAGATAAATACATTTAAATTTTTCTGCAGACAACAAAAATTTTGTCTCGGAGCACCAGTGGTCTGCGGAACACTGGCTGGCAACTACTGTACTAGACAATGTTGTTGTCATCATCATCATCATCATCATCATTTTACGTCCGCTTTTCCCTGCTTGCAAGGGTGGGACGGGTCTTATTCAGCACAGCATCTCTCCACTTGTCCCGGTCCTTCGTCATCTCCTCGGTGAGCTTCAGTGATCTGAGCTCTGTTCTCACCACCACCGCCCATGTTTTTCGTGGTCTAGCTCTACCACGTCTTTCCTGGCACTTCTTCAACTATCGGTCATCCTCCATGTGCATCACATGTCCATACCACCTCAGTCTCCTCTCTCGCACACTACATCTATCCCTCTCAGACACAGTTTCTCTCTCAACATATTCATGCTGGGTCATTCACACACATTGACATTGCACATCCAACGGAGCATGCTTACCTCATTTCTCTCCAGCCGTCGCATATCCTCTGCAGTTGCTGCCCATGTCTCACTACCATGCAGCATCGCGCTCCTCACACAGGCATCATATAACCGGCCTTTCGTACGCAGGGAGAAACCCTTCTTTGTCAGCAGAGGAAGCAGCTCCCTAAACTTCTTCCAACCCGTCCTTATTCTAGATACTATGGCCTCGGAACACCCTCCTCCCATGCTAATCTCCTAGGAACTGGAAGCTATTCACCACTTCTATAGCACCCACCTGCATTTGAAAAATGTGTCTATCATTTCGACTTCTACTGTCTAATTTCCCTGTACATCTACTGCATACGTATTTCTCCCTACCTGTTATCCCGCTACATCTCTTATGTACCCAGGATCTACATTGTGTGCATTTTATAGAATTTATGCCAGTTCATTTTCTGCATATCGAACATGGCCATTTCCCTGACGGAATCAGAGTTTTGTCCTCTTTTCTACTCATCAACACTTTTGTCTTAGCTAGGTTCACTCTCTGTCCTCTTGCTTCCAACTGCTGTTTCCATAGCCAGAATTTATTCTCTAGCTCCTCTACTGATTCTGCTATAAGAACCAGATCGTCAGCATAGAGAAGTTCCCATGGACAGCCAGTCTTAAACTCCTCTGTTATGGCTTGGAGGACTATAATGAATAAGAGGGGGCTGAGGACTGAACCTTGATGTACTCCTACTTGTATCTGGAATTCCTCACTAAACTCCATTCTTACCCTGACTTTACTGACAAAACCTCTGTACAAAGTTTGCACTGTCCTCACAAGCCATTCCTCAACACCTAGTTTCCTTAGGGACCACCAGATGACAGATCGGGGTACCCTATCAAAGGCCTTCTCTAGGTCAATAAAGGCTAAGTATAGTGGCTTATTTTTCTCTAAGAACCTCTCTTGTAATTGTCTCACCAAGAAGAGGGCATCTGTTGTACTCTTCCCAGGCACAAAACCAAACTGCATCTCATCTAGTTTGACCCTTTCTCTAATTAGTTGTGCTAATATCCTTTTTGCCACTGTCATAACCTGATCCATCAGTTTTATACCCCTATAATTGCTCCTCTCCAGAGCATCCCCTTTACCTGTGTAGCAGTTTATGAGAATACTGCTGCACCAGTCTTTGTGTATGACACCACCATATATAGTCTGATTGATGATGCGTGCAACCAGTTTAGTGCCTATGTCCCCTGATGCCTTCAGCATCTCAGCAACTATCCCCGATGTCCAGCAGCCTTACCATTTTTCATTTCCTTCATCGCCTCTTGGACCCTATATTCGTCAATCTCAATAGCTGGTCCCTCTGTCGGATCTACCAAGGGTAATTTCTCTCTCTCCCATTCGTTTTCCACATTCATCAGTCTCTCATAGCGACATTTCCAGGCCTCCTTTTTCTGATCATTCGTGACACTAAGTACACAGGGATCATTCCGGACACATTTATCTCTAACAACATCCTGATTTGCATTGACACACTGCCTTGCAATGTGGAACACAGCACGCCTCTGATCTTCCCATCGCAGAACATTGGCAAACCTCCTACTCTCAGCCTCCCTGCGTGCTAAGTACACCCGACGTCTAGCTTCTCTCTTAGCTGCTGTATATCCTTCTCTACTCCCACCCTTTTTCCAAGCCTTCCATGCTAGTCTTTTGTCTCTAATGGCCTTATCTACTGTGCTGTTCCACCACCAGGTCACTCTTTGTTTGGTTGGAGCCCTGCTCCAGCCACAAGTTTTATCAGTAGCCAGCAGTAAGTTGTCATGTAAGAAATTCCAGTTATTATCTATGTCATACGTCTCTAAATTGTCTTGTTTTTCGTCATACACATCTTAAAGGGCTTTCCTAAATTTGTATTTTAGTGAAAGGTCTTTTAGCTTCCAGACCTTTCTTCTCCACACCTTCCTGTGTGTCTCATTCCATCTCTTGCTTACTGAGATATCACTAACGACTAACCTATGCTGTGGAGTACATTCTTCCCCAGGGTATGCCTTGGTATTAGACACCATCTGCCTGTCCCGCTGCCTAACTAGTAAGAAGTCAATCTGGCTTATGTGCTCGCCTGATTTGTAGGTTATTAGGTGGTTGGCAGGTTTCTGGAAGTTAGTGTTGCAAATAGTCAGTGTACTTGCATCACAAAAGTCAAGAAGTGTCACTCCTTCTTCATTTCTTGAGCTGTAACCATGCCCACCATGTACCCCAGTGTAACCATCCTGGAGCTGTCCAACATGACCATTGAAGTCCCCTGCTAACATAACGATGTCTCCGTCCTCTGTCATTGCAGTTGTTTGTAAAAGTTGCTCGTAAAAGCAGTCTTTCTCTTCTTTGCCTAGGCCTGCTTGGGGAGCATAGGCAGAGATGATTGTCAGTAGTCTCCTACCTACAACTAATCTAAGCTTAATTATTCGATTACTAACTCCAACTACCTCTATTGTCTTATTGATCCATTTCTCAGCCAGGAAAATGCCTACTCCCCCTAACCCATCATCCTTACCTTCCCAGAAAAGCTTATAGCTAAGATGTTTGCCTGCGACTAGTCTCGCAGAGGCACCTCTCCATCTCACCTCTTGCACGCATCCATATGCCTTCTCTCCAGGATCTCCGCTATTTCAGCAGATCTACCTTTGAGAGTGCCAACATTAAGTGTTGCAACTCTGAGATGCGACGTCTTCATATTTTGTTGTTCCTATATACTTGTTGCTGTGCTTATAATTGTTTTGGCATTGATACACTGGTTGGATGCCCTTCCTAACACCACTATACAGCATGGACTGGGTGCTTTTATTTGTGCCACCAGCACTAGAGAGGATGTCTTACTGGACTCATGGGCCCTCTCTACCCCTCCATTTTACAGCATGGTCATAAAAAAAACAAAAAAACACTTATTGACACTCACGGCACACACACACACACACTCACTCACACACCAACACTCATGCATACAAACACACACGCCACTCTCTCTCACACACACACACACACACACACACATACATATATATATATATTACCATCAGTACTGATACAAAATCAAAATCATGTCAACTGTTGACTTTTCCAGTTCAGTTTTTATATAATAATAATTGTTTGCTTTACAGCAAAGAGCAACGGCTCTCTACTCTCCACTTGTATGTAGACATACAAAAAGTCAGGATGGACTTAGCTGGAATACCTTTGGTGATAAGTTTGATGGACAAGAACAAAACAACAGCAGCAGTTGGTTTGTGAAATATGAAGAGACTACAAGGAAAATTAAAAGTGGTTTAGACTAATTTACACAAAGACTGGATATGAAAAGATTTCATAGTGAAATTAAGACAGACTAAACTTCTATAACAATCTCAGTATTTTCCCTAAATTGTAATCCTCCGAAATATATGACTGAACTGTAACACTAACTGGGTAAAAAGCACAAGTTTTGTTAAAAAAAAAAATTTAGCTGACACAATATTCAATCCATGTCATTTAAAATATGTTAAATTGATATTTTCTATTTAAACAACATTCTTTGGGGTCTAGCATGTTATTTCAACATTTGACTGGTAAGATCAAATCACAATTATTAATGCTGTTGTTAGCAGTATCTAAATATATTTAACACATTTAACATGTTAGAATTGGTTGAAATTGCACAACCTTGGATCATTATAACTTTCTCAAAAATCTGCTGTGACTATTTTGCTAACTTCTATTCTGCTAACTTAATATGTAATATTCCATATACATTGCAACATTCTCTTTATTTGCACTGACACCAAGTGGTGGTGGCAGCTATTGCGAAAGCCTTCTCTCATAATTGGTCTAGTAAACCTATTCATTCAACTGTCAAATCATCATCATCATCACCACCAACACTATCCTCCCCATCACCAACACTATCATCCTCATCACCAACACCAGCACCACCAACATCATCAACACCTCCACCACCATCATCATCATTATCACCACTAACTCCATCATCATAATTACCAACACCAATGCCATCATCATCATCACCATCAACACTATTAACATCATCACCACCATCATCGTGATAATTATCACCACCTATGCCACCATCATTACAAAATCATTACCATCATCATCACTAATAGCAGCAGCACCACCACCACCACTATAATCACCATTATCACCACCAATGCCATCATCATCACCATTATCACCATTATCACCATTATTATTGATGAACTGGCAGAATCATTAGAACATTGGCAAAAATGTGAGGTGGTATTTTACTATGCTTCTTTAACCTTCTGAGCTCTACTTTCCATACTTCCAGAGTGGATAAAATAAGACACTAGTCATATGTCCCTTTAAAATAAAGTACCAGTAACACACTGGGGTCGATTTAATCAGCTTTCCCATCCCCAAAATGATTGGTCTTGTGCCTAAAACAGAAACAATTATTATAATTATTATTGAGGGTGGCAGTTTGGCACTGTTGGTAGAGCATTGGACAACATGCTTTGTGGCATAGAGTTATGGCTCTTTATGTTCTGAGTTTAAATCCCATTGAGGTTAGCTTTGCCTTTCATCCTTATGGGGTCATTAAAATCAAGCTCCAGTAACGTACTGGCGTCAATTTGATCGACTTTCCCCTCTCGCAAATTTACTTGTACCTAAATCAGAAATCATTATTATTGTCATTTATAATGCTTTTTCTCTCACAGATGTGATACCAATGCTATACCAAAAGGGTGAGCAGTAGCCAATGGCCAAAGGTCCTTTGGCTCATTCCTTCTCCTTCAACTTTCTAACACCCTCCTTAGAATTCTTGCTGTTCCTACCAAGGCTGCTTTTTGTTACAATTCCATCCTGATGGTAATTCCTAGCTTCTCAAGCCATGCATCCAACCCTTTACTAACTGCTCCCAGTGCACCAACCACAATTGGTACCACTTCTACATGTCTGATTCTCCATAGTTTCCTGATTTTCCTTTTCAGTTCCAGGTATTTTTTAACTTTCTCACTTTCCTTTTCATTCACCCTGTGGTCCCACGTTGAAGCAATATCCACAATAATTGACTTGTTATTCTTCTTTTCTACAACAATGTTAAGTTTTCTAGCCACGATAAAATGGTTGCACTGGATGGTCATGTCCTACAAGATCTTGTATTGTACGTTTTCAGCAACAATCTACATTTCTTTGACACATCCACTTTGTAAATTCCTCTCTTTACTGCACTGGGGTCGATTTAATCAATTTTCCCCTCCCCTTCAAATTGCTGGCCTAAAGTAGAAACAATTATTATTATTATTTGGGTGCCATGGGCGGTGGATTGGCAGTATCGGTAGAGGGTCGGACGCCATGCTTTGACGCATAGAGTTACGGTCCTTGCCATTCTGAGTTCAAATCCCGCCGAGGTTAACTTTGCCTTTCATCCTTTCGGGGTTGATAAAATAAAGTACCAGTAATGCACTGGGTAATTGCTGGCCTTGTGCCAAATGTAGAAACAATTATTTGGGTGCCATGCTTTGGAGCAAAGAGTTACGGCCCTTTATGGTCTGAGTTCAAATCCTGCCGAGGTTAATTTTGCCTTTCATCCTACGGGGTCGATAAAATAAAGTACCAGTAATATACTGGGATAATTGCTGGCCTTGTGCCAAAAGTAGAAACAATTATTATTAGTATTATTATTATAAGGATGGAGGATTGGTAGAATCAGCAAGCTGGTGGATTGGCAGTATCAGTAGGGCATCAGACAACATGCTTTGCAGTATAGAATTATGACCCTTTACATTCCGAGTTCAAATCCTGTTGAAGTTGGCTTTGCCTTTCATCCTTATGGGGTCGATAAAATAAAGTACCAGTCACACGCTGGGGTTGATTTAATCGACCCCCCCCCTCCATTAAATTGCTGGCCTTGTGCTTATATAAGAAACTATTATTATTGTTATTATTAAATTATTTCCAATATTTGGCAATGCCCACAATATGTGTACTCCCCGGTTACTTAAATAACAAACATATAACATTTCCTGAGATGTGTTTGACTAGTGGAAAAGAAAGGGGAGATAAGAAAAGAAAGTAGTGTTTTATGATTAATTATTTTGGCTTAATTATACATTGCCAATTAATTAGCCATATAATTTGTTTTGATTTTTCTGTTTCTAACTTTCCTTATTGATGCTTAAACATTTAGAGATCAGTTAAAGTAAATAACTAGACAGCTACAAATGCATTAATACTGTTCCAGAAACATGCATGATTACACAATGTCTTCAAAGATGTGCAGTTAATTTAACAAAGAAAAACATATACAATCAACATGTTTATCTTACCAAAAACATAGTTACCATATCTTGTTTGTAAAAATAGTGTATATTCATAATCAAGAAACAGAATTATTACTTGCTGGAAGGAGTGTTTGAGGACTGCCCACCATGACCCTCTCAGGGAGGATGGGTTGGAGGAGGTAGAGAGGAGGAGGAGGAGGAGGAGGAGGAGGAGGAGGAGGAGAAGACGAAGAAGAAGAAGAAGAAGAAGAAGGCTATATATTATACAGGTAAGAAGAAAAAGAAGACCACTGCATGTAAATATAGATGTGTGTGTGCATTCATTCCTTCATTTAAAAACTTACCGGATATAAGCCAACTCCACTATTTTATGTCTGAGTTATGGGCAAAAATCCAAACTTTATTAACATAGAATTTGAAGTCGGTGAAAATCATCAAAATATTGACCCAAATAGAAGGAAACCCCACTTCTATCATCAATTTCTTTTGACACATATTCCTTGGCTTATTATCATCGTCATCATTATATTTAAGTATATATGGTAGTCTTCTCCTCACTCCCTCCTGCCAGTATGTGTGCTGCCATGGTAAGCTAAATCTATACTTTGACACTTGCTAAAGGACTTCTCAAGATACACACACACACACACACACACACATATATATATATACAGATATATATATTTCTGTATATATATATGGTGGCTGCCAACTCGTTTTCAAGTACGGCCACTACTTTATATCCATGTAGGAGAACCCCTACCGATGCGCTGAACGAGTGTGACTTTTTAGTCCAGCCAGCAACTTGAAAGCTCTGGTACAAACACTACACTTGTGACAATTATTGACACATAGTGCTGGGCCCATGGTACCATGTGACGACAAGTGCAGAGAGATCTCCAGATATAAAGCAATGCCTGTGCTGTGAAGCTTTTATAGTGAGCAAAGGCACTGCACAAAGCCAGTCCCACTCTCTTAACCAAGATGATATTTACCAAAAAGAAGAACAAGTCAACATCATTGGAAACCATCAGGGTTGCAGGTGTTATATCAGAGTTTTCCTTCTCCTAGAATTCTGCCTTGACAAAGGCTAAGGGGTCATCTCTCCCGGTGATTTTGGATGGCCATTGACTCTTAAGAGCTCCTTTGCCCTTTGACAGGTTTTGTTTTTAGTCCTGCAGGATGTCCAAAGTCACCCTCCTCACCAAGAAACCTTGGTGGGGTTGCCAGTTTAGTCGCCAACGACCCGACCATGGGACAGGTTGTACTGGGATACATGTTACCAGTAGCACCAACTGGTGACCTGACGTGTATATATATATATATATATATATATATATATACACACACATATATATATATTTCTGTATATATATATACATATATATATTTCTGTATGTGGCTGTATGTATGTACATGATTTATTTCAAACAGAACTTTCAGGACTTTCCTCATGATTTCAAACAAATGAAACTGTTCTAGTCCTGTAGAAGTCATTTCTATCTGAAATAAATCAAATAACTACTCTACTTAATGCATTGAGTTCCTTATTTTAACTGTGGTATCTTTCTGTTCCTATCAGTAAGGGAACCTAGTGCAGCCTTCTAGCTTCAAATTGCTTAACTAAGATTCTACCCCTAGGGAAAGATGCTTGTGAAGTTTTCTTGTTTTAAATTTCTTTACTGGGATCTACCCATCAGTGATTTTGTATAAGATGTTCTATATGTATATGCTTCTCTGAATTAAATTTTGGAAATCTTTTTTCATTGAGATGTTATGTATATTAGAGACAAAGTTACTTATATATGTATCTCTGTGTGTACATATACATATATATATATATATATATATATATACACACACACACATACTGTGACTTGCCACCCCCCCCCCTCATTATCAATCTTTAGTTATTCTCTGGCCTTACATATATGAAAGGTGATGTAGAGTTTGTGTGTGGTAAGGCATTTCACATGATATTCTATTTTTAACTGGAAGGGAAGTATTATTTTTCATACCATTTATTTCACTATCTGTGATTAAATTTAAAATATA
Source organism: Eledone cirrhosa (assembly GCA_964016885.1). Classification (NCBI taxonomy): domain Eukaryota; kingdom Metazoa; phylum Mollusca; class Cephalopoda; order Octopoda; family Eledonidae; genus Eledone; species Eledone cirrhosa. The sequence goes on along the minus strand of OZ024740.1, from coordinate 58,868,765 downwards.
AAAAAAGTGCATAGTTGTTCTACTCTAGCTTTCATTCACTGGGATCACTTGGCAGTTCTTCACCCAAAGATCATCCTCCAGACACACAACATACACATACCAGAGCAACCCTCTCTCTTATACACTACATCTGATTCTGATATCCAGTTTTTACCTTAGTTCATCCATGCATATTACTAATATTAGTTCATTCATGCACACTACTAATATTACACATCTAATGAAGCATATTGGCTTCATTTCTCTCCAATTTCTCATATCCTCTGTATTCATTGCCATGCAGCATTGTACTCACCACACAGGCATCACCAAATCTTACCTTTGCTCAGTGAGAGAAAATCCCTTTGTTGTCAACAGGGGTAGTAGCACCTTCAAATTTTCCAGGTAACAAAAATCATCAACTATTTCTATAGAACATTTCTGGGATTCTTAATACCAAGCACTTTATAGAATCTATTAGGTACATTTTATAGTGACTCCAGCAGTACCATTTTACAGAGTGTACTGAGTGCAATTTAACATGGCAGTAACATTAGAGAGATTGTATTATCTACTGCCAGACTAAGAGGGAACTCTTCATTCCATTCAGTTTGTATTCTTTCACTTCTTTTACTATTAATGCCACGGGGTTTACAGTGTACGATAGCACAGGAAGTTACCAGTGAATATGATCATGTGTCATTATCACAAGATTCAGTTTTTGTAGGTCATTCTTCACAACTTCGTCCCATGTATTTCTTGGTCTCCCTCTTCCACATGTTCTAACTACTTTAAAAGCCTGACACTTTTTTATACAGTTCTTATTCTCCTAAGGCATCCTATGTCCATATCTGTGCAATTGTGTCTCCTGCACACTACAACTGAGTCCACTTATACTGAACTTGTGCTTTTTATTCATGCACACTAGCATTACACATGGAGCATTATTCATGCACACAGCATTCTTGCACACTAACATTACACAGAGTTTTCTTCATGCACACTAACATTACACAGGGAGAAGTATAAATGCATACTAACATTATACATGGAGCATTATTAATGCACACTAACATCACACATGGAGCAATATAGATGACAACTAGCATTACACATTAGCATTTCATATGGAGTATTATTTATGCACATTAGCATTTCACATGGAGTATTATTAATACATACTAACATTACACATCAATGGAGCATGCCTACTTCATTTATTTCCAGTCATTGCAAATCTTCTGCATTCAGAGTCCACGTCTCACAGTAAAGACAACCCAGCTAAGAAATTAGCCATCTTCTCAGTCACTAGTATTATACACACAATCAAAGAGACACATCTACAACAACATCCTAAGAACACTATCTTATTCAGATCACACAAACATAACAAAAAACACATACACACAAAAATAGCCTCATTATCAATATGATCATTAGCCTCAAACATTGTGCTGGATTGCACAGCACTACAGATAAATGAAGAGAAGCAGTAGTTATCATATTTGAGTAGAAATTACCTTGCCCACCTCCTTTTGTGACTACCAACAGAATCTACACACTTGGAAATAAACTGGTCATTGAAGAGAGCACAACCTAATCAAACTGTAATGCTACACCACATATAGTTAATCAATGCATAAAAATAGGATATTGAATGCCAAAAATAAAATAACTAATCTGTTGGAAAGTTACCGTGAGGGTGTTTAACACTTTAACATTTAACCCTTTAGCATTTGCATTACTCTACATTTAATATATTTTCATGGTAAAGGCTTTACCACACATAATATCGAATCTATGAGATTTTGATATTATTTATTTTGAGAACAATACCTTAACATCAGTATGAGCAACCACTTATGGCCGGTTTGAACAGAGAGAGGTGAGAGAATTCTGGCCAGATACGGCCAGTTTAAATGCTAAAGGGTTAAACTGGTTGTATCCAGCCAGAAGTCGTCACTCATACTGATGTTAAGGTATTGTTATGTTAAGGTATACATAATATCAAAATTTCATAGATTCGATATTATGTGAGATCTTATGTAAGATAAAGCCTTTACTGTAAAAATACAATAGTATATATGGAGTAATGTTAATGCTAAATGATTAATTAATCCTTAATATTCCTTAATATTTTGGGATAAAATCAAGGAAGAAATCAATATGGAGTCATTAATATTGTATCTGCGTAGCTGTAGTCTCTGACAAAAAACAAACAAACAAATATTTTCTACACATTCCACAATGTTTCAAGCAAACTATAACATCTTGTTAATCAATGCATGTCAGAATGTGCAGTGTACTCCTCAACTATACAGATGTATGTTATAAGTATATGTGGATCATACAGCTAATTATCTATATTCCATAAGTTTGTTCAATAAGAGCAGATCTGAGGCTGCACAATAACAACAACAACAACAACTGCTTCTCTAAAATAAAACCAACATAAATGTAACGAAAAATAGTACTAAGTCTTAGAAGTCAAGCTTTGATATGCATGTTATATCAAAAGATATTATTAATAATGGCAGTATTCATACATATAAAGAGTACTTTATTATATGGAAATTCTTTACTTATACTCAACTAGAGACTTACTACTAATAAGAAAGGAGGTAATTAACAATATCTTGTTATGCATATTTAACAACACTTGATTTGTCAGAAGCTGGAATATAAAAAAAAAATTGATTAATTATATTTTATCAAAATGTAATTGACACATTTTAAAACAACAAAAAAATATCTAATTAAAAGAATATTTTTCTTTAAGACAGCAATTCTTAATTAAAACTAAACACTAAAATATTGGTAAATTTTGGCAAGATTCTAAAGCTTGTCTTTCATTAATTTTTTAATGAATTCTATTTAAAAATGTTATCAGTAATCCAACAACTTTCTTTCTAGTTAGAACATAGTCACTTTTTTCACAAAATTAAAAAGATGCATATATTTTTATTTCTCCCTCTTCTCTGACACTTATGCATGAAGATAATTATTATGTCTGAAAAGATCAATTTACAATTGTGATGTATTGAGATTATTTACATTGAAGAAATATAGATAGACCAAAGCAGTCTTTCTTAAAGTATATTAAGAACTGATTGACCAAATTTCCAATTGGGAATTTTCAATGCCAATGTAGCTGCTCCTATTTAAAGCAACATACAATGATCAAATTGAAACTTGTTTACTAAATCAATGAAATGTATCTTGTCAGAAAGTCAGCTGCTTTGAGTATTAAGATATATATTTTTTTTATTAAATATAATTTTCCCCCTTTTAGTGTACTAAATAAATATGTTAATTCAACTGGAAGTGCCTTCTTTGCTTTTCAGTACCTTATCAAAATCAATATTCTTTTATTCTCCCAATAAAAGTGAGATTTTGCTGGCAGTTCAAAATGGAAAAAAGAGTCTAGAATCTTAAGAAAAAGCTCTGCTTGACTTCTAATTGACAGAGCATTTTTTTTCTCGCTGCTGCGTCATTTCATATTAAAATCAGATCTTACACTAGCTATAGATTGAAAGTAGGGTTTATTTTGATAGATCTCAAGGTTTTATTCATTTAAAAAATACAAAAGTTACATTATGAATCTTTTTCATTGAAGGTAAACACTCAGAGGTTAAATTAAAGAGGAAACATACTTAATAACTACCTAATAAGTAGATACTAAACCTACCATGGTATTAAAATAATGTTTTATTTGAAGATTTATTCAATTAAATCTAACTGATTATATCAGATGACAGAAATAATATATATACTCTTACTGGTATACACTAAGTATGATTCTCTTCATTAATTTTAAATTATCTTACAAATTAGGTTTGACGCTCATGATAATAAGTATGAATCTAATAAGCATTGAATTAATGTTGTGAAAAAGTCTGCTTTGTATGTGTAACTGTAGTTGATAAAGTTACATTTATGTTTTGATACTTGAGTATCCTGTCGGTGAAGTAAAGCCATCCATTAATGGATGATTCAATACTAAATATTGTTTAATGTGCACAGAATAGGAAAGAAAAGTGTCATCACAAACTTTGTTATAGGTTCTATTAGACAAAATTAAATTAATATTTTCCCACAATTAATGTTATAACCAGAAATATATCTTATTTTTCATACCAAAGCATTATCTAGGTGAATTGAGATGGATAGTATGAAATATTTTTCTTAGATATAAGACAGTACCTATGTGGTAAAAAACCAATCACTTATTTATTTGGATGCAATAGCTCCCTAGAACATCCTGTGGCGTTCGAGATGTTTGGAGGAAGGAATTGGGCTACTGACTGCGAGGTTCTTATCTTCACTGGCAGCTCACCTAACTGAGATAACTGGTGATGCTCATGAGGGCGCTTGGTTGTTCTAGCACATCAGCCTCGCCATCACTCGAGGTAACACTGCGAGTGTGCTGGCTTGCCTAAAAAAATATTAGAGAGGTTTCCCTGTGCTCTTCGCAATATTGTTATCTTTTGCTCTGTTAGCGGTTAGTTTTCCAAACCCTATCACATCCTTTTTGTTGTATGTGGTCCTATTACGTGCTTTGTATATATCATATGTGTTTGTTTTCGTTCTGTAACCATTATATTATTATGTTTTTTTTTATATAACTATGAATATACTGAAGTGCATTCCTAAATAAAGAGAGGTACCACAGAAAGTATGGAAAAGTGGACATACAAGGATGATGGTAATATCAGAAATGGTAACAAGAGAAAATAGTGTAAATAACAACTCATTAAAAATCGTAAACATATGGTTATTTCTTTAAAATTAATGCTAAACAGCCGAATAAAATTAGACATTGGATCACCGCTTGTTGAAATGTATAGTTTAAAGTGAATTTCAAATTCAGAGCATAATATAAGAACGCTGTAAATAAAAGAGTTGGAAGAATACTAAATAAACGAAAATGTAAATAACCATGAAAACATTTAAGAAAAACAAAAACAAAAAAGAAATGTAAACTTAAAACAAAATCTTTGTGGATATATATCATAATGTAATGTACATCTTTTCATGCTGGCATGATATGTCTATACATACATACATATCCAACTGTAGAAAACCTGCCAGACAGTCCTATGCGAGCAAGACAATCACTCTTGCCTCAAGTGGGAATACCCCCGTCCAAACCCATGCAAGCGTGGAACACGGACGTTAAACGTTGATGATGATGATGATGATAATATATATATACACACACACATATATATATATATATATATACATACACACATATATATGTATATATATATACACACACATATATATATATATATATATACATACACATATATAAACATACACATATATATGTAGATACATATACATACATATATATACATACAGATATATATACATATATACATACAGATATATATACATATATACATATATATACACATATACATATACACACACATATATATATATACATACACATATATGTATATATATATACATAAACATATATATATATAGAAACATATATACATATATAAATTTAGCTTCATATATATATATATATATATATATAATATATATAAACCTAAATTTGTTAAGTATTTGAAAATAAAACACATTAATAAAAAGTAGTATAAAGCAGCGTTTACAGCTTTACTTTCTAAAAATATACTTTTTATAGACTTAGTAATTTTATAATGAAGTTGGATTATTTACAACGATTCCAGACAGAATAGTTGGGTACTGAGATTCAAAGCTCTTGCATCACACAGAAGAAACAGACATGTTTTCATTCTAGTAAAAATAGAACTATTTAAAATAGCCTAATTTCTCCAAATAAAAAGATATGCTTTATTCTGAGAAGTGTAAAGAAATATAAGGTGGCATACTTTAAGTAAATTGCATGAATATCCAATGGTTTGAGCCAAAAAAGTTAAAACCTAAATATTTAGTGGGGGAGGGAATATATATATAAATGGAATGAGTATTTTTTGTAGAACTGACAAAGTATTAAATAATCTGAAATTTTGCAAAAGTATATTCTAAATATATATATAATATGATTTATATAAAAACAGCTACAACAACAACAAAAACAAATTACCAAAGATTAGTCGAAGAAAACCCCCCAGAGAGGATATGTATACTTAATTATACCCTACAACAAGGAAGGCTGTGTTTTTGTCTAAACATTTTTTTAAAGCAAACCAAGACACTAGATGCTAAAGATGTTAAATATTACCAAGACCTATTCCAGTAACAGCAAATAACATTTTATTGGTTACTATTTGAAGAGATAACTTTGTATTTTCTTTATTTTTTGTGTCAATTTTCCTGAATAAGATGGATCTATAATCAAAGGAAGCCTTCTTTAACCAAAATGTGAATTTGGTAGATATTTTTGTCTCTTGTCTACAAACAGAGTCTGCAGGCCATACTTTACAATTAGAAAAAATTAGATTTATCATTGTTTGGTCTTCTATTTTTGAGCCATAAAATCTATTTAACTAAATTGTCTATTTTAAAAGCTATCAGATAATAAAATATGTTTATGTTGATCAATATTTATTAGAGTAAGAATAAAATACTACATCAGAGTAAAAGAACTTATATTTAATCTTAATTTAACCCTTTTCATACCAAATCATCTAAAAATGCTCCATGTTCTATATTACAAAGATGTTTATTTTAAATTACTTTTCAAATACCATATAAATAATGAGAAAGTCCAAGTTATTTGGAAATCATAGGTAGTGCTTTTCAAATGAATATAATAGCAAAACTATTATCCTACTCAAAATTTAATATTTGTCTATTAGACAAAGATTAAGTGCAGCAAAACTACCCTGTATCACAAGAAATCATGTAGGTTAAAAGAGAGGAAGTAATTGAATAATCTAAAATTCTGGTTGATTACAATGTTTAGAGCAGTGATTCCTAACGTGGGATGCATGCCCCACAGGGGGAGGGGGCATTTTGAAAATGATGTTAATGAGAACAAACTTCAGATTACTTTTACACCAAGGCAAATTTGGAACAAATTATGGTTGGATACTCCTATTTCACCTCCTTCACTCATGTTATTGTGCATCTGGCATCACCCATATGCCAATTTGTGTACACTTTGTAGCTGATTGTTGCTGTTTCTATATCAAAGTGAGGCATAAACATGTTTGAGATGTTGAGGCAGGGCATGGGGCACAAAAGGTTGAGAACCACTGGTTTAGGTGTTTAATCCTGCATCTAGCATTGCATTATGTTGTCCACATACAACTTTCTTACTGAACATGCATTATATTCCCATTTCATGGTTTAAATATTAGCATTAAGTTCATTTGTAAAAAAAAAAACATGATTATGACACACACAGAGATAGAGTAGTAAAATCTGTGTGAAATAGAGGTTTAAATAATTAATTCTTTACTCTTTTACTGATTTCAGCCACTGGACTCTGGTCATGCTTGTTTAGTTTCTAATTTGTTAATATAGATGTATAATATTCACACCAGGAGAAGGATATAAACAGAATCTCCTGATTATACTACATGTATGTAATTTATTTTATAAATTGTGGAAAGATAGATGAAAATAAAGTCAACTCTGCTGCAATTTAGAACTCAGAATACAAAAGGGAGAAAACAAAATACTATAAGGAATTTAGTCTGCTATTCTAACTATTTCTGCCATATCCCCTAGCAGTCTTCTCAATCAATACATACTTTGAATCAATGCTTACATAGGTGTATGATAACTTACACTCATAAATCTGATAGATTCTTAATACATTTTGATGCTGAGTACTCAGATGTTTGACCAGCTGGACATCTGATATGTGAATTAATGTATGAGTGGTTGAATATTCCACAGAGGAATGTACTTTTAACATAATTCACAAGCTGAGTTAGTGTGACACAATGTGAGAAGGCTGGGCCATTGAGTTACAGGTACAATCAATCTGACAGGCTTCCACAGTTTATGTCTACCAAAGTTCACTCACAAGGCTTAGGTCAACATAAATGTATACCAAATTCACTTGCCCAAGATACTATACAGTGGTATTGAGCCCAGGACTTAATGATTGTGAAACAAGCCCCTTAACCATTCAGCCATGCCCCTCTCTACAAACATAAATACATACTAATGTAAATATAACTATTCACATAGCAAGATGGTGAGGAGGGGGCCCTCTATACAATCACTTGACAGGTAGAAATAATGATTAAATCTATCAAATCCCACTCTGTCTTAAAGATATCAATGTCATGGTATATAATCTTGCATGCACTATCTCTGAAAATAAATAGTATGGTCACAACTGGATCCAATTTGATCAGAGGTCTGTTTAATTACAGGTAACACAGAGCTGAAAATATCATATTTAATGCAGACCTATTGTTATTCTGTCATCAAAATTCAACTTGACCTTCATAGTGAAACCCAGAAGTAAGTAAAGCAATGTGTATGATACTTGCCTAGTTACGGCAGCATGAGTCAATGATAGAAACTCTACTTGGTTACTCAACCTGTAAGAAATAGCAGCCAAATCCCCCTCAAATCAAATTCTCATGCCTTATATCCTCAAATCACATTCTCCTGTCATGTTATATTAGATAAGGTAGTCTTAAATACAAATAAAAAGATGGGAAGGTTATTAATTGTTTCTACTTTAGGCACAAGGCCAGCAATTACCCAGTACATTACTGGTACTTTATTTTATCGACCCCGTAAGGATGAAAGGCAAAGTCAACCTCGGCGGGATTTGAACTCAGATCGTAAAGGGACGTAACTATGCTGGAAAGCATGGCGTCCGACCCTCTACCGATACTGCCAATAATGAAATGCTTTTGGACATAGGACTGCTTCAATGGAAGTTGACCAAGGGTTAAACAATAACTATAGCAGCTTCTATCCTGCTGTCAGATCAAAGGACTGCTCAATCAAAATTGGCCTAGGGCTAAACAATAACTTTCGCAATTACTATCCCACTATTAGATCATAGGATTACTCAATGGAAGTTGGCCATGGGGCTAAACAATATATACAACAGCTGCTAGAAAAGAATGAAATAACAAAAACAATAGAAAATACAAAAGTTGTCACAGCACAGCATCTCCTTACAACAATTATCTCCAGTCTAAATCTTGCATTATATTTATATATAGTACTGTTTGGGATTCTTTATATTAAGTTATCCCTATGGACTAGAAAGTAGCTATTATTGCACAATAAATCACCAGCTTAAAAGAAAAGTAAATATTTGGCTATCTTGAAAATGTTTTTTGGATTTTGTTTTTAATGAGAACATTTAAAATAAAGAAATTACATTTGAGAATTTGACCTTTTATTTTTAGATAATCTTATTTTAATTACTTTATAACTGTTTCTTAAAGTAGATTCTGCTAAAATATTTCAAGGGTTCTACAAGATAAAGTGTATTTTTTTAAATAAAATTCCTTAGATGCTTTTTTATAAAATAAATTCTCTCTGTGGAAAGGATTTCATTTAATTTAATGTCTTATTTTAAATCAGGATGGTAAGAATTGTCTGCGAAATATAGGTGTAGGTTCTGTAATGTTTTGAAAATTGCTGAAGGGCTCTGCAATAAAATGAGTTTGTGTTACATTCCTCTAGAACAATAGAAAATAAATTCTGGCTATTTTTCTAAAATAATACAATTGTAAATATTAAACAGTCTACAGGCTTTGTGCAAATCAAAATCAAATTTCTAAATCACTACTTTATTCATTTAACTACCCAAGCTATGTATATTTACCTATCATTACATACATACATTTTCAGTTATGAATAACTAGATATTCAAACAAGTTTACCCTTCTATCTATTTCACTCAAATCTGTATGTATGTGTGTGTATATATATATATATATATATGGAGGCACATGGCTTAGTGGTTAGAGCATTGGCCTTGCAATCGAAAGGTTGTGAGTTCAATTCTCAGCCTGGGTGATGTGTTGTTTCCTTGAGCAAGACACTTTATTTCACATTGCTCCAGTTACCTCAGCTGTAGAAATGAGATGATAGGGACAGGGGTCCATATCATTCCACTGCAAAGTGGTCGTGGAGGTGCCACGGCAAAAAAGCACCCAGCACTCACTGTAAATGAGGTTGGTGTTAGGAAGGGCATCCAGCTGTAGAAATCAAGCCAAAATCAGTTCCCGTCCTACCCTTGCAAGCAGGGAAAAGTGGACGTAAAATGAAATGATGATGATGATGATGATGATGGCTGCCCCTCGTTATCGAGTATGGGCATTGCACGATATACCATTATTAATAATTATTAATTAATTCTATCGTGCAATGCCTGTGCGTGAAGATATTTTTAAAGTGAGGAAAGACTGTGCACTGAGCCAATCCCACTCTCTGAGCGACAGTAGCTATAACCCGAAAAGAAGAGAAGATCAACATCATCGGTAACTACTGAGCCGGAGGTTTTATATCAGAAGTATCCCAGTTTCCTGAGTTGCCTTCTCCTAGAAGAATGCCCTGACATGGGCTAGGGGTCCTTTCCTCCCTGTGGTTTAACCGCGTGATCGGGCTATTTCTATGTCCCCCCGCATATACATACACATGCACTCATGTATATACACATATACATATACATACATATGTACATATGTATATACATATTTACACACTTTTGGATGGCCGTTGACTCTTCCGCCCTTTGTCAGATTTAGTTTTTTGTCCTGCAGGGTGTCCAGAATCACCCTCCTCACCAACTGGGGTTGCCAGTTTAGTCGCCAATGACCCGACCATGCAACAGGTTGTACTGAGTTACATGTTATCAGTAGCACTCAAGAGTGACCTGACATATATATATATATGTATATATAAATATAAGTATTATACGTACATACATATATGTATACAGACGTACAGTAGTATGTATATACATACATACATGCACACATATATATATGTACGTATGGATTTACCGAACATCATCTTCATCATCATCATCGTTTAACGTCCCACTTCCACGCTTGCATGGGTTTGGATGGGAATTTTCCCACTTGAGGCAAGATTGGTTGTCTTGCTCGCATAGGACTGTCTGGCAGGTTTTCTACGGCTGGATGCCCTCCCTAACACCAACCACGTTTACAGTGTGGACTGGGAGGTTTTTACCGTGTTTCCTACACAGCCACATTACAGCGTGGACTGTGTGTTTTTTTTTCATGACACATACATGACCTCATTTATTTCGGACTGGATGTTGTGGTACCAACATAACTTTACATCGAAAGAGGTGGTGTGGATAGGGTGGGGGTGGTGGGACGGGGTGTATTTTTGTTAGAGGTGCCTACTGACTGTAGGTTTCGCTTTGTACTTAGGCAAGGCGGGTCTTCTGTATTACTGTGTAGCGCCAAAGATCTTGGTCCAGTGACAATGTCTTGGAGAGGTGTAAATGTGTGAGGTCGGAATTTATCAAGTCGTCCCAGGTTTTTCTGGGTCTGCCTACACCGTGGCTACCGTCTATTTTTATCGCCCTGCACTTTTTTATACAGCTGCCGTCTTTCATGCGCATGACGTCACCATACCAACGTAGTCTTCTCTCGAGTAAACAACATCTGATTCCTCTTATTCCTAATTTCTCCCTTAGTTCATTTATGCTTTGCCGTTCACGTATATTACTATTACACATCCAACGGAACATGCAAGCTTCATTCCTCTCCAGTCTGCGTATATCCTCTGCACACAATGCCCAAGTCTCACTGCCATGTAACATTGCTGTTCGTATGCAGGCATCATACAGCCTGCCTTTCATTTTTAGAGAGAACCTTTTAGCGGCCAATAGTGGTATAAGCTCTCTGAACTTTTTCCACCCCGTTCTGACTCTGCTCGGTTTGTTTGTAAACAAACAGCCCAAATTTTTAGCCATACAGTGTTCGGCAACCATCGTTGCCCTTTTGTTCAACACTGACAAAGGAACAATGAACTAGTTTCTAGCTTATTAGCTGTCATCAGCACCGTGTATCTTCCTGTCAGTCGATTGAACGTTTAAAAGTATATACTTTCCTTATGCATATTAACGGCTGAGCAGCCTAATTTGCATATCGAGTGAGTTAGTCAGCCGGCGTACTGAAAACGATAAATGGAAAAAAATGAGTGAGAAATGAAATTTCATTTTTTTCCATTTATCGTTTTCAGTACGCCGGCTGATTAACTCACTCGATATGCAAATTAGGCTGCTCAGCCGTTAATATGCATAAGGAAAGTATATACTATCAAACGTTCAATCGACTGACAGGAAGGTAAATGGTGCTGATGACAGCTAATAAGCTAGAAACTAGTTCATTGTTCCTTTATCAGTGTTGAACAAAAGGGCAATGATGGTTGCCGAACACTGTACGGCTAAAAATTTTGGCTGTTTGTTTACAAACAAACCGAGCATTATAATAAATGTTCGGTAAACCCATACGTACATATATATATATGTGCATGTATGTACGTATATACATACTACTGTACGTCTGTATACACATATGTATGTACGTATAATACTTATATTTAAGTATCAACCGTACTAAGAGTGAGAAATGAAATTTCATTTTTTTCCATTTATGTATATATATATTTATTAAAATAACAGATTATAGTTTAAGCAAAGAATCGCAGCTTTCACCCTTAACGGGATCTTCTGAAACTAAAAAAATCAATCTGTGAATGCAGAAGTAAATATTTCGAAAAACGTTGCAACTGAAGGAAGACAGGAAAATGATACTTTGGTCCGTGGAAACGTTCCCTGGCAAAGAACGGAAAAAACGAAGATAATACGTCATTATTTGGAGTAAGAAAACAATTACACGCAAAGACAAAACCATGTTTATGGTATAAAGGAAGTCGTAGACTAATATTCTATTAGGTGGTTCGTGGAGACGTTCTCTGGCAATGAACGGAAAAAACGGAGATAATACATCATTATGTGGGGCAAAAGAAGAATTACACGCAAAGACAAAACCACGTCTATCTACAAACGAGCATGTTTTCACCGACCATTCCACATATTACAATGGAGCTCTTGCTTGGAGTGGATTTGTCGATAAGGTAGCATGTACAGAATATGAGAATAGACCTAGGAAAAATAGATCCCGGCGCATTATATGGTATAACCCACCATATAATATGGAGGTGGCCACACCATTAGCTAAGATCTTTCTCTCCCTTATTATGAAGCATTTTTCCCAGCACATAAATATAGTAACATTTTTAATAGAAATGCCATTAAAATTTCTTACTCTACGACTCCTAACCTTGTACATAACATCACAGCTTCAAATTTAGCTAAACTACCTAGCCGTAGGAACACGTGCAGCCCTGTAGTTAGTACTAACTCTAATTGTAGGAATCGGGCTGATTGCCCCCTATCCGGGAAATGCCTCTCTAGTAACATTGTCTACAAATGTAAGGTTGTAACACCCACGTCCCGTAGGGCCTACATAGGGTTAACCGCCAATAGTTTCAAGCAGCCTCTTTACATGCATACCCATTCTTTTCGTTACCCTCTAAGAAGGAATATGACGTCACTTTCAGCTTATATCTGGAGTCTAAAAGACAACCACACCCAATATAAGTTACACTGAGAGATCCTAGCTAAAGCTAGATCGTATAACGGAAATAAAAGACCATGTGACTTCTGCGCCGCTGAAGCCCTGGAAATACTCTACATCAAAGACCACATCTTAAACAAAACATCTGAAGCAATTTTGGCTTGTAAACATAAATTGCACAAAACTTTCCTGTATTACAGCCTCACATTATACCCTAACGGATAGTACGAACTATACGCAGATAATTTATGTCTTGATGTGGTAGCTAAGTATATGTTATGTTTATACTTATGTTATTACTTATTTGTATAGGTAAGTATATATTACCTGTATGTTTTATGAAGGTACGTATACTTTCTCGTACGTATATTTGCTTGTATATGTTATAGGCGTATATATTATATTATATATACTGGTACATGTGCATATGGTTATGTGTATACGTGAGTTTTGCGTCTGTATGAGTATGCGGGTTTGCACGTATGTAGGGTGTGTGTATATGGGTACTTTGTGTTTTGGTTGACGTACGTTTAGTGAACATGTGGATTTACATGTAGGTATGTGTGTGCGCGCGTTATATACATATTTATGTGTGTATATTTATATATGTTTATATAATTATATGTATAAACGCACACACATATATATATTTTTATGTGTATTTGGTGTATACGTTCGTATGTGTGCGGGTTCAGGCGTTGCGTGGATTCTGTATGTGTGTGCGTGTTTTTGTGTACGTGCTTGTATTTGCATACCCATGGTGGGTGTTTCGCGTATGCATGTGTATGTACGTATATGGATGCGTGCATGTATATATTTAATTTTTGTTGATTTCAATTACCTCTGTAATTTATTTACATTATTCTTAACTCTGAAGCCGAGAATCATTCGGTTTCCTAAATAGAATTTTAGTCTACGACTTCAGTTATACCTTAAACGTGATTTTGTCTTTGCGTGTAATTGTTCTCATCATTCCACATAATAATGTATTATCTTCGTTTTTTCCGTTCATTGCCAGAGAACGTCTCCACGAACCACCTAATAGAATATTAGTCTACGACTTCCTTTATACAATAAACGTGGTTTTGTCTTTGCGTGTAATTGTTTTCACCGATCCAAATAATGACATATTATCTTCGTTTTTTCCGTTCTTTGCCAGGGAACGTTTCTACGAACCAAAGTATCATTTTCCTGTCTTCCTTCAGTTGCAACGTTTTTCGAAATATTTACTTCTGCGTTCACAGATTGATTTTTTTTAGTTTCAAAAGATCCCGTTAAGGGTGAAAGCAGCGATTCTTTGCTTAAACTTTAATCTGCTATTTTAATAAATATTTGCTCTATGGTTCTTATATATTTGATATATATTTATCCTTATCAAGCCCTCTTTGGATTTTAGTCTTCAAATTTATTATTTTTACTATATATGTATATATATATGGAGGCACATGGCTTAATGGTTAGAGCATTGGCCTTGCAATTGAAAGGTTGTGAGTTCAATTCTCAGACTGGGTGATGTGTTGTTTCCTTGAGCAAGACACTTTATTTCACATTGCTCCAGTTTACTCAGCTGTAGAAATGAGATGATAGGGACTGGGGTCCATATCATTCCACTGAAAAGTGGTCATGGAGGTGACACGGCAAAATAGCAACCAGCCCACACTGTAAAGTGGACGCGTATGCGCCACGGCAAAAAAGCACCCAGCACTCACTGTAAATGAGGTTGGTGTTAGGAAGGGCATCCAGCTGTAGAAATCAAGCCAGAATCAGTTCCCGTTCCACCCTTGCAAGCAGGGAAAGCAAACGTATCATGATGATGATGATGATATATATAATATATGTATATATATGTATGTAAAAGGTAAACAGAAATAATAATACAATCGGTACAGTATATGGAAGGTATATATTAGGTTAACGCTTGATAGAGCAGGAAATATATATCATCATCATCATCATCATTTTACGTCTGCTTTTCCCTGCTTGCAAGGGTGGGACGGGAACTGATTCTGGCTTGATTTCTACAGCTGGATGCCCTTCCTAACACCAACCTCATTACAGTGAGTGCTGGGTACTTTTTTGTCGTGGCACCTCCACAACCACTTAACAGTGGAATGATAGGGACCCCAGTCCCTATCATCTCATTTCTACAGCTGAGTAAACTGGAGCAATGTGAAATAAAGTGTCTTGCTCAAGGAAACAACACATCACCCGGTCTGAAAATTGAACTCACAACCTTTCGCTTGCAAGGGCAATGCTCTAACCACTAAGCCATGTGCCTCCATAAATATGTATAATATATGTAATATATATATATATATATAATACATATATATAATATATATATACAATATATACATATATGTAATATATATATAATATATGTAATATATATATAATATATATATATAATATATGTTATATATAATATATATATAATATATATATATATATATATATATTATATATAATATATATATATATATATTATATATATATATATACACATACATATAAACATATACATATATATGTGTGTGTGTGTGTATCTGTCTGGATGTATGTGTCTATGCATAATTGTTTTGCGTCATTTTCAACACTTCCTCATGGACAATTTCAAGTTAAGTATTTTGCCAGATGCAATGTGCTCTCGGTATTTTTTCTCTATTTATAACTGTTTTCAAAACATTAAGTAGTTTCCCATTTGAAATAGAAACCTTTTTCACAACATGACTACATTTTTTTATTTTATTCTTTACAGTTTTAGGAATTGATATTTTCTTCTAACCAAATACCATTCCTCTTTTGTGACTATGTCTACATTGGTACAGAGCGCTAAGTAAGAGTGAAGATAAACGAGACATCAGTTGTACTTCCTACTTTTAACTAAAAGCAGACTGGTCTTCCTGTTCAATGAACAAGCTAATAATGGCAGTAAATGTACCCAATAGAAGAAAGAAAACAGGAAGATAATGAAAATGTTACTTATTTCATGCAATATAGAAGCTCTAATAATAAAAATTCAATATGTGATCAAATTATAAATTTATGCTCAAAATATAGAAGCTGATACATATATAGAGAAAAATATCTTCTGATCTAAACCTAGAAATGTATATGTATGATTTATATACATACAAGTATGTGTATATATGTGGGAATATGTTCAGATATGCTCAAGTATATATATATATACACACACACATAGACATAGAGACATAATAATATAGTACATTCAAATAAACATAGCTGTGGATTTAAATACACAGGAAAACGTATATATTTAAATACAGATCGCTTTGCAGGGTAATAAAACACATACAGCAAAAACATACACATGCATTCATACCATTAAAAATATACATAAAATCATGTAGCTAAAAGGTTGAAAATAAAGATAAAATATATTTAGTAGTGTTATTTATAATATCCAGTTTTCTAAACACTTATCTCTTGGGAAAATCAGTTATCATCACAAGCTAAAAATCTTTTAGACATGTAAAGCAGATATAATCAGGTAAATGTATCAATGAAACTAAAAATGAAGCTAGAAATTTCTCTGGTGATAATAAAGTGTAAAAGAAGTTGTATAAAAATGCTCCAATTTCTGGTTAAGAAGTTAAAAAAAAAAAGACAAGATAAACTTATGAAGATTAGCTGAGAAATCAAAACTTAAACGTATGATAATTTCTCTTTTAATGGGAATTCTTTTTACATTGAACATATAAGAGCCATCTATCTATATGGGTTTTACTATCAGTTCTAAGAGCACACCAGGAGTAAAAGAATGATCAGTTATAAGTTACACTAGTCAGAAGTAGGTAATATTTATTTTGTAATGAGTCATTCATTCTACAAAGTGATATTTTTCAGAGAGAGACTGAGCAGGCTATTTAATATTGTGTTTTAGCAGAGAGATACAGAAAAGCAGTGGGAGTTATGTAATCATATTAAGTGGGTTGGGATGAAAATGGATAGCACTGAGGAGCAGAAAATGATATAGTTATAGTAGATGAGGAAGTGGAGTGAATTTGCTGACTACTAGTTAAACTGACAAGAATTTGCAGGCTGTCTGAGAAGACATACTTTACCTATTAAACAGGCATATTTTTAAAAGGCTTGTTAATGTTGCACTCACTGATAAACTTTTGTCAATTAAAGCACAGATAATTAAACAGCTGATAACAGCAAATAAATAAATAAAGAAATGTGATATATTATTGTTTTTTCCTTCACTGACAGTATATCAAGCATGCTACACTTTGATGTTTGTGTTGAGTTAAGTGTGACAGTCATAATAAACTAAATGTATGAATGAATGTGTGAATGAATTAATGAATGGATGCGTGAATGAAAGAGAGAGAGAGAGAGAGTGTGAGAGAGAGAGATTATTGGAGGTAGCTCAACACTTAAATATGATTATCACACAGAAGATTATTCTAAAGTTTACTGTGATTTTTGAAGAAGCCTTAGAAGAATTTCTAGTGGTTTTAGTTTGTGATAAAATTGATATATGATTTGTATACTATGGTTATAAAGATGTGTGGGTGTGTATATATATATATATATATTATATATATAATCATTATCATCATCATCATCATCATTTAACGTCCATCTTCCACGCTAGCATGGGTTAGACAGTTTTGTTCCACTTGATGCGGGATTAGTTGGGAGACCATGTCTCGCTCATACAGAACTGTCTCTGGCAGGTTTTCAACGGCAAGAGGTGCCTACTGACTGTAGGTTTAAGTTTGTATATATATATATAATATGAAGGCATATGGCTTAAGGTTGTGAGTTCAATTCTCAGACTGGGTGATGCATTGTGTCCCTGATCAAAACACTTTATTTCCCCATTGCTCCAGCTTAGTCAGCAGTAGATGTCACTGGTGCCAAGCTGTATTGGACAACGTTGGTCACGTGGAGAAGGGAGGCTGGTATGTATGGGAGACTGCTAGTCTTCCACAAACAACCTTGCCCAGACTTGTGCCTCAGAGGAGAACTTTCTAGGTGCAAATCCCATGGTCATTCGTGATCGAAGGGGGTCTTTGCCCTTTACCCTGTATGTATGTGTGTATGCATGTATGTATGCATGCATGAGTGTGTGTGTATGTAAGAATGGACCCTTCACTCCCAATGGAGCAGTAGGAGCACTGTCATGATAAACAGGGCATTTTAAACCTGGCAGAGCCCATCCCCTCTCCAGGCTGGAACATAGTTGGTTTCTTATAGAGAAGAAGAAGAAGAGAGAGAGAGAGAGAGAGAGAAAGAGAGAGAGAGAGAGAGAGAGAGAGAGAGAGAGAGAGAGAGAGAGAGAGAGAGAGAGAGAGAGAGAGAGAAAGAGAGAGAGAGAGAGAGAGAGAGAGAGAGAGAGAGAGAGAAAGAGAGAGAGAGAGAGAGAGAGAGAGAGAGAGAGAGAGAGAGAAAGAGAGAGAGAGAGAGAGAAAGAAAGAGAGAGAGAGAAAGAGGGGTTAGGATAAAGGAAGTGAGAAAAATATAGAGAAAGAATTATTATCCTCAAAAGGATGAAAGGCAAAGTTAACCTTGGTAGGATATGAACTCAAAGAGCCAGAATCAATACAAAGCATTTTATCCAACATCCTAACAATCTGCCAATTCACTGCAATCATCATCATCATCATCATCATCATTTTACGTCCGCTTTTCCCTGCTTGCAAGGGTGGTACGGGAACTGATTCTGGCTTGATTTCTACAGTTGGATGCCCTTCCTAACACCAACCTCATTTACAGTGAGTGCTGGGTGCTTTTTTTCCGTGGCTCCTCCGCATCCACTTTGCAGTGGAATGATAGGGACCCCCAGTCCCTATCATCTCATTTCTACAGCTGAGTAAACTGGAGCAATGTGAAATAAAGTGTCTTGCTCAAGGAAACAAAACATAACTCGGTCCAAGAATTCAACTCACAACCTTTCGATTGCAAGGCCAATGCTCTAACCACTAAGCCATGTGCCTCCATATATAGATATATATATTCATCATCATCATCATCATTTAACATCCATTTTCCATGCTAGCATGGGTTAGATGGATATATATATATATATATATATATATTTATAGATATAGATATATCAATCTAAATACTATGCTTGTAAATAATGCCCACAAGGTGTGTATAATTTTTCTTCTACTTTTATGCTTTTCATGTGTTAGATGAATGGAACTGAAGCATGGTATTTGATAACAAATATTTTAGCTGGATATGTGTGAGAAACAGGAATATTTATGAATGTTACATGTATTACTTGTCAACATTGATTTTTTTCATGCATCTGTTAGTTTGTTTAAACATGCATAAGATCTAGGTCTATTGTATATTTTAGTCTCTTTAAAAGAAATCTTCAACTTTTCAGGTTTGTTTATCTATGAAAAAAATATAAGAGTATTTCAAAAGGGGTAAACGAAATAGATAATTCGAATATAAGAAAGTTCTGAGTAAATTGATCACTTTAGAGGGTTTCTGAAAGTACAAATCTGGAATGCAAGGTACAAATAGAGATATCAACAGTCCAACAAATAACCAAGCACAGTATCCAGAAAGAAGCTAGGTACTTAATACAATGTAATATTTATAAGGAAATCTCAAATATTTAGCCTTTTTGATATCAAACCGCCCCCTGGTTATTTGAAACAAAACTGTTGGTCTTAAATCATCATCACCTTTTTACGTCCGTTCTTCCACGCTAGCAATGGTTAGACGGGTTGTCCTGTTGTGGTCAGTGTCCGGTCGGCTGACTTTGTCTTGCTCATACAGGAACTGATTCTGGCTTGATTTCTACAGCTGGATGCCTTTCCTAACACCAACCTCATTTACAGTGAGTGCTGGGTGCTTTTTTTTCCGTGGCGCCTACACGTCCACTTTACAGTGTGGGCTGGGTGCTTTTCTGCCGTGGCACCTCCACGACAACTTTGCAGTGGAATGATAGGGACTCCAGTCCTAACATCTCATTTCTACGGCTGAATTAACTGAAGCAATGTGAAATAAAGTGTCTTGCTCAAGGAAACAACACATCACCCGGTCTGAGAATTGAACTCACAACCTTTCGATTGCAAGCCCAATGCTCTAACCACTAAGCTATGTGCCTAAAGTGTTTATATTTATTTAAAAACCTTCCATCATAATTTTATGTATAAATCTTTTTTAAGTTATACTTCAAACACCAACTTAACAATGAGAAATCATCATCATCACCTCTTTTTAACATCAGTTTTCCATGCTTGCATGGGTTAGACAGTTAGTTATATAACTAAATTCAACCAAATTTCTGATAATTTTCAAAATCATTTAAAAATTATAAACAGTCTCTATCATTAGAAATATGGTAATAAAAGGGTTAAATGATATATCAAAATTTGTATGAACCATCATACAAATACTGTTCACACATCTGAGATAGAGAAATGACTATACTTAATAACATTTCAGATCACACCCCAAAATAAACCATCTTATTGATTAGTAAACATTCACTCACCAACACACTACAACTACTAGCCTACGGACATGCCTGCCCTTACTACAATGGTTTCCGCTTCTCAGAAATAGCAAGCTGTCTATTTACTCTTGCCAAAAAACCCAATTGAAGCATCCTCTTCTTCTACTTCTCCTCCTGCCATTTCCAAAACCCTATAATGAAGCCTACAACTAAGCCTTTCTTCCTACCACTGCAACTTCTCCCCACCCCAGACCATACTTTCTCTACAAATATCAACCTACAAAAGTCAAGTTAAACATCAAATGTATTGATCTAAATACTCAGAGGCCTGTGAAGGCTGTAGGCAGCCTTGGATTAACCATTAAACAAAATAAACATATGCTTAGGGCCTCAAGCGGGGCCTCATAGAGTTTTTTTTTCCATTGCTGGATTTACATTGGACCATGGTGTAATAATTGTTTCTACTTTTGGCACAAGGCCAGCAATTATCCCAGTGTATTACTGGTGCTTTATTTTATCAACCCCATAAGGATGAAAGGCAAAGTTAACGTCGGCGGGATTTGAACTCAGACTGTAAAGGGATGTAACTATGCTGGAAAGCATGGCGTCCGACCCTCTACCGATACTGCCAATTAGATGTAATAATGCAGCTAAACCAGAACCCATAAAAGGGAGCCTCTTACAATTTAGTTAGTGCTTAGGGCCTCTAAAGGTCTTAATCTGGCCCTGGCTGCAGGCACTGATATTCTTCCTTACTTTTTTAATTGTTTGCAGACTCTGTGACTGGTAATATTGAGATTAATATGGCTGATGTTCTTTATGAGAACTTTACGAAACTCTGACCTTTGTTGATAACACTGTTCCTTCATATAAAACCCAATTTTTCAGAGAAGTGAAACATCAGCAATGAATCATGGGAGATGTACTTGCAAGATATATTGGTAACTACACAAGTACAGGCATGCTTTATCAATGAGTGATATGTAAACTAGTGATGGAATAACCAAAGAAGTGTTAGAAGAGTTATATATTAGTAAGTTGGGTTTAACAAATGAGATAATGTAGAGGTTACATCTCATCATCATCATCATCATTTAATGTCCATTTTCCCTATTACCAAGAGTTGGTTGGGTCGTCACAGACCAAGTCAGTACTCAAGCAGAGTTACTAACTTCTCAAATGGGCCAGAAGAGGTGGGCTGCATTTCACTCATGTTTGAATGCTCTACGAAGGGCACAGATGAACTGGCAGCTTGCATCTCACTTACATACATTCCCACATTCTTCCAAGTGCATTTTATCATGGCACTAGCACTAAGGAGGTTGTAATTTTTATGACACAGCTGAAGAGATATTCCAACACTTTGTTTGGAATATATATATACCAAACAACAACAACAACCACTAACCATCATCACCGTTTTACATCCATTTTCCCACACTAGCATGGGTTAGACGAGTTGTCCTGTTGTCGGCAATGCTAGGTCATGTGACCATGTATTGCTTATACAGAACTGATTTTGGCTTGGTTTCTACAGCTGAATGCCCTTCCTAATGCCAACCTCATTTACAATGAATACTGGGTGCTTTTGGTCGTGACATCTACACAACCACTTTACAGTGTGGACTGTAATTATTATTATTATTTAATTAGGACGGTGGATTGGCAGTATCAGTAGAGGGTTGGACGCTATGCTTTGACGCATAGAGTTACGGCCCTTGCCATTCTGAGTTCAAATCCCGCCGAGGTTAACTTTGCCTTTCATCCTTATGGGGGTCGATAAAATAAAGTACCAGTAATGCACTGGGTAATTGCTGACCTTGTGCCAAAAGTAGAAACAATTATTATTATTTCATTGATAATTATGAGAATCTAATTGAGAGACAAAATGCAGGTGTAAGAATTTTTGTCATCATGATGTTACATGGTTGAGGAGACATGTGGCACAATCTATAACTAAAGTAGTAACAAAGTTTTTCAGGACATACTAAAACATTGAAATGTTTGGGCTTGGATTGGAGTAAAATGAAGAGTTAAGAACAAATTAAGAAATGAGAAGATATCTGGCTCCATTATGTGTTGCTATGAGGAAAGGTAAAAAAAAATATAAAAACTGTAAAACAGGTAGGCATATTAATTTTGAGATTAATCATTTCAGTGATGAATTTATATATGTGCTGAAATATCTAAAAAGTAGCTAAAAGTTTGCAAAACAAAACTATATTCTATTGAGTATTTCAGAATCCTAACAGATTTCACACAAGTATAAATCACTTTCATAGTGATAGGTTTTACCATAAAATTATATATCTCTAATGAGAAAACATAAATCTATAGCCGGAAGCTATATAGAGAATTTTGTCATAAGGCAGCATTGATAAAAAAGGATAGGGAGACAGTGGGGAACTAATTTATTATTTGGCATCTTGAAATATGGGTTATAGGATAAAAATTGCAGTTAAGGAGACAATTTTCTAGCATGTAGCTGCGAATAGAAAGAATAGCATGAAAAGGCAATAATTATGAAACGTAGATATTTCAGATAGCCAATGGTAGTAGAAACAAAATATATTATTAAGCAGAATATATTATTAAGCAGAATATATTATTAAGCAGAATAATATGCAAGAATTCATATAAAATATATATATGAAAGTTTAACTCTGTTAGAGAGCAAATATAACAAACCACTGTGAAAAGAAATTTACAAATATATTTGAGTTTCAAATAAGATTCTTCATAAGTTATATACACTGAATACTATTAAGTGAAGTTAAATATAATGTAATATAACTACAGGTAGAGATAATGATAAGAGATTTGCATAGGAAAAATTATTAATATCAAAATCAGATACTAAAATGAAATTTAGTTTGTCAGAAAGTCAATTTATAATATATAGCCTAGACATTTCTAGGGATTTGGTGTAAACCTAAGTTTTGCACTCATTTCCACATAGATTAAGATAACATAAACTTTAATATACCCCATAAGAAGTTGGTAAGGAATATACTTCCTCTTCTATCAATAACAAAAATGGGACAAATGATTAAACTTGAACAGTCAAAGAGCAGCACAAAAGAATGTACCAATGAGAGAGCCTGTTAAAAGAAGCAGCCAAATCTCTTTCATATCACATTCTTCAGTTTAAAAAAAAACAAAAAAACCTCACTGGATATATAATTTTTGAAAAGAGACATGATGGTCATTGGTAGAATGCCTTTGATCATAGGTCTGCTCAATCAGAGCTGGCTTAAGCTAAACAGCAACAGACTAGGGTATATACAAAAAAAAAAAAAAAAAGGTCAGTGAAACAGTTGTAGCAAATAATAATAATAATAATAACAATAATATATATATATATATACACATACTCAAATATAAATATGTGTGTGTGTGTCAAACAGGGTTGAGGGGATTCCTCAGTCACGTCAACTACATGATAACTTCTTTAGTGCTAGTGCCATGATAAAATACTCTCACTATACTTTAGAGACCATACCAAACTTGAAATGTATGTAAAGAAAACATGATCATTGGTTCATCTAGGATGACAGTAGCTCTGATTAAGTACTAACTTGATTTACAATGAACTGTCTCTTGAATGAGCTCTGTTTAGAATTGTCTGAAATAACTTTCACTTTATTTACAAAGGTAAAATATATATGCCTATTAATTATTTTGAAAATATATTGTAAATATTACCATATCATCATCATCATTTAACATGTTTCCTTTGCTAGCAAGAGTTGGATGGGTCATTACAGACCAAATCAGTACTTAATCAGAGCCACTGACCTCTCAGGTAGACAGGAACAATTTATAATAAATATGATTTGCAAAAGAAAGAAGTCAATAAAAGTTAAACAAAACATGTGAGAAGACATGCATATCTAATTACACGTTACAAAAAGAAATGCTGGTGTTTCCTTCTAAAAATGTTTGAGGCAAGCTAAGAACTCATGGTAATATCACAGGTCATAGCTAGATTAAGGTGTTAGAATGAAAGCCAAGCACCATCATGAACATCATCAGATATTTCTGTCAAGCAAGCTGCCGACAATGATAAAAACTTGTCAGCACCCCAGCTTCTCCAAACATCTTAAATGCCACAGGCTGAACAATGTAGTTTACTGATAAACCATGGTATTTTAGAAGTTTATTTAATTCAACTAGAGATGCAACAAACCCCTAACTTTGCTGCAACATCTAGGATGTGTGAAAGTGCAAAAGAGTTATTGATAAGGGCATCCCATATGAGGAATTTGATTCAGAGGTCTTTATGGATGCAGTACATGTTTGGTATGAGATGTGTAAATTGCACACACATGATGTCTCTATATAAAACATTATCCTGGTATAAAAGATGGTGTCAGATAAACTTCCCATGACATCCAGTATTCTAGTATATTAGAAGGAATAAAATAGAGAACCGTCTATTGTTATATTGGAACCTGAATTGTCCTATAGTTATGTCACATTAATTTTACCAATTAAGCAAGATACTACTGAAAAGAACCCACATATGCAAGGTCAGATTAAGTCCTTTGAAGATCTAAGTACTTAAAAGACTATGGTGTCCCCACCCCATATATAAAGTCTGCAAAATCTTTTTTGAAGGAATACCCTAAGCATGTACTAGTTTTATTTAATGGTTAATCCAACCCTGTAGATATAGTAATACTAATGTTATTCTAAGGTCCTTTCTCTTAGCCATATTGCAAATTTGTAATAATAACCTACCATATTTGAAACAAAGTACTTTACAGAAGGTAAACATTTAAAGACTAAGCTAGCTGAATATTTGTTTCTCATACAAAGTCGAGTGAAGGTACATAGTTTAGTGGTTAGAGAGTTCAGCTCATGACAGTAAGGTCATGAGTTTGATTCCCGGCAGCACTTTGTGACCTTGGGCAAAATACTTTATTTCACATTGCTCCCGTCCAGCTAGCAAGAATGAGTTGTACCGGTGTCATACTGAGTGTCCCCAAGAACTACATCAAGTATACGCGTGCCTGTGGAATGCTCAGTTACTTACACTATCATTTCATGAGCAGGCCATTCCATTGTTTAAATAGCTGGAACAGTGATCATCAGAACCAACAGAGGTTCAACATACTCATACACACATACACACTCACACACACACACACAAACTCCAAGTTGAACATGGTAACAACACCAAAAGAGCAGAACTGCTCATCTATATGACTCAGCAACTCACTTGCTTAGAAACAATAAATAAATTAACTGGAAAACCACAATTGTCTAAACAACCTTGATGATAATGATGATAAAATATCTAAAAATAAAAATGCTGTTAATTGAATTCTCTTAATGATTTAAAAAAGTATTTTTCTTAATATAAGAATGTTTACAGCTCCTGTATGAGCAAGGGGATTTGTGCAATTATTGCATTGAATAAGGTGCAAATAATGGAATATGAAAAAACCAAAAAAAATTTGAAAGTTCTTCGTTAAAGAACATCTCCCTGGCATACCAATTTTTAACAATTATATCTCATGAACAAAACATCTTGTTAATAATCTATGGAAAATAAAAATGAAGGAAAATAAAGAAAATGAAAAATTTCCGTTTTTCAGAGTTTTTTCCGAAAACTTTGAAATTGTTTTTGTATTTTCAGTTCTCTATTACTACTGCTACTACTACTACTAGTACCACTGTCACCACCACAGCTGCTACTACAACTATTACTGAAACTGTTACAACTATTTCTGCTACTGGTGCCACTGTTGCTGTCAACACCACTGCCACCACCATCACTGCTGCTGATACTACCTATCTAATTATCTATCTATCAATTTATATCATCATCACCGTTTAACGTCCATTTTCCACACTAGTAGGATGGCTTGTCTCTCTCTCTATATATATATATACTTAAGAGTTGAGGGATACAGCAATATTTCCCTGTCATATACAACTGTAATTTCTAATGTTTCTAGGCGTTTGTCACCCCAGTCTCCCTATACATACTTATTGTGTGAATATTCATCATTGTTATTTAAATTAAAATCCTCGATATGCCTGTTACTGTTGACAACATCTCTAAGTCATATCTAGGAGATCCTAGGATATCACAACACCACATGTCAAGCCCAGTGTTATTCAACTAATAACAAATACACAATGTCCATGAGGTGACAAAAGGTTAGCACCTAAAAGGGCATCTGACCATAAAGCATTGCCTTAAAAAAGACCCCATGATGAGTGTGAAACCTGACATGTGACCTACAAAGCTAACCCATACTCTAACAGAGAAAAACATCTTCTAAAAATATCTATCTATATTCTACATACAGCTTGAAGGAAATTCTCTTCTTCAGCTGGAGATCTCTCTGGTTTCAGCACCCCCCCCCCCAACAGTATCACTCCCTTAAGTGATTCCAAGTAGCATTGATGCTACCAAGGAATGTCTAGATTTTATGGTCCACTCTGTTATCCATACCTTTATTACCACAATTGTGATGTTGTTGTAACCATTTCTTTCATCCAGACGTTATAATGTTTACTACTTGCAGAGGGTTTGTTCTTTGGTCTCAGCTCTCAGCACTGGTCTTTCATTTAAATGCTTTTGCCATATACATACTGAAGCTTTTCTCCATAACCCACTTCAGTTCTTGAATCACCACTGTACTTTCTTTCCTGAGTCCAAAGCCAATCATGTAAGACACGGCGGATCTAGCTACAAATCTATGATACCTGACCAAAATACACACACACACTATATATCATCATCACTGTTTAACGTCTATTTTTCCATGCTGGCATGGGTTAGATGAGTTATTCTGTTGAGAGCAAAGCTAGGTCATGCTCATACAGAACCAATTTTGGCTTGGTTTCTACAGCTGGATACCCTTCCTAGCACCATCCTCATTTACAGTGAGTACTGGGTGATTTTTGCCATGACGCCTACACGACCATTTTACAGTGTGTATACGCACACACACACACACACACACACACACACACACACACGCACACATATATATACAATGGACTTCCTTTTTACAGATTTTTGTCTCCTAAATTAATTCAGAAGGCATTGGCCAGTCTCAATATCAGCATCATTTTACTTCCATTTTCCCTGCTGGAATGGTTTGGATGAGTCATTCACATCATGCTCAAATGTTCCTTATCTCTATATTAATAAGTAACTCACTAATGTCTTTATACAATTTACTGTACATCACGCCAGTTCTATTACAAATATAATAAATATAATTATATCGTAATGATTTTAATTTGATAAATTGGTCAGTATAATTTACTTTCTTCTCAGTTTCCATATGTTATAGCTGTTCATTATCCTTATGTCATTCATTAGAACACTAATCATTTTTGATGTATGGTATTCTGTTTGAGTTAGTTTCAAAGTATATAGGCAATCTGAATTCTAAAAACCCATAAGATCTTTGAACTGTCATTTTTAATGAGCAACAATACTTAACAGTAAGAACATCCTTGAAAGGTACTTCATTAATTGTTCAGTTGTTTCATTCACTAGATGTAGCACTATTATCAAGGAAAACAAGACGTTTAGCCACAGGTTAGATCTGATCTAGCAGACCTATGATCAACAGTGTTCCAGCCATGACCATCACATCTTATTTTCAAAAACGTGTATCTAGGATTACAGTATGTGGATTGGCAGAATCGGTAGAGCGTCAGACGCCATGCTTTGCAGCATCGAGTAACGGCCCTTTATGGTCTGAGTTAAAATCCCGCCGAGGTTAGCTTTGCCTGTCATCCTTACGGGGTCGATAAAATAAAGCACCAGTAATGCACTGAGGTCGATTTAATCGACTTTCCTCTTCACCTTCAAATTGCTGGCCTTGTGCATATAGTAGAATTCATTATTTAATCTATGTATCTTACCTTGTTTTAAACATGGTTGTGTGTGATTTGAAGGATATTTGGCTGCTGTTTCTATCCATCCAAGAGACAACATAGACAATCCCTCATTGGCTCAATGAACTAAATGATGTAGTCTAGTAGAGTTACGGTTAGTTTCTGATATTGATAACCAGATAATAAACAATCTTGGTCAGTTAGAATGAATCATATTTAACTGGGTGATATCTAAAAATATCTGACTGATAAAATGACAAGTCAGTTAAATCATATTGGTGGCCTCTCCATAGGTGGACAGAATGGAGAAGGTGTTTCCCTGGAGGACGGCAAGGGAGACGCACTGGAAAAGCCATTCCAGCTTGCGAGGCTCACACCTGCGGCTGGCCAGCTCAGTGCCTATGGTGGTGAGTAGGGAGGTAGCACTAGGGCCGAGGACACCAGAAGTCTCCACTGCCAAGGGTACAACCACAAACCTGTCGGAGAGCGACCAGTAAGTACAAAGCAGTGGAGGATGTCCCGTGGTCTATTGCTTTTGTTGACAACAAAGTAATTCTCATGACTTGTAAAGAATAGGCTATATAGCATGTGTTAGGCTGGATAATAGTGAAACATTCAATCTATATGATCTGTAGAGTATAAAGAGAAATGAGGTACTAAGATTTGTTAGATCCTCAGCTTTCAATCTCTGGTTTGTGACCCAAATTGGGTTGTGCTTTAATTATGAAATGAGCTTTAAAATGTGTTAGAGCAAAAAGCAAAAGTTTGATGGTTTGTTTTGAAACAATGATGGTATTTCTCAATGAATTCTGGCAAAATTTGACACAGTGATATCAAGATCTATCTCAGAATTCTTTTTCTTCTTCCCTTTCTCCTGGGAGGGTTGTGAGGGCAGAGTCTTCAAACACACCTAGCAGGTGCTATCAGGAGCAACTGTCTCCAATTGATCAAGCTAGATCCCCAAGCAAGACAAACTGAGCCCATAGATATTATATAATCTTGCTTGGTTTTTCAGAATATTTCAAATTCAATGTTTTCTCATGTCCAACATTCTTACTCTCTTTCTCTTCAACTCTTAGTTTCTCTCTCAATTTGGCTCTATTTCTCCCTTTCTCTCCTTCTTTCACACGCACACTCACACAATCATCTCTCACAGATGATAATGTGTGCATGTGTGTGACAGAGATGACAAAACACTGCAAACAATGGCAATCTGTAGTAGTGGAGAAAACTCACCACCAGTGTATAATGTGACTATAATCCACCACTCTGTAATCTGTTCAGTATCATTCCCAGCCCCTTTTAAATCCCATACATTAGCCATAGCTTTAGTAACTGTTTTCATCTACATTGTACTCCACCCCTATTTAGGATCATGCCTTTTTCTCTCTCACATCCCTCTGTCAACTTACACTGCCCCTTTAAACTCTACCACAACTGTCATACACCCATGACATACTTGTCATCCCCACTTCCTCCTCACTTACCCATCACATCATACCTGTCATCCTTCTTACCTCCCCCATTCTATTCCTCCAAACAACTTATTTCCCATCCTCTATAGTATGTATGGCTACCTTTTTTGAGCAGTGATGATCTCAGTCACTGATGTTGCTTCATGGCTATAATATATATATATTAACCCATGCTAGTGTGGAAGAATGGATGTAAAATGGTGATGATGATGATGATGATGATATATATATCCGACAAGCTTTTGATTCCAGAGTTGGGCCCGATCATTACGGATCGAACCTTGATCAATAGCGAAACGCACAATAAATGTAATGAAGGCTTAACAAATCTTCCTTGTATTATTATATATATTTATGTGTATATATATATAATCATGATCATGATCATGATCATCTTCATCATCCTCATAATTTAACTACCATTTTCCACGCTAGCATGGGTCAGATGGGTTAATAAATATATATATCTTGATTTGAGTTTTATTTCTCTTATTTGTACAACCAAACCTACCTATCTATCCACACACACCTGTCATGTGTGATGTGCAGGAAGGATGTTATGCCATGGATGGGTACATTGAAAATGAGGTTGTGTGAGAGAAGAATTGAATGTATGGCAGTTATATTTAAGCGAAAGTGTGCATGGTGAGGGGAGCTGCATCAGAAGGGATGTTGAACTAGATATTAGGAGTAGCATTAAGATGGAAGGTAAAAAACATCTTATTACCTAGGTGAGATGTTGAATTGAGAAGGTGGATTGGCTTTGACAATGATAGCTAGAGTGAGATGTGAATAAAAGAAGTTCTGGGAACTGAGTTGAGTGATAAGAAAGAGGTGTCATTGAAACTGATGGGAAAGATGTCATCATCATCATCATCATCATCATTTAACGTCCATCTTCCACGCTTGCATGGGTTTGGACGGATGTATGCATGCATAAGAGACACGGGTGGTGAACATAGGACATAAGAGTGGGTTAGAAAGAATAGAAATGAAACTGTTTCTGTGGATGAGTGGCATATTAGGAAAAGAATCAGTGATGAATTTTGTGAAAAGAAATAGAATGTGATTGCTGGGTCATGTGGTAAAGAAGCATGAATGTGACTGGGTGAGATGAGTGGTGGAAATTAATACAGAGGGAAGAATACGATGGAGAAGGCCAAGAAAGACATGACTGAAGATGATGGAGGTGGAAACAAGAGGCATGTGCTGGCAGTGGGAAATGACTGTAGCATAAGAAATGCAATGAAGATAAAGTAGCAAAATTAGTTCTCAGGATCTCAAGTCTCATAGAAAAGATAAAGTCCAACCTAAATTGCTGTGCTGTGGACAAATTGTAATTTTGGCATAAGGTCAGCAATTTTTGGTGAGTACTTTACTAGTACTTTATTTTTTCAATCTCAAAAGGAATAACAGCAAAGTTGATCTTGGCAGCATTTTGACTCAGAATATAAAGAGTCAGTACAAATACTGCAAAGCATTTTATTCAAGACTTTAATAACACCACCTATCCAACACCATCATTTAAAAGTTAACATTCTAATGATATGTAGATGAAGAGGGGGAGGGATCATGAGAACTGGTGTAGTTTTTTTGTAACACATAAATTCATTATTTATTACTATCAAAACTCATAAATTTATTATTTATTATTATTTATTATTAAAAAGATAAACAAATCTTGACAGTGGGTATATAAATTACTTATTTTCTACACTAACATACATTCAAGTATGTAGGTTAATAGTTCATATCTTAAGAAAATGTGATTTACTGTTTTAGAAAACTGGCTATATACTATCACTTTTCCTGTTCATTATTTTCATGAAAGGCCGGTGAATTGGCAGTATCGGTAGAGGATTGGACGTCATGCTTTCTAGCATAGTTATGTCCCTTTACAGTCTGAGTTCAAATCCCGTCGAGGTTAACTTTGCCTTTCATCCTTACGGGGTCGATAAAATAAAAAAGTACCAGTAATGTACTGGGTAATTGCTGGCCTTGTGCCAAAAAGTAGAAACAATTATTTTCATGAACAGGATTGACATGTGCAGCTGTGATGGAAGTGGTATCATGACAAGTGATGGAAGGCAGGAGGCTGAATTAAGTGCAAGAATTGCAGGAGCTGGTGCAATAATGCACCAGCTTCAGCATTTGGGAATCAGAAGAAGGGAGGTAGGTGTAAAAGCCAAACTCACTATCTTCAATTCAGTATTTGTGCCAACCCTTACCTATGGTCATGAATCTTGGGTAATGATTGAAAGAATATGATTGCGAATACAAGCATCCGAAATGGGATTCCTCCAAAGGGTTTTTGGAGTAATGTTACTCAATAGAGTGCATAGCTCAGAGATCAGGGAGTCACTCTAGGATCTATGGGCATGTGCTTAGAATGTCTCAGGAAAGAATTACTGGATAGATTTTATGGGCAAAACTAACCGGCAGGAGCCCCAGGGATAGACTCGAGCAAGATGGTTGGATAACATCCATGAGCTTGGCTGGTCTCATTTGGGGATCCAGCCAGATCACTTGGAAATGGTTGTTTCTGACAAGAAGGAGGAGGATGAGGAGGAGGAAGGAGAAGGAGGAGGAGGAGGAGGAGGAGGAGGAGGAGGAGGAGGAGGAGGAGAAGAAGAAGAAGAAGAAGAAGAAGAAGAAGAAGAAGAAGAAGAAGAAGAAGAAGAAGAAGGCTATATATTATATAGGTAACATTTGTAACACTTTAAACAATATATAAAAATGTCTATTAACATGCCTTAAAGATCCCTGACACTCCTAACTGACAAATAGTTTTAATTCTTTTGTCCCATTGAGGTGAGATATTTTCATACATATAAAAGTTTATTTCCTCACTATATGAGAAGCATTCAGTTTATGAAAATAGAAACTCTATGATCATATACCATGCTACTAGTTCACCAAGATTATCAGATTTGATGTTTTTATGTCTATCTTCGCTCCAGATATCAGATAGTGAAAATTTATACTAATTTCTTGAAGTATTTCAATGTAATATTGATCTAATTTATCAATTTTCATGCCATCATATTCCACAATGGTATGATATAGATTTTCACATGAATTTAAAAGGTAATGCGCTCATAATCTGCTCTATATTACACATCGATGCCCTCGTAACATCTCTTCTTTGAATATGCAGAATATTATTATCATTATTTTGATCGCCATTCTCACAGTTATTATTATTACTACACTAACTTTTACCTTTTATGACATTTAAATCTTCATCACACCCACCTCTGTTACCCTTTACATATTACAGTTCCAACATATACTCATTTATGGATCTGCATATAACAATACAATGGGGAATAATAAATTGGGGAGATAATCATCTAAATTCAAATCTGACAAAGGAGAATATTATGAAATATTAGCCTATTTTGATAGATGGGAAAATTTTATATAAAAGAAAGGCAGGTATATGTAGGTAATAGAATACAAATTTAAACAAGGACACACATACACAGAGTCATGGTTAGGTGATAAAGTAGGGTGTAGGCATAGATGTATGGTTAAGAAGTTTGCTACTCAACCATGAGGTTTCAGGTTTAAATCTATTGTTCAGCACCTTGAGCAAGTATCTTCTACCATAGGTTCACAAATGTCTTGTGAGTGCAAAACCCGTTGTATATCATCATCATCGTTTTATATACACCCACACCCACATGTATGTGAGTGTATAACATAGAAAGCAGATGTTAAATAATGATATACATATGTATGTGTATATATGTATATATATATATATGTATGTGTATATATATATATGTATATTTATATATATATATATATATATATATATATATATATATATATATATATATATATATATATATATTTAAAAGTTAAACAAGGTTCAATGAATACATCAAAGAATGAGATTTACAATAGATTGGAAGCACTCAACAGTATTGGTTTTCCAGAGTTATTAATATTAATTCAAAATATTAACAAAATAGATATTCTTGTGATCAATTATATTTTATTATACATATTTCAGAGGTACTGAGTTAAGTACAACAGTACGTCCTCATCAGATAAAATAAGATGATGCATGACATACCCTGACATAGTAGATGGTTAAGATTCAGTCATGGTAGTGATTAACTTATGACAAAACTCAATATATATACCCTAATATTGAGAACATGAGATAACATAATACAAACAATAGAGAGGGTGCTTGTAATAGAGCTTAAAAAATACATGGCATCAATATAACAGTTATAACATTTTTTATATTTAAAAAAAAATTGTTGTCAATATTATAATAATTTTGGTAAAGATTACCTTCGTGAAGATATAAAAGCATTATATATATATTTTCTTTCTCGTGTTTCGTAAATCCTTTAAATTTGTTTTCATAAAATTTGAATTTTAGAAATTAAACATAATTATAATATTAATACAAATACCTATTAACTTTTAAAACCTAAAATATTATTCATTACTCTGAAATAACTTAAATTAAATATTTTGAAAATTAACCGCCAACTATATTAATTTGGACATGTGTTGCATATATGAAATCTGTGTATATAAGCTTGAACATAAATTACTCCACTTTGTCTCTCTCTCACTTTAATCATCTTTCATCTGTTTTTTTCAAGCCACCTACTAAATATATTATCACATCAGCTGTTTCTTCCTCTATGCTTTCCTTTCCCTCCTCTTTCTCCAGTAGTTTTTTTTAAATATAAAAAAAAATGTTATAACTGTTATATTGATGCCATGTATTTCTTAAGCTCTATTACAAGCACCCTCTCTATTGTTTGTATTATGTTATCTCATGTTCTCAATATTAGGGTATAAATATTGAGTTTTGTCATAAGTTAATCACTACCATGACTGATCTTAACCATCTACTATGTCAGGGTATGTCATGCATCATCTTATTTTATCTAATGAGGACGTACTGTTGAACTTAACTCAGTACCTCTGAAATATGTATAATAAAATATAATTGATCACAAGAATATCTATTTTGTTAATATTTTGAATTAATATTAATAACTCTGGAAAACCATTTCGGTTGAGTGCTTCCAATCTATTGTAAATCTCATTCTTTGATGTATTCATTGAACCTTGTTTAACTTTTAAATATATATATATATATATATAAATATAAGTATGTATACATACATACATATATGTATACAGACGTACAGTAGTATGTATATATATATACATACATGCACAGATATATATATGTACGTATGGATTCACCGAACATTTATTATAATGCTCGGTGTGTTTGTAAACAAACATCCCGAATTAAGCCATACAGTGTCTAGCAACCATCGTTGCTCATTTGTTCAACACTGACAACGGAACTCTGTACTAGTTTCAAGCTTATTAGCTATCGTCAGCAACGTATACCTTCCTGCCAGATGATTGAACGTCTGAAAGTATATACTTTCCTTATGCATATTAATGGCTGAGCAGCCTAATTTGCATATCGAGTGAGTTAAATCGTGTTATGTGTTACCTACACGGCCACATTACAGCGTGGACTGTGTGTTTTTTTGTCATGACACCTACACGACCTCATTTGTTTCGGACTGGATGTTGTGGTACCAACATAACTTTACATTGAAAGGAGTGGTGTGGATGGGGTGGGGGTAGTGGGACGGTGGTGTATTTTTGTTAGATGTGCCTACTGACTGTAGGTTCTGCTTTGTACTTAGGCAAGGTGGGTCTTCTGTATTACTGTGTAGCGCCAAAGATCTCGGTCCAGTGACATTGTCTTGGAGAGGTGTAAGTGTGTGAGGTTGGAATTTATCAAGTCGTCCCAGGTTTTTCTGCGTCTGCCTACTCTGTGGCTATCGTCTATTTTTATCACCCTGCACTTTTTTATACAGCTGTCATCTTTCATGCGCATCACGTGACCGTACCAACATAGTCTTCTCTCGTGTAAACAACATCTGATCCCTTATATTCCTAATTTCTCCTATAGTTCGTTTATGCTTTGCCATTCATGTATATTACTATTACACATCCAGCGGAGCATGCAAGATTCGTTCCTCTCCAGTCTGCGTATATCCTCTGCACACAATGCCCAGGTCTCATTGCCATGTAACATTGCTGTTCGTATGCAGGCATCATACAGCCTGCCTTTCATTTTTAGAGAGAACCCTTTAGCGGCCAATAGTGGTATAAGCTCTCTGAATTTTTTCCATCCAGTTCTGACTCTAGCTACTGTACTTTCAGAGCACCCTCCACCACTGCTGATTTTGTCACCCAGGTAACGGAAGCTGTCCACTATTTCTATAGAACGATCTGTGCAATGGAATGAGCTAGTATTCTGTGGGCACTTGCTGCTACTTATTGCACCAGAGCACCGGCCACATATAAAATCTATATTCTTAGTTAGCTTACCTGTGATCCCACTAGATCTTTTATGCACCCATACTTTGCATTTGGGACATAAAATGGAGTTTCTGCCTACTCCTTTCCTACACACTGAGCATGGCCATTTCCCAGATGGGACCGGTGCCCTATTTTCCTTCCTACAAACTAGAACTTTAGTCTTAGAAAGGTTAATTTTAAGGCCTTTTGATTCTAGGCCATGCTTCCATGTTTGGGATTTCTTCTCTAGTTCAGCCATGATTCAGCTATGAGCGTTAGATAATCTGCGTATAGGAGTTTCCATGGGCAACCGGTCATGAACTCCTCTGTTATAGCCTGAAGGGCAATAATAAATAGTAGGGGGCTAAGAACAGATCCCTGATGAACATCAACATTTACGCTAAACTCTTCACTATATTCGTTGTTAATTCTAACCTTGCTGACTGTTTCTTTATACATGACTTGTATAGCTCTCACAAGCCATTCATCAACACCTAGTTTTCTAAGAGCCCACCAGATAATGGGGTGGGGGACTCTGTCAAAAGCTTTCTCCAATTCAACAAAAGCTAAGTATAGGGGTTTACTTTTAGCTAGGTACTTCTCCTGTAGTTGCCGTACAATGAAAAGAGCGTCTGTGGTACTTTTACCTTACACAAACCGAAACTGCATTTCATCTAGATCAATTCGCTCTCTAATTAGTTTTTCTGTGACCTTCATGACCTGGTCGATTATATATATATATATAATATTCAAGATACTATCCATAGTTATGTATATACTATACTATAGACAAGTATAAACAGGGAAGGTCAGTAATTTATTAGTACCTTATTACCAGTAAAATAACTAGCTCAATGTAAGAACATCAGCTGTTTTCTAATCTATAAATATGGATTAAATAACACTAAGTTACAATACATTACAATCCATTACTATAACAAACATTCAATACAAATATATCGTAACTTATGTAATGGATGTGAAATCTGTAACTTTCTTTTTCTACCCACATACAAATTTGAACTATACAGAAAATATCCTTGCATTGCAACCACCATAATACACTAACATATTCGCTTAAAGTGCTTGTATTTCATGTAATACCTTGCCATACATTACTCATATATGCATGATACATTTGCTTGTTCCATTCCTTTATATATGACTAACGCATGTACTATCTCTTTAATTTAATTATTAGACTATTCTCTTGTATTATCTGTTGCATGTATTCCACCCTATGCTTTTAATTTTAATTTAAAATTTAATTTTGATTTTAATCTTAATTTGAATTATTGTACAATTATAGTATAATATAATATATGTCGCATCCATTCCACACTGTAAACATGAAACTGTTGTCCACAACATCAATATATATGTATCTGTATGATTCTTCAGTTGAATAAGAGGTTAATTATATGTACAAACATAAATAATGCTCCGATGACTCCAAGCCTAAGTTTGGAAGAAACAATTGTCAGCGATTAAATGTTTTAAACATAACTTTGATTCTTGTGCATTCCATATATATATATATATATATGTATCATCATCATCATCCTGATACATATATGTGAGAAAAAACCGCAGACACTCCATCTCAACTCTATTTTTGAAAAGCAGAAGAACTGCGAAATAAGACTCCAGTTACATTTTCGATTTCATCTTTTGATATATATATATATATACATGGCTTAGTGATTAGAGCATTGGCCTGGCAATCGAAAGGTTGTGAGTTCAATTCTCAGACCGGGTGATGTGTTGTTTCCTTGAGCAAGACACTTTATTTCACATTGCTCCAGTTTACTCAGCTGTAGAAATGAGATGATAGGACAGGGGTCCATATCATTCCACTGCAAAGTGGTCGTGGAGGTGCCAAGGCAAAAAAGCACCCAGCACTCACTGTAAATGAGGTTGGTGTTAGGAAGGGCATCCAGCTGTAGAAATCAAGCCAGAATCAGTTCCCGTCCCACCCTTGCAAGCAGGGAAAAAGCAGACTTAAAACGAAACAAAATGATATATATATATAAATATATATATATATATATATATATATATATATATATATATATATATATATATATATATATATATAGGGTAAGAACGGGTAAGAAGAAGTTTAGGGAACTACTACCACTGCTAGCTGCAAAAGGCTTCTCCCTCAGAATGAAAGGCAGACTGTATGATGCGTGTATCCGAACAGCGATGTTGCATGGTAGTGAGACCTGGGCGCTGAAGGTGGAAGACTTACGTAGATTAGAGAGAAACGAAGCCTGCATGCTCCGATGGATGTGTAACAGTAATATACGTGAACGACAAAGCATAAATGAATTGAGAGAGAGACTGAGCATAAGAGGAATCAAATGCTGTGTGCAGGAGAGGCGGTTGCGCTGGTATGGACATGTGATGCGTATGAAGGATGACAGCTGCATAAAAAGGTGCAGAGCACTAGAAGTTGATGGAAACCGCGGAATGGGGAGACCCAAGATGACCTGGGATGAGGTGATAAAAGCCGACCTTACCCAATTACACCTCTCAAAGACAATGACATACGACCGTGACTTCTGGCGTCACACAGTAATACAGAGTACCCGACCTCCCATGGGTACATGCTGAAGCATATAAACAATATGCCCCCCACACCCCCCACTACAAGGTGGTCGTGGGGTGCCACGGCAAAAAAGCACCCAGCCCACACTGTAAAGTGGACGTGTAGGCGCCACGAAAAAGCACCCAGCACTCACTGTAAATGAAGTTGGTGTTAGGAAGGGCATCCAGCTGTAGAAATCAAGCCAAATCAGTTCCTGTATGAGCAAGGCATGGTCAGCCGACCAGACACTGCACACAACAGGACAACCCGTCTAACCCATGCTAGCGTGGAAGAACGGACGTAAAACGGTGATGATGATGATGATGATATATATATATATATATATATATATATATATATATATATATATATATATATATGTGTGTGGAGGCACCACATGGCTTAGTGGTTAGAGAATTGGCCTTGCAATCGGAAGGTTGTGAGTTCAATTCTCAGAGCTCTGCCATCGGGGAATTGAACATTTTCCTATTACCCACTCTACTACCCAAAGTATCGAGTACTCTGGTGCATTATGGTCCACCTGGTTCTTTACCACACTTCCTTTGTTACATACGTATATATATATCAGGGGTGAAGCATGTGTGCATGTGTTATAGAATCTTGAGTTGATCAATTGCGTTGGTTGAAGCAAGCAGAATTTTGGCTGATTACTAAATCGTGGACACATAAAAAGATAACACACACACACACTAGATAACACTACATGCGGCTTTGACTGGGAGGGTCATTTAGAGGGAATTTGGGGGGGGGGGGTAAGGCTGCACAGTCCCATGGTGATTGGACTGCATGCCCTGCTTTCCAAGTTCCCTTTGCCACTGATATATATATTATATTATATTATATTATATTATATTAAATTATTTATGTTCATACACTAAACAAAAGTGCTACCTAATGGGTCAATGCCCAATATTGACTAATCTCAAGATTGTATGAAGGATTAAAATTGTGACTTAATCTTCAGGTGCTTTGATGAATTTTGCAGATACCATAAAAGATATAGCTTGTATCATAACATATAACAAAAGAAAATAACTCAA
Source organism: Eledone cirrhosa (assembly GCA_964016885.1). NCBI lineage: Eukaryota > Metazoa > Mollusca > Cephalopoda > Octopoda > Eledonidae > Eledone > Eledone cirrhosa. The sequence continues at coordinate 58,828,410 of OZ024740.1, read as the reverse complement.
AGAGGTAAATTTGAAATAGCAAAGTAGTTGTACATACTAGCATGTGTTATAGCAGATGTATGGTATTATGTGGTGGTATGTAATATAGAGATGGTATGTATCAAGGTGCAGAGTAGAGTAGTATAGAATGTGTACTGTATTATATAAGTGACGAACAAGAAAAAACCCCCCCAGATATTGAGAAAGTATATAAATCAAATTAAGGTGGTTGAAAATCAGTTGAATTTCTTGAGTGTTCCTACTTAGCAAGGAGTTGGATATTAAGATGGAAGCATCCTCTAAAAATCCCGGGACCATTGCAATATGCCACAATTGGTTTCAGTGATGAATGTTCCAGTTGTCTTATCAATGGAACAACCTGCTCATAAAATATATGACATTGGAGAGTAGTCATCAATAAATATAGAAATACAAAGATTATTAAACAAATTGAAAGTCATTGAGTTTAACTTTGCCTATCATCCTTACGGGGTCGATAAAATAAAGTACCAGTAATGCACTGGGTAATTGCTGGCCTTGTGCCAAAAGTAGAAACAATTATTATCTACAAGGGCGGTGGATTGACAGTATTAGTAGAGGGTCGGACGCCATGCTTTGTAGCATAGAGTTACGGCCCTTTACAGTCAGAGTTCAAATCCCGACAAGGTAAACTTTACCTTTCATCCTTACGGGGGTTGATAAAATAAAGTACCAGTAATACACTGGGATAATTGCTGGCCTTGTGCCAAAAGTAGAAACAATTATTATCTACATAGCTATATAAATTAAAAAATTTAGTAACTACTAGCAGAATGGCCTGGCGTTGCTCGGGATTTGCTCTAGGGTTGTTATATGTTTGATATATATTTATCCTTATCAAGCCTCGTGAAATAAATATGTTTCTTTATATTTTGTTATTGTGTATGCAAAAAAATCTGTACACGAATATATAATTATATATATATATATATATTAAAATAACAGATTAAAGTTTAAGCAAAGAATCGCTGCATTCACCCTTAACAGGATCTTCTGAAACTAAAAGAACAAATCTGTAAATGCATAAGTAAATATTTCAAAAAACGTTACACACTATATATATATATGGTTTCCCGGATAGTAAACCAAGTCATACAGAGTGGGGTTATACCAAATGACTGGCGTAGCAGCATCATCATTAATTGCTACAAGGGTAAAGGAGCTGCCTTAGAGAGGGGAAACTATAGAGGCATTAAATCAATTGACCAGGTCATGAAGGTCACAGAAAAAGTTATAGCGCAACTAATCAGAGAGCGAATTGATTTAGATGAAATGCAGTTTGGGTTTGTGTCAGGTAAAAGTACCACAGACACTCTTTTCATTGTACGACAACTTCAGAAGTACCTAGCTAAAAGTAAACCCCTATACTTAGCTTTTGTTGACTTGGAGAAAGCCTTTGACAGAGTCCCCTGCTCCATTATCTGGTGGGCTCTTAGAAAACTAGGTATTCATGAATGGCTCGTGAGAGTTATACAAGCCATGTATAAAGAAACAGTCAGCAAGGTTAGAATTAACAACGAATATAGTGAAGAGTTCAGCGTAAAAGTCGGTGTTCATCAGGGCTCTGTCCTTAGCCCCCTCCTATTTATTATTGCCCTTCAGGCTATAACAGAGGAGTTCAAGACTGGCTGCCCATGGGAACTTCTATACGCAGATGATCTAACGCTCATAGCTGAATCAATGGCTGAACTAGAGAAGAAATTCCAAACATGGAAGCATGGCCTAGAATCAAAAGGCCTTAAAGTTAACTTGTCTAAGACTAAAGTTCTAGTTTGTAGGAAGGAAAATAGGGCACCAGTCCCGTCTGGGAAATGGCCATGCTCAGTGTGTAGGAAAGGAGTAGGCAGAAACTCCATTTTATGTCCCAAATGCAAAGTATGGTGCATAAAAGATGTAATGGGATCACAGGTAAACTAACCAAGAACATAGATTTTATATGTGGCTGGTGCTCAGGTGCTATAAGTAGTAGCAAGTGCCCACAGCTCCTTCCATTGCCCAGATGGTTCTATAGAAATAGTAGATACCTTCCATTACCTAGGTGACAAAATCAGCAGTGGGGGAGGGTGCTCTGAAAGTACAGTAGCTAGAGTCAGAACGGGATGGAAAAAGTTCAGAGAGCTTATACCACTATTGGCCGCTAAAGGTTTCTCCCTAAAAATGAAAGGCAGACTGTATGATGCCTGCATGCGAACAGCAATGTTACATGGCAGTAAGAGATGGGCATTGTGTGCAGAGGATCTGCGCAGACTGGAGAGGAACGAAGCTTGCATGCTCCGTTGGATGTGTAATAGTAATATACTCGAACGACAAACCATAAATGAACTAAGTGAGAAATTAGGAATAAGAGGGATCAGATGATGTTTACTTGAGAGAAGACTAAGTTGGTATGGTCATGTGATGCGCATGAAAGACGATAGCTGTATAAAAAAGTGCAGGGTGATAAAAATAGATGGAAACTACGGAGTAGGTAGACCCAGAAAAACCTGTGACGATTTGATAAATTCTGACATTACACACTTACACCTCTCCAAGACAATGTCACTGGACCGAGATCTTTGGCGCTACACAGTAATACAGAAGACCCGCCTTGCCTAAGTACAAAGCGAAACCTACAGTCACTAGGCTCCTCCTAACCAAAAATACACCCCCACCCGACTACCCTTACCCCCACCCCCATCTACACCTAAAGTTATGTTGGTGCCACAACATCCAGTCCTAAATAAATGAGGTTGTGTAGGTGTCACGACAAAAAAACACACAGTCCCCGCTGTAATGTGGCAGTGTAGGTAACACAGTAAAAACCTCCCAGTCCACACTGAAAACGCGGTTGGTGTTAGGAAGGGCATCCAGCCATAGAAAACCCGCCAGACAGTCCTATGCGAGCAAGACAACCAATCTTGCATCACGTGGGACAACTCCCGTCTAGACCCATGCTAGCGTGGAACATAGACGTTAAACGACGATGATGATGATATATATACACACTATATATACATATATACACACACACACATATAGCTTCATAATGTCGTAATGCAGACAGTCTGATATTATAAGGGTGTAACGTTATATCTATGTATCTATCTAAAAAGAAGGACTAAGAATTATAGAGAGAGATCGCTAAATCGCCTAATGCGGTCCCTAGGGCATTGAAAATTTGAAATTTCTTTTGCTCAAAACACTTACAGGACCATAAGTATTACATGTGTAAAGTTTGAAAACAATCGGTTGGGTGGTTCTCGAGTTTTAGGGAGTCAGACAGACATTCTCTGTTTTAGATATATAAATGATACATATATTTTTATACAATGAACATGGACATAACTAATTACTGCAAAACAAAAATGTGTAAATTTCCTTAATAGAAATACTTAAATTTATATAAATATAATGGACAAATCCTGCGCCATCCACTGACCTCAGACCCATACCACCACTTGACCCTCAGCTGCTATACATGGCCTCCGAAGAAGACATTATTTTTGCCATGAGATCTTTCCCCTGCCAGCAGCAGCGATGGTGTTGATGATCTCTGACCAAGACACCTCTAAGATTTATCTCTCCTCATTACTAAAACTGAGCACCACCTGCTGAGTGCAATTTCTACTCTCATTAACAGGTTCATCAGTGGTACCCTGGACCTATATCCCTGATGCCACTTGATATGAGAAAGGCCTTCAACTGCGTGTATCCTGAGGCTTGCCTCAGTCATGCCTCTTCTGCCTACCAATTGGCCTACCTGTCATACAGATCTCCAAGCATGCTCCTCACTGTGGACAAGGTCATATCATTTTCAACTGGTTTTCAACAGGGTGATCCATTGGGCCCCCTCCTCTTTGCTCTCGGGGTAGAGGACGTCAAGGCTCTTCTAAATGTCTGGAACCGGGACAATGTGATGATAGTTGGGCGTACCTTACCCATCAGACATGGTGATCTTCGTCTCTGGTCTCCAGACTCACAGGCCTTGCCGGAATTTCTTTCATAAGTGATCTCTTGCCATGTCCTCTTCAACAGGGGTCTCACAACATAACGGAACTTATTTTGATCAAGGAATGTGAGGCAGTCTAAACAACATGGAACTAGCTCAGCCACTGCCTTGTGGATGTGCATCCTCATCTCGCCTCCATAGAAGTCCAATCCTCCAAAACAAATGGAACACCATCCAGTGCAACACAGCTGGTGTGCCAACTTCATCAGCACCATCTTGCATATTTTCGTTCAGCCTACCAATCCCACAGTGGTGCCTGGATTAATGCTGTACCATCACTCTTGGCTGGCATTTAGTTGGACAGCGACTGTTTGCACATTAATGTTTCCGAAGCTTGACCTCCGGATCTTTGAGCCACACAAATGCTACTGTGGATCCACTAGGGACTCTTTTGGCCTTCTCTCACTGTCATGTTGTTATAGTGCTGGCTCCTGCCCATGCTCTGCTGCTGCAGGCTTCCCCTCCCAACTCAAGCTAGTGGGGGCTGGACAAAGGGGGTGGTAAAAAAACAGAAAGCATTACAATCTTCTTGTTCCATGGTGGTAAGCCCCTCATCTGGGATGCTACATGTTGGGATACCTTCTCCAGCAGCAACCTGGTGCATTTGGCAACTAGCCCAAGTTCACTGCTTGTCAGCCTGAAAAGGGCAAACTGTTGAAGTATTGAGTGCATTCTGATAGGTTTGTGGTCAGACCTATGGTACCGGAGACTGATATTGGGGCAGAGTTGGCCACCTGTAACAGTGAACTCCATGAGTTGGAGTAGCTGTTCCAGCATGTCTCCCTCATCATCCTCTGGGGCAACGTCTTCTTTATTCTATCTGCTGGGACCAGAAGGTGTACTAACCTTTAAATTAGAGTGAGGCTACCAAACTTCGGGGAAAAAATGTTATTTTTCTTAACTATTACAACATAACATTGAATCCTTTCTCAACCATATATGAAGAAGGAAAACAACTTTATTTCCTGTCAAAACTTGGGATACATGTTTTGTATCTTTGGTCAAAATGTTTTATACCAACTTGATTTAAACTGTACATGAGCTTTGGTAACTCTATTAATTTTTAAGTAGATTTGAATTAGTGAAATGTGTATAAAAAAGAAACGGATTTATTGCCCACTTGGATATTTTCAGTTCATCAAAGTCTTTAAATCTAGTCATCATATCGTTCAGAACCTATGGAAATGACAACAATTCAGATTTGTATATTATATCAAAGCATTACCATTATTTTCATTTATTATTTGTATAGTTGGAAACTGGGGAAAATTACATCTTTAGATGCTATTTTTGGCTGATAAAAAATTTATAATTCCCCTTTGCTTTTATACTATTTAAATTGTTTCCCTGCAAATTGATTTTCATATTTGATGAAGATAAAAAAAATTTTCTAATTCATTGCACATTTTCTCATTACACAACTTACAACATTTTAAAATAGCATCATAGAAATGATAAAAGTATTGCATATAGTTTCCTTTAGAAAGCCATTGAACTTAGGTATGTAGTAAATCATGCTAAAATTCTTGTTTATTTTCATGGCAAAGTTTCTGAAAACTAGTTATTCAATGGATGAGCTTTTATCTTATTCACTGCTTTAATAACATTGTGCAAAGTTTTATGTAGTCTACTGATGTTTTGTAGCTAAGTGTTGCCAATGAATATTAGAGTGAATTGTGAAAATATTTAGGCTCTTTTAAATGTGCTATAAATCCATGATGGCAACCATAGTAGATGCTCTATCAGTTGCATATGAAATGACATTTGTGAGAGGAATATTCTTGTCATTAAAAAATGCTCAATTCCCCTATAAATTGTAGAATCTTTAGTGTCAGTTTTCAATTGTTCAGCAAATAGGAGTTCTTCTATAGCTTCATGATTAGCATTTCAATAATATATATAGGTCAATAATAATGATTTGGTGTCACAAAGTCGTTTCACTGAATAGTAATGAAAATTCTGTAGTTTCCAAATCACCACAAATATTTTTTCAATATGATTTGCCATTTTATTAAATTTTATTGGTATTGAACTATTGCTGAGAAGAATTTGTAATGTTTCAGCCTCACCATCACCTGTGGTAATGTTCCAAGCATGTTTAGCTTGCCTCAAAAAGTATTGGAAGGAGGTTTCGATGCTTCTTGTGGTGTGTGATCGATTGACATACTTAGTGATGAATTGATGTTTGTTTTTTCTACTTTGATTGTATATTTTTGTATATTATAAGGTTCCATAAATTCTATTTTTATGTGAAATATCATGATTATAATATATTTTTCATTTTGAATTTATATTTTAATTTGGAATATTTATGTAATTAAGTACTATATATTTTATTCGTGTGTGTAAGAATTACAAACAATTTGTAATGTTATTTATACAATTGTGAATAAAATATAGATTGTCAAATTAGTAATGTTATATTACCGTATTTCCCGGTGCAGAAGATGCTTTGTCCTTGAGGATGCACCCTAATTTTGAAGGCCAAAAATTATTTTAAAAAATGATAACAACCTTCGGCCTCCAGGACACATGGTAGATTTTTGAGACTTATGTTAGGAAGTAGCGTCTTCGATGCCGAGAAATACGGTACTTTCCCAAGTGGCCATCATAACAATAACCTCTTTAGCAAGTAAAGACAAGAGTTTCATCAGTAGTATGAGGTTTTCCCCATTTGGTGATTAATTTTGAAATTTTGTAAGATACAACTAATTAATCCTTTCTGTAATTGGCTATTAAAGAATAAACTCATTAATTTTAGATAGATGTTTTGTTTTCAAATTCTGAGTGTAGTCTATATCTTTTTTATTTTATCTGGATGCTCTTTTTTATCAACCATTCTTGAATTATTTTCCCCATGATAACCACATTGGTAATGAGTTACTATTAATACATTGAATAACTTCACAGTTCAAATATTTACATGAATATTGATGACACGTTTTTTTTTCAAATATATTTTATGCCACTAACAAAATATCAATATTTACATGAATATTTACATAAAATCTTTTATATCAATATAGAACTGGCATAAAAAACTAGATTTAATTGAATGTATTATGAAATATATTGAGGTATGCTTCTTTTTTACAGATTTAGATATAGATAATTGGTTATGTGGTCTAATTAAGTTAATTATGAGACAGAACTTAAGAAAAGCTTTTTTATTACTTCATTTGGAAATGAAGAAAGGATCACAATACTTTTATTATTCAATATTTTCACATACTGACATTTTACTATATAGGGTACCTCCCACTGAAATGGTTTAGCAAAACACCGAAGTTGTGTAATAGTGTTGCTGTTTAAAAAAATCAAGGTGATGACTATACATACGTTCATTTAAAATTACTTCATTTCAGCATGACTGCCTCTTATTTATTTAAATGGAAATTCAATGACATTATCAAGATTCATATTATTTGTTATCAATGAAGGTATGATTAAAAATAATTATAGAGTTTGTGCTTATCAGACTACAATTAAGAATGAATTCATTCCATAATGAAAGTATTAACAAGCAGAAGTATTCAAGTGGGAAATAAATTTTCACTTTCACTGTTCAATTCATAAGATCTGCCAATATTGGTACTAATTTTATAAGAAGGTTTATACTTGCTAGTATGAAATAAACAGTCACTGATAAATCGTTTTAATCTTCTTATAAAAGGCTATTTACTTTTATCTTGTTACAGATTTAAATAATTTATAATTCACTAATTTATTTACGATGGCATTAATTTTATCATTAAATGAAAACCAATGTATAATAAAGTCACTGGTTAATAAAATTTTAATCTTTAATAATATTTAATTAGTTTTAATTAGATTTTCAACTGAAAATGTTATAAATAAGAAAGCTCATTAAGGCAATATTTGATAATAACATACCACTTTCATTTTGTTTGGAAGTTGCGGGAGAATTTTTATTTTAAGTTTGTCATCAGCAATATTTTTTGGTGCAATTAAGAATTATTTTATTTTGTGTTGTTTAAAATGGGAAGAGTTATTGTATCAGTTTGCTTAGAAATGTTGTTGTTTAAGATGGCACAGCAACTACCACACACTGTTCACCTCTATTTTGGTCAACAACAGAATCTACAGATATATGAGCAAAAAAGGGAACTTTTGGATAGTTGAAATGCATGACATGCTAGAAATAGCAGCCATATTCCCTCAAATCAAACCCTACTATCTTAAAAAATAAAACAAAAAGACACATTGGACAATATAACCCTAGATACACCTATGACAATATGCTCATGGCTTGATTGCCTTTAACCCTTTAGCATTTACATTACTCTATATATATTATTGTATTTTTGTGGTAAAGGCTTTTTCTCACATAACATCAAATCCTCGAGATTTTGATGTTTATTTTGAAAACAATACCTTAATGTCAGTAGGAGCAACCAGTTATGGCCAGTTTGAAAGAGGTGAGAGAATTTTGACTGGATATGGGCGGTTTAAATGCTAAAGGGTTAATCATAGATCTGCTCAATCAGTTGCAGTAGAATTTTTGTTTTAAGTTTGTCATCAGCAATATTTTTTGGTGCAATTAAAAATTATTTTATTTTGTGTTGTTGTTTAAAATAGGAAGAGTTATTGTATCAGTTTGCTTAGAAATATTGTTTAAGACGGCTAGAAACATGAACAACAAGAATGATAAGAATGACAAAACAATTCTAAACAAACTGATAAAATCAGATCCTACTATCTCGTACAACAACAACATAATCGTTAATTTCACAAAAACACATCCCTAATGACAAACAAGATAGCTACAGCAGTACAAATACCACCATAAAAATAGTAACAAAGAAATTCTGCAGTCATCAGAGAAGGTAATACAAGCTACATTTTGACAAAATAAATGTGGTATGCTATCAAAGATTGTCATTGGCAGTATCGGTAGAGGGTCGGATGCCATGCTTTTCAGTATAGTTACGTCTCTTTATGGTCTGAGTTCAAATCCTGTCGAAGTTAACTTTGCCTTTCATCCTTACGGGGTCGATAAAATAAAGTACCAGTAATGCACTGGGTAATTGGTGGCCTTGTGCCAAAAGTAGAAACAATTATAATTAAATCATAGGAATGAATAAATGCAAATAGACTTCAACTTATGTCTACCACCCACCTTAGTGTTCATAGTTCCCCTTAGGGGTGCTAACACCCAGATTGACAAAGACTGCCCTAGATACTCTTCAAGATTAAACCTTCAATGATGCTCTAGCTAGATGATACATGTGTGTGAGTGTGTGTGTATTCATATAAATGTGGTGCAACTTATTTTTGATGCAAGTGTTTTTTAAAAAAGATGATTATAACTAATTTAAAATAAAAAATTTGTCAAGTATATGAAGTTTACGTATCATATTTTTGTTGTTCCATTGAAACTGTACATAACTCTCTAAAATGTCTGTATTCCAAGTGTCTACATTCAAACTTGGACATTTTCCTACTTTTCTTCTGTTTTGTTTATATATTAGCTTTTAGCATGGGTTTGACAACAAATTCAGAGTGATCAGCAGATACTATTATCTATTCTATTATTTTAAATATGTTATACTAATATTGTGAACAAGAGTTCATTGTGGTTATAAGTATTCAACAGGTCAATCACAGGTTCATTGCATATTTGATGACAAGAGTTAAAAAACAGCATCTGTACAACTCAAGTGAAACAAGGTATTTTTGCTCAGAAACTTTGATTCTACACAGTAGCATCAAACTCTGAACTTCAGGGGTGTGAAGTGAACATTTTAACCAAACAGCTATGCTTATTCTATTACCTGATTATCACTGTGTAACATATTTTTTGTTCCCCGGTTCTAAGTGTCATTTCATGGTTTGTTATATCCCATTATTATAAAAAAACACTATTATTTAATCAGAAGTTTGGGTTTGTGGTCAGGAGTTTGATATTTCTAAATTTTCATATTTTTCAAGAAAAAAACACATTTTTAAAAAATTTATCAGTTCATATAATTAAATCAACAGAGTATATATTTATTTTATTACACAAGCTTATCAAAAGCAAACGAGTAAAAACAAATAACACTTATAAAGCAACTTATACACGTCAAATGACTGGATTTCCTGGATTTGCGGTTGTAGTCCAGGTCGCATTCCCGCACTAGCCCCCAGATATAGTCCCCCATGATTTTTTCATTGTAGTGGCCCTGGTAACTCCGCTCTATCTCTTTCACATCTTGGTGGAATCGTTTTCCTTGTTCTTCTCAGTAGGCATCCATATTGTCCTTGAATTTTTCCAGGTGAGCGTCCAGCATATGGAGTTTAAGCGACATCCTGCATCCCATGGCGCCAAAAGCCTTTATCAGATCCTGCACCAGTTGCTGATAGTTTTCAGCTCTGTAGTTGCCCAGGAAGCCCTTAACAACTGCCTTGAAACAGTTCCATGCTGTTCTCTCAATCCTATTGAACTTATTTGAGAACTCGGTAGACTCAAACACCTTCTTTATCTGGGGTCCAACAAAAATTCCACCTTTGATTTTGGCCTCAGATAACTTGGTGAAGAACTCAAGAAGGTACTTAAAAGTGGCTGATTCTTGGTTGAGAGCTTTCACAAACTGCTTCATCAACCCCCACTTAATGTGCAGTGGCGGCATGAGCACAATCCTGGGATCAACCAGTGGCTCCCACATGACGTTCCGGATCCCAACTACAAATTCTGTTCGCTGCTCCCAGTTCTTTCTTTTGTAGTGGTCAGAGGTGGATCTGCTGTCCCAAAGTCAGAGGAAGCATTGGAATTTGATAAAGCCTCCTTGGAGTCCAAGCAGGAAAGCCACCATCTTGAAGTCTCCAATAATTTCCCAATTGTACTGAGAAGACTTTCACACTGTAGTAATCTTCCTTCAGGCAGACTGAATGAGCTAGGGGCAGTGTCGGGAACTTGTTTCCATTGTGGAGGAGGACAGCCTTCAAACTTGTGGTGAAACTGTCTATAAATAGCCGCCACTCCTTGGGCACAAACGGCAACCCAATAACGTCAAACAGTCCAGGCACGTTATGGCAGAAGCAGAGGCCATCCCTAAGAGTGTAAAAGCCTGAAAAAGGTTTGTGTCGACTTCTCTGACTTGTCACCTGCACTTCCTCCTTGACCAAGTTCCACTGCTTCATCCTGGAGACGAATGCTTAAAACACAACTTACCCTTTATTCAGGGTGCGAAAATCCAGTATCAATAAATCTCTTTAATCCACTTTTTAACAATTTTATACTTTATCGCACTTTTATAATTTTCTTTAGGTATTACTCTTTATTTTATAATTTTAATTTAACCTGAAACATATATAAAAAATCATTTAGCATAAGCAAATTAAACTTACATACAACGTAAAATCCAGCATACAAATAATTCTAGTGAATAGCTTAGAATTTTTACAAACCCAAACTTTTAATTGTTTAATAGCACTTTTTTATTTATTTGGGACCTAAGCAACACAAAAAAGTGATTACAAGCCAGGAACAGAGAAAAAAAAAAAATTTTGTTACACGGTGAATTATTAACCCTTTAGCATTTAAACCGGCTGTATCCAGCCAGACGTCTCTCACCTCTTTCTGTTTATACTGGCTGTAACTGGCCACTCATACTGATGTTAAGGTATTGTTCTCAAAACAGATAATATCCAAATCTCATAGATTCGACATTATGTGAGATAATTGTGTAAGATTAATCCTTTACTGTGAAAATACAATAGTAAATATAAAGTAATGTAATTGCTAAAGGGTTAAGGTGTTTGTATAGTTTCCATAATTTCATGAGACCATTTTAGCATTATTTTCTACTGTTTTCCTATCAATTATTTTGTTTTGAATATTTTTGAAAATTGTGTGTAGGATTGCTACTCCCCCTCTGAGATAATAGAATCAGTCATCTGCTTTGACTTTCACAGGTTTTAATAATATAGGCTATCTACCAAATTGTATAACACTTCTAATGACAAGTAAGTTAATATAATATATTGGTTAATATCTATGTTGTTCTTGCCATTAAAACAAGAGAACATCAAATACAGCCAACCATCACACTCACTTAAATAAATATATTACATACACAGAGAAGATAAAAATATTAGGAATCAAACAATATATCTAGAAATATAAACAGATGTATATGACAATATCATCATCATCATCATCATCATCATTTAACGTCCATTTTCCACGCTAGCATGGGTTAGACGGGTTACCTCATTTGAGGTAAGTTCAGGTCAGGTGACCGCATCTTACTCATATAGGACTGTTTCTGGCTAGGTTTCTATGGCTAGATTCCCTTCATAATGGCAACTACATTTACAGTGTGTGCTGGGTGCTTTTTGCATGACTCCTACACGACCACTTTGCAGTGTGGGTTAGGTGCTTTTTGTGTGATACCTACATGACCACTTTAGTGGTTTCTAATTTAGGTGAAAGGCTAGCAATTTGGGTGAAGAAGAATAGTTGATTAAATCAATCCCAGTATTTGACTAGTACTTTATTTTATCAGCTCTTGAAGGATGAAAGGTAAAGATAACCTTGGTGAAATTTGAACTCAGAACATAAAGTATCAGAATGAGTTCTGAAAAGCTTTTCATCAATCTTTTTAAGGATTCTGTTAACCCAACACCTTGTATAAGATAGTAATGAAAATAAAATTGATGCACAAAATATTTGAATCACTTATAGACACCACATGCTAACAAAAAGGAAGCAACTACATTAGTGTATAACCAATATATCAACTCCATCAATGATTACACCGGTCTTTCCTAACCACCTAATCTTTATATTATAATTCCTAATTAACAACAAAACCCCATAAAATCTTTGCATTATTACATATTGCACACAGACCACACTCACAGATCACTCACAGAACAAATCAGAAATACTAAAACTGAAAGGTTGTTCAAAAATATAAGGGACACAGTATCAATTTCTCAAATTCTAACAATCTGTGTCACTACAGATAAAATCACTCCCAGATTGTCATATTGTACCCTTTACAATTATAACTACTGCATATTGAAATGTACAGTATGGTCTTCATGTACACAGAAACATACTATATTTAAAGTAGTAGATCTACAGATTGCATTTAGCTATTTTACTGAGTATCAATGTGCTTGATCAAGACTGACCTGGGGCTACACAACAACAACTAACCAACCAACCAGTCACAATTCACAAACATCCATATAGTATAATATTTCTAATTTTAACTTTAAATAACTTGTAAAAGAGTTGTCCTAGACAATGATATTTTATCACTGAGTTTGAAGTTAACTTTAATAATAAAAAAAAATAATCAATTGAATTCACCTCATCATTTAGGTTATATATATGTTTTATTGATTTCAAAAGGATGAAAGGTAAAGTAAACCCAATAGTATTTGAATTCAGAATAGCTAAATAGTAAACCAGATATAGAACAATGTTTTATTGTGTCAGCCATCAGACAGTTGCCTATCTTTAACATAGCTACACCTGATTTATTGAGAGTTTACGGTCAGACGATATGTATTTTTAACAAAATTTTAACTCCCTATAAACTACAAATTCAATCAGTTCTAAGACACAATCTCAACATATAAACTAATTTGGGACCAATAAAACAATTCATATGATTGGCAATAGATATCTAAAAAAAAAAAAAAAAATTCATCTCCATAATCCAACATATAGTTGGACTAAATCCAATTTGGAAAATTACCTCAGGCACAACATTCTGTACATTAAAGATATAAATACTGTTTAAACACTCTAGCCAGACTAGTCTAACCCTTTCTTAACATTTCTTTTTGATATAGCTTATCTAAAAGATAGCTTTAAGTGTTGATGAAAGATTATAAGTATTAACTAATTAATTTGTGAAGACCTGAATGTTCTTTTAATAAGTAATCATATTCAATATAAATAAATTATAGTAAGCTATAAATGTTATAAGCTTCAAATAAGTGAGTGAATGATGTTTATGTTTCATTTCTTATAATGTCTCACATTCAACAGTGGATATTTATAATACACTGCTGAACATATAATACACAATATTCCCATTGCTATTTCTGGAGAAGGAAGTAAAACAAAAAAGCTAATCTACTCATCAGTGTAAAAAATGATATTCCAATCAATAGAATACTGTTACGTCATGATAGAGTTGATCTAATTGTAGATTTTTCTCTAAGAATCACTTCATTTATAAAATTATTTTCTATCTATTTTTGATTTCGTAATATTTCCTTATTTTAAGAAGGAAAGATTTTAAAATTAATCTACATGCATACAAATGTACTTGCATGGCCTTTATCTGTAATATTACACATCTTACCAATATTTAATAAGTTAGTATTGAAGCTTTTAGATTATAAAGTCAATGAAACGTTGTGTTCTATGAAGAGATTGGGTGAGGTTTGAAGTTTTAGGCATGGATCTTCTTTGGAAGTTAAATGAAAGCATGTTATGTGGCTCTAACTGAAGAATGTAAGATGTAAGAATCATAAGGAAGCGATGAGGGGAGAGTAGGTAAGGGTAGATAATCACTGGCCAAAGTAATGAAGTAAAGACAGTAGGGGTGGAAGTCAGGGCCCTAAGCACTTAAAAGAAATGATGTTCCTACATATGTATGATCACTGACACACAATGTATGTGCATATGTGAATATACATGTAAACATATGCGTGTGCACTTTTATACATGAATATACATTATATATATATATATATATATATATATTATATATATATATATTCTCCAAAGGGTCTATATACCCTACCACTTGATAGAGTATATACACCCTTATGTATTTCCTTCTGGTGGTTTATATGATATACATACTCTCTGATGAGGAATCAAACTAAATTTAAAAAATCAATTCTGGGAATTTTATTTTTTATTTTTTATTTACAAGGAAATACATATATTTGGAATGTTTCGTTCATTTTCATTTCATTTCATTTTACGTCCACCTTTTCCCTACTTGCAAGGGTGGGACGGGAACTGATTCTGGCTTGATTTCTACAGCTGGATGCCCTTCCTAACACCAACCTCATTTACAGTGAGTGCTGGGTGCTTTTTTGCCATGGCACCTCCACGACCACTTTGCAGTGGAATGATAGGGACCCCAGTCTCTATCATCTCATTTCTACAGCTGTGTAAACTGGAGCAATGTGAAATAAAGTGTCTTGCTCAAGGAAACAACACATCACCTGGTTTACATGTCTATATACTAAATATGTGTAAATTTATATATGGTATGGTGGTATGGTGGTATGGTCCTGTAACTCCTGATAGAGTCATAGGGGCACTGTATTGACATACAGCGTTTCTTGGACATTTTAAGTGGAGCCCATCCCTCTCCAGGCCTGAGTACAGCAGATTTCTTCCAGAGGAAGATAGAAAGTGAGAGAGAGGAAATGAGATAGAGATATAGAGGAAGAATCGACCCCAGTACTAGACTGGTACTTTTTTTTTATTGACTTCAAAAGGATGAATAGCAAAGTTGACCTTGGCCGGATTTGAACTCAGAGAGCCGGAACGAATACCATAAAGCATTCTATCTGACATTCTAACGACTGCCAATTCACTGCCTAAATTTACAAATACATTTACACAAACATTGCTTCCTCTAGCTTGTATATATACAGATATAACTTTATCATATATATATATATATATATATATATATAGTGGTAGAACACTGGAAGGTAATATCTGTAGCACTCAGTCCATGGGACGAGTTAGGTAGAAGTGGTTACACAACAGTTAGTTCACCATACCGAGAACAATTGTTTCACCTTAGTGGATACTCAAAAAGATTTTAGTCTTCGCATTTATTATTATTACTATATATATATATACATATAGTAATAATAATAAATGCGAAGACTAAAATCTTTTTTTTTCTTTTAGTTTCAGAGGATCCCGTTAAAGGTGAAAGCAACCATTCCTTGCTTAAACTTTAATCTGTTATTTTAATAAATAAATATATATATATCAAGGGCGGTGATATATAGATCAAGGGCGGTGCCCCAGCATGGCCTCAGCCGGATGGCTGAAACAGGTAAAAGAGTAAAAGAGTATATATATATATATATATATATATATATATATATATATATATATATATATATATATACACACACATATATATGTAAAATACCAATATACCCAACTATAGTGTACATTGTGTATATCAAATGAAATACCAATAAACCCAACATCGTGTATATATATATCAAATAAATATCAATATACTCAACTATAGTGTACATTGTATATATATCAAATAAAACACCAATATACACAACTATATACATTGTGTATATATAAAATGAAATGCCAATATATTCAACTATAGTGAACGTTGTATATATATCAAATGAAATACCAATATATTCAACAATACTGTACATTGTATATATATCAAATGAAATACCAATATATTCAACTATAGTGTACCGTGTATATATATATCAAATGGAATACCAATATATTCAACTATACACATTGTGTATATATCAAATGAAATACCAATATACCCAACTATACTGTACATTGCGTATTTATCAAATGATACATCAATATACCTAACTGTAGTGTATATAGTGTATATATCAAATGAAATACCACGATGGATGTGTAATAGTAATATACATGAACGGCAAAGCATAAATGAACTGAGAGAGAAATTAGGCATAAGAGGAATCAGATGCCATATGCTAGAGAGGAGATTGCGTTGGTATAGTCATGTGATGCTTATGAAGGATGAGACCTGTATAAAAATGTGCAGAGTGATCAAAGTTTACGGAAGCTATGGAGTAGCAAGACTTAGGAAGATCTGGGATGAGGTGATAAAAGCTGACCATGCACAATTGCACCTCTCAAAGACAATGACACAGGATCGAGATCTTTGGCGTTGTGCAGTAATTCAGAAGGCATGTCTTCCTATGTGCATGGACTGAAACATACATCTAGTAGGCACCTCTTAACCACTATAGCCTCTTCCATACACCTCCACTAATCTGCTTCAGTCCACACCACCCTTACACTGTAAAGTTATGTTGGTATCACAACAAAAAAGCATCCAGCCCACACTGTAAGGTGGTTGTGTATGTGTTACGACAAAAAGCTCCCAGTCCACAGTGTAAAGTGGTTGTGTAGGTGTCACGACAAAAAGTACCCAGCGTACACTGTAAAGTGGTTGTGTAGGTATCACAACAAAAAACACCCAGTCCACATTGTAAAGTGGTTGTGCAGGTGTCCCGACAAAAAGCACCTAGTCCACACTGTAAAGTGGTCATGTAGATGTTACAACAAAAAGCACTCAGTCCAGACTGTAAATGTGGTTGGCATTAGGAAGGGCATCCAGCCATAGAAACCTAGCCAGAAACAGTTTTATATGAGTACGACACAGTCACCTGGCCCAACTTGCCTTTAATGGGACAACTCGTCTAGCATGGAAAATGTACGTTAAACAATGATGATGATTATATATATATATATATTGCAGAAGTTTATTGTTTATCTGAGTTGTTACGTTGTAACTTCCTGAGGATAAGCAGATCATAGTGATCTAAAGCATTTCACATCAGTAGTTTATGCCAGGTAGGTGATAATGAGTGATGGAGTATTCATTTATCAAATAATGGTAGTTAAGATGGGATTATTTCACCATAATTCTTTATTGCATGATATATATTTCTGTTACATGGTTATTCATGTGACTTCGCCAGATGCTTATGCAATCATAGTTGCAGTTGTGTAATCCTTGTGATAGGCCAATGGCATATCTACTGGATGGACCTTCATGGCTACTGGCATATCACAATGATTGCATAACTGCAACTATGATTGCATAAGCATCTGACGAAATCACATGAATAATTATGTAACAGAAATATATATCATGCAATAAACAATTATGGTGAAATAATCCCGTCTTAACTACCATTATTTGATATATATATACACACATGGAGGCACATGGCTTAGTGGTTAGAGCATTGGCCTTGCAATCGAAATGTTGTGAGTTCAATTCTCAGACCGGGTGATGTGTTGTTTCCTTGAGCAAGACACTTTATTTCACATTGCTCCAGTTTACTCAGCTGTAGAAATGAGATGATAGAGACTGGGGTCCATATCATTCCACTGCAAAGTGGTCGTGGAGGTGCCATGGCAAAAAAGCACCCAGCACTCACTGTAAATGAGGTTGGTGTTAGGAAGGGCATCCAGCTGTAGAAATCAAGCCATAATCAGTTTCCGTCCCACCCTTGCAAGCAGGGAAAAAGCGGACGTAAAATGAAACGATGATGATGACACAAAATAGGAAGCAGAAAAATGAGGAGCTGATATGAAAAGAAAGAATGAAATTGAGGTGTTACAAGGAAAGGTCAGTGAAGAAATAAGAAAGAAATCCTAGAGGTCAATTGATGAAACAGCTAGCTTATAAAAGAAAGACTGTTAGATGTGGGTGTGCTAAACTAAGAAACACATACAGAAATGCATTAGTGGCATACATACTCACACTAGTATAATGTAGAGGTACAAATCAGCTCCAAGTATCCAAAAACAGAACTGGAGGAGGAGAAGGCTGTAGTAAGGAAAACAAAATAAACTGAAAAAGAAAAACATTTGATGTGAGTAGAAATACCAAAATCAAAGATGTGATGTTTCTCTATATCTTTATGCTGATGAGAAGATCTGTTGAGGTGATCTGTAGAGTATTCTGACAAATTGGAATGTCAGACTCTGGGTTTGAAGTTGACCATGGCATTGGTATGGACATCAAAGACATGTTCTCAAAAATAGTCACCTAAACAGCATCCTGTTTTGTTTATATGCAATGCAAAGCTTACAAGGAAAATAGTAACTGAGGTTATAGAAGCTACAAGTGTAGTATTTCAGTGACAGGGTACTAGGTTTTATAACCAACTATGATTGTGGTGGGGAAGATAAAGAGGCAGGTATGTCACCTGGGGTAAAAGCATTCAAAAGCACCAAGCTAATTATTGTTGGGAACAAAGGGGCCACTGACCAAAAATGTCATGGAAAGTTTTGCCTCTTTTGAAACAAAGGAGTTATAGGAAAAAATGAGGCAATTACAGAGTCAGAGAGCAGATAGCAGAATTTGCTTAAGATATTTCAGGCTTCTGCCTGCTACTGGTACCATGTAACCTAGTGTAACCAGCTTCATGGCCGATGACTAAACTGGCCATGGTCTGATGAGGAGAGTAAGTGGAACCCCAGCAACGCAAAAACAAGAACTGTTAAAAGGGTGGATGAACTCAGAGTTAATGGTCATGCACCCCAACTATGGGTTAAATAGCCTCCCCAACCTGCAATTAGCTAAAGCAATGAAGGTCAATCAGGGAGGGCTTCTTCCAACAGGAGTGAGGAGACTCTGGATTGGATTGGATAGTTCAGCGTAACTGAAAAGTTGCTGAATGAAAAGTAATAGAGAAGGAAATCTGTTCTATTGGTGTACAATATAAGTGGCAAGAATGAAGTAATTCTGTTGATACTTTGAGCTCAATGGATAATATCAAAGATTGATTGAGAGTAACCATGTGTAAAGAAGAAGTACATTTCTTTAGCTTTGAAGTCTGAATGTTTGTTGTATAGATGACAAAGTCAAAGAAATTGCGAGAATCGAATAGCAAATGTAGAGTGTGTGAAGCTGGAAGTACAAGAATCCAGATAAGAATGCATATAAGTAGTGATGGTGGGTAGCCTAGTGGTTAGAATGTTGTGTTCCTGATCATATGATTGTGATTTTGATTCCAAGACCAGATGACAAATTGTTTCCTTGTGCAAGGTACTTTATTATTTCTATGGTGCTTCAGTTCACTTAGCTGAGTACCACCACTAGCAGCAGCAGCTGGAGATTAACCCTGTGAGGGATTAGTGTTCTGTACAGAGAAGAGGCATGTTATCTTAGCCACTTGATACCCATGTAACTGGGATAAGCTCCAGGCTTCATTTTACCTGTGCAAGAATGGGAACATGGACATAAAAAAATAACTCTGACTCTTGCAGTAGACAGATGTGAGAAAGGTGGAGATTATGAATAGTGAGAGAGATGTCAAGGAAGCTGGTGGAGATGTCAGAGATAGTAGAGTTCTTTTCAGGTGTGTGGTGTAGCACTGAGATATTCATTGAAGTTGACAACAATTTAGGTCGCAATGTGGGCTAGATAGAGTTTAGAGAGATTGGAAACCTTCTTAGTTGCCCTAACTAGACCACAAACCTGTTGATAAAATTCACGAAAGTAGTAGTTTAAAGTGAAGATGAGTTCAGCTACAAACAGATGAGTGGATTCACACACACACACACACATACACACATTTACATGTTTAGAGGAATATGCAATCAGGTCACAGTAAGGAAAGTCTTATAATTAAAAATTCTGTACATTTGTAATTTCAATAAACTCTAAATTTGAGAATATTTGTTTCCACGTGAGAATTGTGAAAGACTACATTAAATATTTTATTTAATACACAGATAACAGTATGACTGATTTACTATTCTAACAAAGAATTTTGCTTGGATGCAAAGAATCTAATACCCAAGTATAGCAATATATTGAAAAAAAAAATTTATAGTGAGAAATAATCAATAAGTCTCTTCTTTTACAAGAATTTGAAGCTTTAAACAGCAGTGTTGGGTGGGGCCTGCATGTACCAATGAATTAATAACAATTTAAAAAAAATGTAAATTCCAAATGAATAAGAGTTAAGTCAACTTGACAAATATTAAGGATTTATGAGTAATTGGCTTATGTCTGCCAAAACAAAAGGCATGATTAGCAACAGGAATTATTTCAATGTAAAAAACCCCACAGAAATTTGAACACAAGTTAAAATAGAAGATCATCATAATCATCACCACCACCACCATTTAACGTCTATTTTCCATGATTGCATGGGTTAGATGGGCTGTCACGTACTGAGGCTAGATAAGTCAGATTGGAGCAAAAGAAATGTCCCCCCCCCCCCCCCGGTTTTCTTCTCCTTTGTGGACATAGCCAACAAGTACGTGACCTGTGACCTCGCAGGGAAGACAATTGATAAATTCTCCTGATGGTAAGATTTACAGCACCAGTACTTGGAAGGAGAACCTATTCTAGGGTCACCTGTTATCTATCAAAAATAACTAGCCATAATTATAAATAGGCTGTCCTGTGGTCCTAATACTCAGTCATCTGCCTCTTCTTCTGATAACACAGTTCACTGCCACTTTGCCTGCACAGCACAACCTTGCCATATAAGAGTTTACTACTACCTCTGCTGGTATGTACTGTCTGACTACAACTTGTCACTTTTTAAGGTAACATCACATAGTAAACAAAGAAACCCTCACACAACAAAGAAGTCTTATTGAACACTATATTTATTTGTGAACACTATAATCAAATTTTATATTTACGATTCAAAGTAATCATATTTTTTCCTTTTTGCCGAAGTGAAGTAAAGATATATATTCAAACAGAATTGTTGGTATTTATTGTGTTCGTCATTTCTTCCACACCAACCAAAACTTTGCTTCAAAATGATTACTCCATTTTTAGTTTGGTTACTATGGCTGGATACCCTTTTACAGCATGTACTGGGTGCATTTTATCATGACTGTAGCACTACTACTTTACAGGTTGGACTTAGTGCTTTTTGTCATGACATCAGCAATATTGCCTTACAGTACAGACTGGGTGCTTGTTATTGAGGCAACATTAAATGTATAAAAATTACTTCATAGGTTATCAATGTATTGCCACAGCAGACAGGCATTTTATCTTCAGTATTAAAAACACTTTCAAATTTGTTGAAAAGAATCCCTTTGGGATATGGTTGTCATAAGTAGCAGAAAATATAACCACGTAGAATGGATTATATTAGCAGAGAACGAAGAGAAATGTATGAACCAATGTATATATAACATTAATATATAAACAGAGAGGTTTCATTACATAACACATTGTAGCCTATATGAAATAATTAATCTTATATAAGGATATATTACTTTGTAATTCCTGAAGATATGCAGATGATATATGTATTATGTCTTGTGTAAATAATTACTAATTAACTATTTCCGATTAACTTATTGTTTACATATATATATTCCATTATCACCTGTATAAAATGCATATAGAAATTCAAGAATGGATTTAACTTATTTTTCTTGGTTTTTCTTCATTTTAAATATATATATGAACACACACACACACACATACATATATATACACACCACACACACTCACATGTATATATATATTTCATATTGCTGTTCTAAAATAGTGTTGGGTTATTATAATATATAGACAAAATTCATGTAATTTAATATTGTGGATATGGTTCATAATCATAACCACATGTAAAGGAAGGCTCTCATGGTAAGAGTATTTTTATAAGAGTATGTCAGAAAAATGAGCTAAAGAAGTGACAGGTACCTATGAAGCATTAAGTGAAAACTGTAAAATAGCCATGGTTGACACATAATACATTCCATTAACCAATACAGTGTTTTTTTTTTGGGGGGGGGGGGGGGGGGGCTGTCAGATTCTGCACAAGAAAGCAAATATTGCAATTTGTGGTATAGTGTTGGTATTAACTAAAAAGAAAACTTCTGTAAATTTCTTTACTTTTAGTCAAAATGGTTATTAGTAGCATGCATTTCCTTTTTCTGTTTTTACATTTATGTTTTCATATCAGAGATTGAATATTAGAGTATGGATGGCCAAGTTGATAGTGTAACAGACAACTGTCCATAAAGTCAGTAGTTCACATATTGTCACTGGTACTAATGGTAAAGAAATATAGCTCCCAATGATACAGTCCATCTAACTGCATGTAGATATTGAAAGATAGTATGATATCCTTCTATCTATATTAAAGATTCTATAAGTAGTGGAAGCAATATGAAATTAATGGGCAATTTGTTGGCTTGCAGAGCTGAGTTTGGTTTTATTTGCTGGAAAAGTTACCTGTGGTGGAAAGAAGTTCTGTTCTCATCTGCTCACAATGGATTTACAGAATTGATAGAATATCAGTCATAATACTATGTGTTATATGTGTTAATGTCCATTATATGTGTTAATGTCCATTTTTCCATGCTAGCATGGGTCAGATGAGTTGTCCTCTTGTGGGCAATGCTAGGTCAGGTAACCATGTCTTGCTCATACAGAACTGATTTTAGCTTGGTTTCTACAGCCGGATGCCCTTCCTAATGCCAACCACATTTACAGTGAGTACTGGGTGCTTTTTGTGATGACAGCTATACAACCACTTTACAGTGTGGACTGGGTGCTTTTTGTGATGATACCTACACAACCACTTTACAGTGTGGACTGGGTGCTTGTTGTCATGACACCTACACAAACACTTTACAGTGTGGACTTGGTGCTTGTTGTCATGACACCTACACAACCACTTTACAGTGTGGACTGGGTACTTTTTGTGATGACACCTACACCACTTTACAGTGTGGACTTGGTGCTTGTTGTCATGACACCTACACAACCACTTTACAGTGTGGACTGGGTGCTTTTTTTGTTGTGACACCTACACAACCACTTTACAGTGTGGACTGGGTGCTTTTTTGTTGTGACACCTACACAACCACTTTACAGTGTATACTTGGTGTCTTTTGTGATGACACCTACACAACCACTTTACAGTGTGGACTGTGTGCTTGTTGTCATGACACCTACACAACCACTTTACAGTGTGGACTGGGTGCTTGTTGTCATGACACCTACACAACCACTTTACAGTGTGGACTGGGTGCTTTTTTGTGATGACACTTACACAACCACTTTACAGTGTGGACTGGGTGCTTTTTTGTTGTGACACCTACACAACCACTTTACAGTGTATACTTGGTGTCTTTTGTGATGACACCTACACAACCACTTTACAGTGTGGACTGGGTGCTTTTTTGCTGTGACCCCTACACAACCACTTTACAGTGTGGACTGGGTGCTTGTTGTCATGACACCTACACAACCACTTTACAGTGTGGACTTGGTGCTTGTTGTCATGACACCTACACAACCACTTTACAGTGTGGACTGGGTACTTTTTGTGATGACACCTACACCACTTTACAGTGTGGACTTGGTGCTTGTTGTCATGACACCTACACAACCACTTTACAGTGTGGACTGGGTGCTTTTTGTGATGACACCTACACAACCACTTTACAGTATGGACTTGGTGCTTGTTGTCATGACACCTACACAACCACTTTACAGTGTGGACTGGGTGCTTTTTTGTTGTGACACCTACACAACCACTTTACAGTGTGGACTGTGTGCTTTTTGTGATGACACCTACGCAACCACTTTACAGTGTGGACTTGGTGCTTGTTGTCATGACACCTACACAACCACTTTACAGTGTGGACTGGGTGCTTTTTTGTTGTGACACCTACACAACCACTTTACAGTGTGGACTGTGTGCTTTTTGTGATGACACCTACACAACCACTTTACAGTGTGGACTGGGTGCTTTTTGCCATGTTGCCATCATGACTACATTACAGTGTGGGTTGGAGGCTTCACTAGATGTATGTTTCAGCCTGTCCTCATGGGAGATTATGGGATGGTGGGGGTACAGTGGAGGTGGGGATGCATACCATATATTCTGAGTTGAAATCCTGCCAAGGTCGATTTTGTATTTCATCCTATCAGGATTGAGAAAGTAAAATACCTGTTAAGTACTGGGAGTTATTTATATTCCTACATTACATCTTCCGGGTAAATGAAATTATAATAGAAGAATGGCACATATCCGTAGTATCACAGCTCCATGAGATCTGTTGTCTGGGGATCCAGTCAAATTAATTGGAGACAGTTGCTTCTGACAGAACCTGCTGAAAGGCATATTTGAAGACCCTGCCCCTATGACCCTCTCATGAATAAACGAATGATGAAGAAGAAGAGAAGAAGAATGACACAGAAGCTAGTAACACACCATTATAATAGACCAGAGAGTCTATGAAATGATGTATACAATAATGGATTAGATGTTCTATTATTTTTTATATTTAGATAATTATATTTTATTGAGAAAATCTTCCTATATCTTTATATCCTTCCTACATCTAACTACTAATGTATGGAGCAGATGTGGACTCTAGACAAACAGAGGAATGTGCCTTACTTAAGGACACTGTACAGCAACCATAGTGAGGTTTGTAACAAAGATGAAGAATCTAGCACCGTACAGTTAGAGATTTAATGACCTTAGATTAAAAGTACAACTCTAAAGAGGAGCTTTTCAATTTCAATATAATCTCAGCTAAGATGAAAATAAGATGTATTTTCAAACAAATGAGGACGGTTAAACTGGCCACTTGACTTACTAGCAATAGCAACCATACCTCCCTTAGATCACACCCTAAAATCTTAGAACATACACACACAAAAAAAGTAAAGAAACAGCAGCTAATGTGATCCTAGATACACTGAATCCGAAATAAATAAGAATGACTATTGATCATTGGTCTGCTTGATCAGAGTTAAACTAAGAGCAAAACAATAACAGCAAAAACATAAAATGTATTGTTGACATGTTTGAAATAATTTGTCAATGATTTCTTAGATTGAAGTGTAATGCAGAAATCAGCTATAATATGAGAAGGTTTTGTGATGGATATTTCAAAGTTGAGTAATTACAGCCAATTATTTTGAACTAAAAAAAAAATAAAAAAACATTAAGTGTGTATATATATATATATATATATATAACTCTCATGAGAGATTGACTCCCTCCTAAAACTGTTGTACCCATTTTATGGGTTACAACATGGAATATAAATGTTTTTTTGATAATTTTCTAGAAGATTGAATGACAACTGTACAATTTTCTCTGACACTGGTACTCCAATATGTATTTCAATACTGCTATACTTCACAAATTACTATTTATGTATAGTAATAATAACAACACAAACAATAATAATTTCCTAAAATTATTATGAAGGTTTCTTCTTTGAAAAATAAAAAAAAATAAAAAACTAAAGAAAGACCTGATAATAAAAAAATATAATACAACAAAATGAAAACCAGACTATGATAGGGGAAAATTAGAATATATAAACGTTTATTAAAATAATTTACAAACATTGTGAATGCAAGTAAGAATTTTACTTGTAAGAACCCCATGATTCTGAGTTTGATTGTATTTCATAGAAACTTCTACCATAGGTTCAGCTTAACCCTTTACCATTTACTCTATATATACTCTAAACACTTTATCTCACATATCAGTAAACACTTTATCTCACATATTATCGAATCTGAGATTTTGATGTTATTTATTTTGAGAACAATACCCTAACATGAGTATGAGTGGCTGGTTATGACTAGTTTGAACAGAAAGAGGTGAGAGAATTCTGGCCAGATATGGCCAGACTAAATGCTAAAGGGTTAACCAATGCGTTCTAAGTGAATTTCCTTATTTGGAAGACAAGCATGATTCAGAATAGCCTGCTGTGTGTGTGTGTGTAGTGATATTAACGTATGTGGGTGTGTATGTGTTAGACTCCATTGCTTCAAATGATGAATGTTCCAGTTGTTTGAACAATGGAGCAGCCTGCCTATGAAATTAATGTCTATGTGGCTGAGATTTCCACAGACACATGCACCTATAATATAATTCTCGGGGAGATTCAGCATGACACAGTAAGTGATAAAGCTGACCCTTTGAATTACAGACACAACTCAATTTTGCCATCTGAGTGAACTTGAGCAACAGGAAATAAAATATCTTGCTAAAGGTCATGATGTGTTGTTGGGAATCAAACTCACAGCTCAATGATTGTGAGCCAGAAGTATTAACGACTAAGCCACATGCCTTCAGAATCAATTTTGTAATTATAAAAATAACAAATATTTACTGATGGGATGACTTCATAAATGTAGCAAAGTTGACTGGTCCATGAGTTTTGCTGGAGCCAATGGTAAATTCCTCCAGTTATGGATTGATTAGACATGATAATACCACAGAAAATGTACAGAAAATGTCACAAGAGAAAGAGAGAGAGAAAGGCAACTTTTTTCAGGTGTGTAAACAAGATGCCATTATAAACCAGGTAAACTAATCTCTAATGCATTAATTTTTTTCAACTTCATTATGTTCTTTTGCTTTATTGGAACATCCTTTGTTTCCCGCACTCATTATTATTATTATTGTAATTAATAATCAGTGAATGCAAGCTTAAGTTGACAGTGAAAGAACTGACAGTTTTATCAAAGCTGATATTGATATGTAGAATGGTTTAGTCATTAAACCATTCAGAGGCAACATTACGATGACATCAAATCAGCTGAGATCCCAAATTATGGAAATATGTGAAATTGATATTAGATATGAAAAACAAAATTGTACAAACAACAGCTGTTGTTAGTTATATCAAATCTCATAATACTGGGGCAGAATTTAATGTACCAACATTCTTCTGTGTCATTTAAATTTAATGGCTTGGAAGCCCCTCTATTGTTGTCAAACTTTGCATGCCTAAAGATTCAAAATATCACTAATTTAACTCCAAATATAAAATCTAGTCCTATTCAAACATACTCTCTGGCATTTGTAAATTCTCAAGGCAATGAAAAAATTACTTACTCAAAGAAGGAATCATGGAACCTAGTAACATACTATAGAAAGCTCAAGTCATAATAACAGAATACACCCCCTCATAATACCCCCCCCCCCCCCCAAAAAAAAAGTGACCTGTCATTGATTTCTCAATCACAATCAACATTCATACTCATTTTGATACTCTCCCAGTGTCTAACCATAGATGAGTTAATACATACAATGTGGCAACCTTCATATTTTAGCAAGATCAGCATGAAACATGCCCTTTATCAAATGCCACTAGTGATTAAAAACCATTCTTACACTGCTTTTCAAGCCTTACGATAATTTGTACAAGTATCTAAGACTCATTTTGACAAAGAAATGCTGAGGCATATTTTTAATGTGTGATGAGTCAAACTAAAACTGAGTAACCTTAAATCTATATATATGCATTTAGATAACACATCGAATGTAGTACCACTAAGGAAGTTCCCAACAGAAATCTAAAGATATGTCTGTCATGTACCAAAGATCTAAAACTATCTCACAAAAGATAAGGTACTTTTAGTAAAACAAGCATAGAATTCCTTGGGTAGTGTATTTAAGGCCATAGAATAACTCCTCATCCTAATAGGCTGTTTTTACTGAAACGCCCTAAAATTCCTACATCTAAATAGGAACTTAAAAACATTATTTTGTTGCTAGTCTATTGCAGTAAATAGGTGACATATTTTTCAGCTAAAGTAAGACACTTAATGAAATGTATCATTTCCCAATTTCTGAAGAAGCTGTTAGCACCTTTAAAATCACTAAAGCTAACATAAAAAATGCTTACCTCCATTACAAAGATAATATCATCTCACTTACAGTTGAGAACAAAGAGTGAGATACTCCTCTTGATGCAATACTATCATGAGCAGTGCAACCTAGCACTCTCTTTTCTCACACCTTTTCCTTGAGTGAATTGTTGTATCCTTCTATTGAGAAGGAAACTAATACAATTGCTGATACAAAGGCTTATCTAAATGTCAACACTACCTTCTAGGAAGATACTCTATACTCATAACAAACCACCAAAAGATCCAATTTATGTCTGATAAGCCTCATAAAGATAATGAATGACTAAACTTTATACTTGAAAATTAAAGATTCCTCATATATATATATAATCATCATCATCATTTTACGTCCGCTTTTCCCTGCTTGCAAGGGTGGGACGGGAACTGATTCTGGCTTGATTTGTACAGCTGGATGCCTTCCTAACACCAACCTCATTTACAGTGAGTGATGGGTGCTTTTTTGCCGTGGCACCTCCACGACCACTTTGCAGTGGAATGATAGGGATCCCAGTCCCTATCTTCTCATTTCTACAGCTGAGTAAACTGGAGCAATGTGAAATAAAGTGTCTTGCTCAAGGACACAACAACACATCACCCAGTCTGAGAATTAAACTCACAACCTTTCGATTGCAAGCCCAATGCTCTAACCACTAAGCCATGTGCCTCCATATATATATAACCCATGCTTGCATGGAAGATAGACATTAAACGATGATGATGATATATAATAAAAGACCAATAATTTTTAAAAAGATGGTACATCCTCATCATACACACATGTATATCATGACTCATGCACTGTTCACTTCCCTGACATTTGTATATTGTTCTATGTACTATGCATGCACCTTTGGCAAGTTGTGGTGCACCTGAGCACTTTACACAATAATTTCATTATTATATTATAATCATCAGTTTGACGTTTTTTCCACCCAAGCATAGGTTAGACGAGTTGTCCTGTTGTGGGCAATCCTAGGTCAGGTGACCACCTCTTGCTCATACAGAATTGATTTTGGCTTGGTTTCTACAGCTGGATGCCTTTCCTAATGCCAACCACATTTACAGTATAGGGTGCTTTTTGTCGTGAGGCGTACACAACCACTTTACAGTGTGGACTGGGTGATTTTTTATGTGACACCCACACGACCACTCTACAGTGTGGACTGAGTACTTTTTGTGTCACCTACACGATCACTTTACAGTGTGGACTGGGTGCTTTTTGTCATGACAACACAGTAGAAAAATACAACGGGTAAATGATGACTAATAAAACAGAACAAAGTAATGTTTTACCCAGTGTATTTCAACATGATGTGTCAGGGCTATAACCCTGTTTTCAAATGTGGGACTGAAACTGTTCAAAGCAAGATGAATGATTGGTGTGTTTTTCTCCTTAACTGGCCTACTTGTCTGAAATACACATGCATCAAATCGCTATAGCAACCAGTCTGCCTTATGCATTTCCAATCTATTATTTATTTTTTGCTTTCCTTTCTGATGATAATGGCCTTTTTGATTCTTAAATTGCCTATAAACCTTTCTGTCGCCTCTATGGTGACCTCAATATCTTGGCTGCAGCATCTGTCAAAATGTTTTTTAACAGACGCTCTCATTATCATGTGTCCTTTGATCCATATGTGCAGCATCCAGATGGTACTTCCAATGTACGAGGAGCTACAATTTTTGCATGTGATCTTACAGACCACATACGCTCTCATGCACACTTCTACATTGTTGATGGAACAATTAGGAAGTGTACACATGTTGTTGTATGTGGGTTGGTGTCAGTGGAGCAGTCTCCTCATTGGGACTGCTGAGTGCACCATAATATATTCAGTCCCTCCCTATGGATGGCTTGTCTGATGGCAACTTTAGGTGCATATGTTATCTCTGGGGGTGCATGTCTTCCTTGTTCTTTTAAGAGTTGCTGCCATGACATTGGGGTGTTTGGTGAGGGACATAGGGTAGCTCTTTTTTTTACTAAAGCACACAAAACAGGAACTAAGTTAAAAATTAGACCCATTGTTTCTGGCATAAGCAGTCTTTTCTACAAAATTTCGTGACTCCTCTCCAGACTTCTTAAACCTCTTCTTCACACTTTCCCTGTACACAGACAGATCACAAGAAGTAATCAACAGACTAAAAGAACTTAACTCCACCTCACTTGGATAGAATAGATACCTGTTTAGTTTAAACATAGTTTCCCTCTACACATGCAAAAATGTAGCTCCTTATATATCAGAAGTACTACCCATATGCTGCAGATATGAATTAAGAAGTACATAACAATGAGAGCTTCTGCTAAAAAATATCTTGACAGATGTTGAAGTCAAAACATTGAGGTCACCATAGAGGTGACAGAAAGGAATATAGGCAATTTAAGAATCAAAGAGGCCATTATCATCAGCCGGGAAAGACCAAAAAAACAAATAATAGATTGGAACTGCATGAGGCAGACAGGTTGCTATAGAGAGTTACTCTGGATTTTAACTTGCACAGACAGACAGATACACACATATATAAATGGAATAGAATGAAACGAAATTTCATTTCTCACTCTTAGTACGGCAGTTACTTAAATGTAAGTATGTATGTATACGTACATACATATATGTATACAGACGTACAGTAGTATGTATATACATACATGCACACATATATATATGCACGTATCGGTTTACCGAACATTTATTATAATGCTCTGTTTGTTTGTTTGTAAACAAATAAACAGCCCAAATTACGCCGTAAAGAGTGTTTAGGCAACAACGTCACCTTTTTGTTCAACACTGACACAGGAACGATGTACTAGTTTCAAGCTTATTAGCTATCGTCAGCATTGTATACCTTCCTGCCAGATGGTTGAACGTCTGAAAGTATATACTTTCCTTATGCATATTAACGGCTGAGCAGCCTAACTTGCATATCGAGTGAGTTAGTCGGCCGGGCGCACCGAAAACGATAAATGGAATAGAATGAAACAAAATTTCATTTCTCACTCTTAGTACGGCACTTACTTAAATGTAAATATGTATGTATACGTACATACATATATGTATACAGACGTACATATATGTATACAAACCGAGCATTATAATAAATGTTTGGTAAACCGATACGTGCATATATATATGTGTGCATGTATGTATATATATACAATCTACTGTGCGTCTGTATACATATATGTATGTACGTATACATACATACATACTTACATATATATATATATATATATATATATATATATATATATATATATATATATATATATAGAGAGAGAGAGAGAGAGAGAGAGAGAGAGTTTTAATAATAAGTGAATAAACATATAATTAGATCTCTGAAGAAAAGAACTCAAGAGTGGCATGAGTCAGAGTGAATCAATACAGGTACCATCCTGCATGTTCTGTACACTATGGGAATGTAATTTCACTATGCAAGCTTCCATAAAAAAAACAGAAAACATGAACAATCATCCACTCCAAACATTCCAAAATTTACTTGCAGGCAGGATTCCTTTTACCTCCTACTTTAAATGCTGATAAATGATGATAATGATTTATCAAAGAAGAAGAAATCCAGCTATGACCTTTAAACTTCATATATGGAAGATAATTGGGAATGTTCACCTAGCCCACTGAGTAAATGTTGTCATACAATGCAGTGATCAAGTGCTTGAAGACATAGTCAAAGGCAATCACCTCTCTAGCAGCTTTAGTTTTATTACAAATGGAAAAATAAAGGTAAAGTTCCTAAATATTAGCCTCAAAGACAACATTTAAAAATCTCACTTGATGATTTAATATAGAAAAAAACAAAACAAAACAAAACAAAAACTTGATTTATTCAGTTCTGGTCACATTTACAGAGAATATTTTCAAATAAAATTGCATCACAAAGTGATTTCTTTGAAAAATACATGTAATATTTTGTCAGTTTTCTGTGCTCAAAACTTAAATGTCAGCACTCTATGTATTTCCCTTCTGAACGAGAAATTTTCTGAATTTCTGCTTTTAATTAATGAAAAATTCAATAATGCGCTCTTCCTCTTCTTCTCTCTCTCTCATATATATATATATATATATATATATATATATATATATATATATATATATATATAGAGAGAGAGAGAGAGAGAAAGAGAGAGATGATTTCATATGAATGAAACATTTCTAGTCCTGTAGAATTTAGCATGGAAAATGGAAGTTAAATGGTGATGCTGATGATGGCTACATATATATGTGTATTGGAAAATATATACTCTCATATATAATTTTCTACATTCCTTTGAACCTTGTATATATAGTTTTACCTTTGCTATATATATATATATATGTGTGTGTGTGTGTGTGTGTGTGTCTGTAATTTTGCTCCCTGTGTTTTATTTTGTTTCATTTATACACCCAACACACACACATATATATATATAATATATGTACATACACCTTTTGCCACCAGAACTTTTGAAAATGTATGTCTGTTTACATATATGTGTATGTGTGTGTTTATAATATATGTATACACTTGAGAAGGTAGTTATTGATAAATATCACTAAATTGCCTTGGGTTGGTGGATTTAAAATGGTTCTTTCATTTCTAAGTGCATCTCTGATAAACTCAAAACAAATTCTGCCCTTTATAACCCTCACAAAGCTATGCAAAATAACACAGAGAGTCTCAAATAGTGCTAAGGGCTTTTCATTTCATCTCCATTATATATGCACATAAGCATTTCTCTTTTCACACTAATGAAAGCGTACACCATTACACATTATTCTTCACCTGCATTGCTTTTTCTGTTTTTGAATTTTCAACTTTTATGGATTCAACTATATATTCTTTTCTATATTGATTCATTGCATCATACTTGTTGGTTTCAAAATAATTGACTATATCTCAGCTATTTTGTTTTATGCTAGTGTTTATATTGACATCATCCCTTACACTATTGCCAACACATTATGTGGGACATAAGCAAATTACACTATTTTCATTTGTAATAACATAAGATCATTGCAGTACAAAACTATTAATATATAGTGTAAATATAAAGATAAAATAAAAATGAAGTTAAGAGGTTTTTGGGGGGTATTTTGGTTTTTTTAAAATTATTATCTCATAGTTCACTAATACAAAAATGTCATAGAATCCTAGAATGAATTAACTTTTTGATTTTATAATTCTGATAAACTTCCCCTAAAACTATCTATAGAAAATAGTATATCTTTTGAGAAATTTACAATGGAATGGTATGTAAAAAAATAAATAGAAATTCTGTTGAAGAAGATAACAATATCACCAATATTCATGAGTCTTATAAACTGAAATTTATATCTACACACACACACAGACAAACACACACACACACACACACACACACACACACACACTCACACACTCACACACACACACACACACACACACACACACATATATCCATATATAAACATACATGCAAGAAATACAATCTGATAATACATTGTGTGTACACACACACATATATATATATATATAGAGAGAGATAGAAATAGATTTGTATACATACATATATGTATATTTTGTGTGTTATGTAGTTGCATATGTATATATCATCATCATCATCATTGTTTAACGACTATCTTCCACGCTAGCATGGGTTTAGATGGGAATTGTCCCACTTGAGGCAAGATTGGTCGTCTCGCTTGTATAGGACTGACTGGCATGTTTTCTATAGCTGGATGCCCTTCCTAACACCAACCACATTTACAGTGTGGATTGGGAGGTTTTTACTGTGTTCAAGATAAAAATAAGTGTGCATGTGTGTATACAGGGTGTGGACGATATTTGTTCGCAATTTTCAACTGCTAATTTTATGCAAATTTTTTTTACTTCAGTTGTCACTCTTGTCTTCATAAAAACAGTGACTATATTTCCATTATTTATTTTCAGAATAATTGATTATGAATAATTTTGAACCTCCAAATTTGTGGAAGAGACACAGAGTTCTTCTTGGAATCCGCGCCAGGAGGACAAATAAGGAAATTTCAGACTTTCTCATCGTCAGCAGGAGAATGGTGGAAAAGGTCAGAAAGGAATTGGAAGATTCAGGATTCGACTACGAAGCAACATCAGAGAGGAAAACACATGATCGACGATCTGACGCCTTCAGAACGCTTGAGTTCGTCGCTGAAGTTCAGGATATCATCAACAATGAACCTAGCAAGTCGATGCGTGCCATTGCAAGGGAGACAGGCGTGGATGAAAAGCTCATTAGGCTGGTGGTACATGAAGACATTCGCTACATTTCATACAAGATGAGGAAAGGACAATTTCTGTCAAAGGCGATGCAAGAAAAGCGACTGAAGCACGCAAAGAAGCTGATCAACAAGTTAAAACACCCACTGGAGCCAGACATGCTGTGGTTTTTCTCCGACGAGAAAAACTTCTGCCAAGACCAGATCAACTCCCAGAACAACAGGTGGCTCGCTGTCTCATCCAAAGACATGTCCAGAGTCATGTAGACCAGCGACAACATTGGTCTTAGGTGTCGTCAGCAGTCAAGGTGACGTCATACCACACCACTTCTTCCCTGAGGGCCTCAAGCTGAATACCGATGGCTACATTCGCGTTCTGAGCAAGGTAGTAAAGCCCTGGATCGACCAGGTAGCTGCAGGTAGGCCGTACGTGGGCAACAAGACTTAGCGCCCTGCCATACCAGCCGAAAGACCCAAACCTGGCTGTCAGAGAACTTCGTCGACCACACTTCACCTGACATCTGGCCTCCCAGCCCATCTGACTGCAACCCCCTTGACTTCTGTGTGTGGGGCACAGTGGAACGAGACACTAACAGATCTAGCTGCAATACGAAAGATGATCTGAAGGCCAGGATCACAAGTGCCTTTAGGGGCCTAAGTCGGGGGACAGTGACGAAGGCCTGTAGCCGGTTTTGAGGCCGCCTTGAGGCTGTAATCAAAGCCAATGGCGGGTTTATCGAATGAGATCGAAAGAACAAGTCATGAAGACAAACTGACCCAAGTTTGATAAATAAATCTTAAAAAATAAAACTACTGTGTTATTTTTTCCTAGACAGTAATCTTGCGAACAAATATCATCCGCACCCTGTATATAAAGTGATCGTGTAGGTATCATGACAAGCACCCAACACACACTGTAAATGTGGTTGGTGTTAGAGAGGGCATCCAGATGTAGAAACCAAACAAAAAGCAGTCCTGTATGAGCAAGTCATGGTCATCAGATCTGGCTTGTCTCACAATAGGGCAACTTGTCTAACCCATGCTAGCATGGAAATGGAGATGATGATGATATATATATATATATATATATATATATATAGTAAAGTCTCATATAATTAATGTAGCGAATGGAAAGACTTCAATCAACAGTAATTCCCATGCAATTGAGAAACAAAAACTCCTTTGATATTTGTTCAAATTTAAAAACAGTAAACCAGAGAGAGATAGTCACTTAGCTATAAAGATAAGATTCACTTATAAAGATAAGATTCACCTTACAAAGATGTTGGATTAGCTGAGATTGTAAAAGTTATTTCCTTTGCTTGATATTTTTATCGTGTGTGTGTGTGTGTGTGTGTGTGTGTGTGTGTGTGTGTGTGTGTGTGTGTGTGTTTATGCATATAAATTATTATTATGACCATACCAGCCCAATTATCCCTTTTGCATGTTACATTCAATTCCTCTTATACTCAGCTTTTTTCTCAGTTTACTTGCGCTGTCATTCAGGTGCGCTAATGTTACACATCTAGTGAATCATGCAGACTTCATTTCTTGTTAGTGAATGACGTGGCTTAGTGGTTAGAGTATTGGGCTTGCAATCGGGAGGTTGAGAGTTTAATTCTCACACCAGGTGATGTGGTGTATCCTTGAGCAAGACACTTTGCTCCAGTTTACTCAGCTGTAGAAATGAGTTGCGATGTCACTGGTGCCAAGCAGTATCGGCCATTACCTTTTCTGTTGGACAACATCAGTGGTGTGGAAAGGGGAGGATGGTATGCATGGGTGACTGCTGTCTTCCACAAACAACCGTGCCTGGACTTGTACCTTGGAGGGAAATTTTCTAGGTGCAAATCCAATGGTCATTCGTCACCGAAGAGGCTCTTTACCCTTTAAAGTTACTGAAAATCTTCTGTACTCAAGGCCTTGTCTCACTACCATGCAGCATAGCAGTTTAAACACAAACATTACATAATCTGCCTTTCACTCTAAAGGAAGGCATTTGTTGCCAGCTAAAGTAGCAGCTCCTTGAACTTCTCCCACCTGCTTTTTACTCTGGCTACAACACTTTCAATACATCCAACTTCACTGATAATGAAGTCATACAAACACATGTAGATTCTTTCTCTCTCTCCCTCTATCTCTGTATCATCATCGCCATTTTACAGTGATAATGATGATGATACATAGCTGTGGAGGTGGATGTTCTGAAAATGTTAGTAGCTGAGTGAGAAGAACTTCAGGGAGCTAACTAAAGCCTTGGGTTAACTGGTATGTTGTGAATGGGATTTGGTGTTCTGAAGTCTGATGTATACAGGTGTGTGTGCTGCATCAAAATGATAACTTAACAAGTTGATAATATATAGAATGTTTAAATCAGTGAAATAAGTACTGGTGTCACCAAAATTAACAAAAGCCTTCTCCTAAATGACATGTTGTATTATAGCCACAGTCCATTCATTATAACCAGGAAAAAATACAAGAAAATACACATATTTTAGAATTGTACTTGTTTGACAAGTGAATAGATCTGAAGCTGCACATTGAAATTAAAACAATCACATTGTGGAAGAGTCATTTTAGTCATTTAAAGACACATGAAACTGTTACATTACATTTTGGGTCACTTCTTAAGAGTGCTAGCTAATATGATGTATTAAAAAGTTTCATCACTCTTCTGAAACCTGTTCACAGACATAATTACATAGTGAAAATATATCAGTGATCTAGTTATATGAGGTTGAAAGAACCAAAGTCTCCCAATAGCAGAATGTTGGGTAATACCTCTCTTTGATTAAGCAGGCTTTGCTTGAAACAAGCCATAATTTGTGGTATCAGGTGGTCGATACGTTGTATATATTATTATGACAATAGTGTTTTTTTTCCCCCTTGTGTGTTTTACAGTGTTTGAGTCTAACAGCAACACTAGTGGTGGTAGACGTACATAAAAAAAAATCCACCAAAAGTATTTTTTGTTCTGTCAGAAAATAGAAAATGTTTTTAAAACATGTGTGCTACTGTATCTCATCTTCCACTCTATGTAGGGAGTTTTAATTCCAGTTAAACAGTTCTAGACATGCTTGATATTTAAAAGTACAATTTGGGTTATATCGGAGAAGGCAGGGCATGGGGTAAGCATAAAGAAGGATTTATTAAGTGAGGTGGCCTCTGTGTTAATGTAGGTAGACATTATTCAGGTCAACTATACACTCTGAGGCAGGTTTAAAACATTTTTTTCTTCTCTACTTTGTCACTCACTCTCTATATAAATAAATACATACACAAGTACATGCAAACACAACCACACACATACATACACAGAAAGAGAGGGATATACTTATGTATATACAGTTACATGTGAATGAATTTGGGAAACAAATACTTTGTATATATATATATATACACACACACACACATAAATATATATACTCACATACACACACACACACACACATATATATATATATATATATATATATATATACATATATATATGTGTGTGTGTGAAATATGAACAGTGATGGTGGAGTGAGTCATATTGTATAAGTTTGCTTCCTTGGTTCTATCAGTAGATGGGCTGAAATGAGAAGAGTTATATGTATATGTGTGTGTTTGTGCATGTCTTTGTCCCTGCCTCTTATTTTCACTTCACATTTGATATCATTAGTACAATCAGTGATATTTATTTATGACCCACATAAATATAAGTTTTATGGTTCAGCAGTTTAAACATGCATACCTTACTTAAAAAAGAAATTAGGGTTTTTTTTCATCAGAAAGGATATTCGGCTATAGAATTTTAGCTTAAAATGTCTTATTCAACATATGCCAACATGGAAACACTGATGATGTTGATGATGATATACATAAATGTGTATAAGTAAAGACCCTATTCGGTCACGAATGACTGACTTTTACTCCTAGAAAGTACCCCTCCAAGGCACCAGCCTGGGCAAAGTTTTGTGGAAGACCAGCAGTCACCCATGCATACCGGTCTCCATTCGCCATTCCACTGATGTTGTCCAAGGGAAGGGCAAGGGCTGATACTGCTTAGCACCACAGCTGACATCACAACTCATTTCTACAGCTGAGTGAACTGGAGTAACATGAAATAAAGTGTTTTTCTCAAGGACACAACACATCAGCCAGTCCAGGAATTGAACTCATAACTTCAAGAATATTATGTATAAATGCATGTGTATATATATATAATGCAAACGAAGGTAGTAGTACCAAGCTCCCTTGCATGATGGATGCATAGAGAAGTTGAGAGAAAAAATAGCTATAAGAGTATTTAAGTGTAACTCTACAAGTGAGAAGGCTATGTTGATTTGGACATGTGGAGCATATGGAGTATGTCTGCTGTATGAAGTGCCAAACATTCAAAAGGGATGGAATGAATGGAAGAGATAAACGTAGGAAGACATGGGATGAAATGGCTAAAACTGACCTCCAGGTGACTGTGTTGAAAATTGACCCTCATAACAAAGGACCATGATGACTGGCATCTTGCAGTGCTCAATAAGACAAATCCATAACTGCAAGCATAACACTTTGTACATTCCTGTAACTCTCTTAATCCACTGTATACATCCACTTACACTTTCAACTGTCCTATCCACTATATTTCCTCTGAACCATTCTCACTCACCTTCACTCAGATCAATTGGGATCTGTCAGATTTTTACCACCCCGCCCACTGCTCACTTACACACTCCCAGATTCAATGCTTGGTGCTACCCACTTAAAAAGGGCTACTTTTATTCCTATAAACATCTATGCACACCCACTCACTCTCATATTCAATGCTTGGTGGCACCCATTTAAAAAGGATTACTTTTAATCTTATATACATCTAATCCCTCTCCCTGCCTACAATCTTATGAATCTTTCCTTCCTCCTCCACTGCAACCCCTTTTCAGTGAGCAGCCATCATCCCATCTTCTCAAAACCATTTCTGACATCATCCACCACCATACACTTGTTTCTGCATACTCTCTATCTCTCTCATTAACAAATATGTAGCTACCACTGCCCCCTCTACAGTGCTTCTCTTGTCAAAATGTCACAGCCCCTCTCCTATTACTGCCTCTTTTCACCCTAGTAAAATCACAACAACCTCTCTAATATAGGTGTCTGTGTCACAATAAAATGCACCCAGTAGATTTTGTAAAGTGATAGTGTTCATGCCACAATAAAATTCACCCAGTGCACTCTGTAAAGGGGTTGGTATTAGCAAGTCTAACCAGTCATAGAAACCATACCAAAGATTGAATATATGAGCTAAACATGGTCCCTGGCATGCTTAGTGTCAGACTACCAGCCCATCCAACTCATGCCAAAATGGAAAACAGACATAAATGTATCTGACCTTAGGCTGAGAAAAAAAAGAAAATGTACTTGCTGGGGTTCAATTGCCAATCCCCTATGAAGCAAGCCCCTTGTGCCTTCACACATTTAGCCCAGCAATCCTTTCAAAGTTTGAAGTCTGGAATTTCTTTTTCTAGAATGGCTTCCAGCCTGGCCATTGCAGTTCCCATGATGGCTTCTCAGCTATCATGTCAGAAGGACCTATATCTAGAAAGTAGGGAGCTTAGTGAATGAGATAAATGCTTTTCTTTGTCAAGAAACATTAGATTGGCTGTGAGGAATGGGCTGGGGATGTTGTCCTGATGCAGCCATCACTTTTGCACGGCCCATTTGTCCAGCCTCTTATATCTAACTGCATCATATATGCATGCACACACTCATACACACATACATGTTGTCGAAAAATTCCAATGAAAGAGTCTTCTCTCTCTTCGAAACTGGCCCTCTCTCTATTGGTGAGGAATTAATATACCCTCACCCAGAAGATTGAACAGTCATATATACACACTCACACATGAGTACGGTAATGTGGTGATTGATTTGCTCACTGCTTTACACAGATAAAAACATAAATGTAATGACTAATAAAAGTCATTTTATCAATTGAAGATGCACATTTAGCAGAAATCAAACAACATACAATTGAAAAGAAATATTGTTTTTCTGCTTTTCAGCTAAAATATCAAATACTTAGTCAAATATTTTCGCCATCAGACATTTTAACATGATTTATCTCCATATTTAGAACTGTCACACTGTTTAGTGATGTTTGAGCCACTGTATTTACCAGATATGTTTTAAATTCATCTGAGGTCACCAAAGAAGTTCTCAACATTATGTTGCATGAATGGTTGTCAAGACTCATACAATTTTGTTAAGCCATGAAGATCTTTCTTGTAAACAGTTTAAACAACACCAGCTGCAGCAGTTGTCAGCAAATCTGATGAATGTGTATGGTCCTTGACAGACTTTGTTTAGATTGCCTTTTCTGCTTTTAGGAGATCCGGAATAACATTATAATGTGAAGCAACAAGTTGATACTGTTTGACAGAGTCATCTGATACATCAGGAAGTGGTCAGTATAATGCTGACCAAATATAATTGTATTAAAGACTAAATTTTTCATCTCACTGCTCAACAGGTGGACATGTGAAGATCTGTACCATACTACAAATAGGTCATAAAATGCTTTCATATTATTTAAGCAACTGCAGCTAGCCTTAATATTTATTCTTATCAAAGTTCATCATATTTATGTGAAAATGTTAACTAACCAGAGACTGAAAATTGAGGGCTATATTGGGTTATATTCTCATGTTGTAGACTGCTATGATGTCCCCCTCCCCCTATATCTACTGTTTTCTGGGACATTTTCCACATACGTTATTTTTTGAAGGAGCATCTTTTTATCATAGGGTGTGACTCAGTTGAATGTTGCGCTGTATACTCTATGTATAATGTCTACTAACTTTGTTATGATTATGGGGAGGAAGTTAGAGTTTTTATTTATGTACATGATATCCTCATTGCGTTTGTGGTAAAGTCTAATGACATCACCAAAATAACTGATGACTCCAACCTGATAAAAAAAACTAAAATTTAAACATCATATTAATAGCTTTCAAAATAATGCTACTATGAATATCCTACACACACACACACATAACTTTGGTATGTTTTGGCCAGTATTGGCCCAAGCCATGCCTAACTTAATAACACCACCTGGCATATATATATATATAACAAAGAAAGTGTGGTAAGGAACCAGGTGGACCATAACGTGCACCAAAGTACTTGATACTTAGGGTAGTAGAGTGGGTAATAGGAAAGAGTCAGGACCCCGACGGCTGAGTTCCAGGCATTTTGACAGTTAGATCCAAACTATATATACGAGGGGGGATCAAATATTTCGCAGAATTTTTCAGAAAATATTCTATTTTTCACAAAATATGATTTACCTTCAATTTATTTTTTTACATAGTTGCCATCCAGGTCAATACACTTCACAAGGCGATGCTTCCAGCTTCGTAAGCCATCTCTAAAGAAAGTTGAAGGCCTTGTTCGAAGCCATGTACTGGCAGTGTTTTTAGCTTCTTCAACACCACTAAAATGGATTCCTTTTAGCATTTCTTTGAGTTTTGGAAAAAGGAAAAAGTCTGATGGGGCTAAATCTGGACTATAAGGCGGGTGAGGAAGGACTTCCCATCGAAATTCTCGAAGAACTTCTTTTGCAACCCGCGCAGAATGCACTGGTGCATTGTCACGATCAAACAAGATCCCACCATGTAGTTTCCCTTTTTGTTTCTTGACTAATGCCTCTTTCAGCTTCCTTAAAACATTTGCA
The DNA here is from genome assembly GCA_964016885.1 of Eledone cirrhosa. Taxonomy (NCBI): domain Eukaryota; kingdom Metazoa; phylum Mollusca; class Cephalopoda; order Octopoda; family Eledonidae; genus Eledone; species Eledone cirrhosa. The sequence continues at coordinate 58,786,041 of OZ024740.1, read as the reverse complement.
TAGTAAGCTCCTGTCACAGTTCTTTGACCTTCAAGATAATCTATTAGTATCACCCCATCTGAATCCCAGAAAATGGTGGCCATCACTTTTTGATCCGTTTTTTGAGATTTGAACTTGATTTGTCCCGATGATCCATGTGGAAGCCACTGTTTTGACTGCTGTTTGGATTCAGGATCATACTGGTAGATCCAGGTTTCATCTCTGGTGATGATTCTGGTCAGGAAATGCTCTTCATCAACTTCAATTTTGTTTAATATCGCCAAAGACAGATCACTTTGAAGAATCAGCTGATCAGGGCGCAACGCTTTTGGGACCCATGGCGCTGAAAGCTTGCTTAGTCCCAAATTATCGTGAAGAATTGAATTTGCCGAACCATATGAAATGTCTAGGGACTTAGCTAACTGATTAACTGTTATTCTTCGATCTTCTTCAATTAAAGTCTGAGCAGCCTCAACGTTTTGGTCATTTTTTGATGTTCCTAGTCTTCCACTGCGATGGTCATCTTCAAGGTCATCTCTCCCTTGTTTGAATCGCTGAATCCACTTGTAGACAGCAGTTTTCTTTGGAGCAGTAGTACCGTAAACTTTAACTAAAGCCTCCATAATCTGTGTCCCTTTCCATTTGAGTTTCACCAGAAACTTGATATTCGATCTTATCTCAAAATAACTATTTTCCATTGTTACAAAAAAAGGTTTTTTAAAGAATGTCAGTACTTTACAATAGTCCGCGCATAACTGACTGCAAGTGACTAATAGCAAAGTAAACACCCAGTGACAATGTTCTGACATGTTTAATATTGTTTTAAACCTATTTTTTTCTTACTACGATAAAATTCCGCGAACTTTTTGATCCCCCCTCGTATATATATGTATATATATATATATATATATATATATATATAGAGAGAGAGAGAGAGAGAGAGATTTATTACACTATCTATGCTGACACATAGGTACACGTATATCTTTGGCTGCCTATTTAAAATATTTCTGAGCCAAGCCACAATACGTCAGCCTCCATTGACTCCATTTTGTAATAGTTGTGATTTTTTCCTTTCAGGGTGAAAGTATTCTCCCAACTTTGGATATTCTTTACTAAATTACACCACATAATATATATATTGCAAGAACTCATCCATCGGGGTCCTAACTCTTTATAATATATATATATATATATATATATATATATACATATATACATATATATATATATACATATATATATATATATATATATATATATAGGAGGTGAGTTTTATTGTAGTACAATAAAGCAATGCAGATATCGGATAAGAAGCACTCTACAGTTTGTGGGACTGGAGTATGCATAATATAAGATCAAAAGATGGTTAAAGGAGTTCAATATATTTTATTATGCGCATTTCAAAAACAAACATCATCAAACAATAATATTTGTGTTTTCATCAGATAAAACAGGAGAACATGATATGAAGGCTAAAAAAAACACTTGTTGATAGTGCAGTTTTAAATCAACATATGAAAAGTGGTTTTAGATTGATGTGTGATATTGGGAAAAATATTTTATTTAGAGAGGGAGGGAGAGAAAAGGATGAAAAGGGAAGGAGATGAGAGGGAGAGATGGGTGATAGAGAGAAAGAGATAGTTTTTATAACAGAGAGGAGATATATTTTATATAGAGGGGTTGAAAACCGTTGGAAGATACTGTATAAATTAAAAATTTTGAAAATTAACGAAGGGAGGATATGTGCGAGGAAAAAATATATTATATTTAGGGAGGGGTGGGGGTGGAAAGGATGAAAAAAAGGGGAGGAGATGAGAGTGAAGGTGGAAAGGGAGAGATGGGTGATAGAGAGAAAGAGATAGTTTTTATAACTGAGAAAAAGATATAATGTTTTAATATAGAGAGGTTGGGAACCGTTGGAAGATAATGTATAAATTAAAGGAATTTGAAAATTAACGAAGGGAAATTATGTATGGAGATAGAGAGAAAAAAATAACGAAGGGAGATTATGTATGGAGATAGAGAGAAAAAAATAATAATTGTGGGTGAATATTCTAACGTCAAAAGGAGAAATGTAGGAATTTTAAAATTAGCAAAGAGAAAAAGTTTATGTGTAGGATTTGAGAAAAATAATGTGAAGTTAAAGTTTTTATATTGAATTCATATGTATTAATAATGAGTTCGTTGATGGGGAGAAAAAATAATAATAATAAATTAAGGATGAAATTGAGATTAAAAAGATTTATGATAGAGAGAAAAAATAATGATGATTGCGGATGAATACTCAAAATGTCAAAAACAAATGTTATTGTTTTACGAGGAGATATAATGAGGGTGATGAGTAAACGGGTATTATAGAGTGTATAATGCCCTTTAAAGTAAGGTAGATGGGTATATTTTAAAGAATATATGAGTATATATTAAAAAAAATATATAATAATAAATTAAGGATGAAATTGAGATTAAAAAGATTTATGATAGAGGGAAAAAAAAAAAAATAATAATGATTGCGGATGAATATTCAAAATGTCAAAAACAAATGTTATTGTTTACGAGAAGATAGGGAAAAGAGTAAACGAGTATTATAGAGTGTATAATGCCCTTTAAAGTAAGGTAGATGGGTATATTTTAAAGAGGTGTATGTATATGTGCCTTTGAGAAAAGATTCTAAATTGATAAAGAATTGAATATTAACTGTATACTTTGTGAAAAGTTCTATGGAATTTATGCAGGCAGATGGAAAACAAATCCGAGCGTCTATTTATTATGGATTCTAGGTTAGAGATAATGGTAAATTTTTCATTTAGGCAAAGATTACAGATTTTAGATAGAGAACTGTTCAAGTACGAGGATGCAGAAGAAATCTTTTTCCAAAAGATGTTATATTTAATGTTTTTGTCTTTTAAGGACCATATGAGTTCTGAGAGAGCAGTGTTAGTTCTTTTAAGTTTGTATTTGAAAGATGAATGATGATTATAGAGACGAGCTTTAAAAGAGGTGGAAGTGGAGCCAAAATAGGTGAAGGAATTGGTGCTAGTTATAATTTTACATTCATAAATTCCTTCACCTATTTTGGCTCCACTTCCACCTCTTTTAAAGCTCGTCTCTATAATCATCATTCATCTTTCAAATACAAACTTAAAAGAACTAACACTGCTCTCTCAGAACTCATATGGTCCTTAAAAGACAAAAACATTAAATATAACATCTTTTGGAAAAAGATTTCTTCTGCATCCTCGTACTTGAACAGTTCTCTATCTAAAATCTGTAATCTTTGCCTAAATGAAAAATTTACCATTATCTCTAACCTAGAATCCATAATAAATAGACGCTCGGATTTGTTTTCCATCTGCCTGCATAAATTCCATAGAACTTTTCACAAAGTATACAGTTAATATTCAATTCTTTATCAATTTAGAATCTTTTCTCAAAGGCACATATACATACACCTCTTTAAAATATACCCATCTACCTTACTTTAAAGGGCATTATACACTCTATAATACTCGTTTACTCTTTTCCCTATCTTCTCGTAAACAATAACATTTGTTTTTGACATTTTGAATATTCATCCGCAATCATTATTATTTTTTTTTTCCCTCTATCATAAATCTTTTTAATCTCAATTTCATCCTTAATTTATTATTATATATTTTTTTAATATATACTCATATATTCTTTAAAATATACCCATCTACCTTACTTTAAAGGGCATTATACACTCTATAATACCCGTTTACTCATCACCCTCATTATATCTCCTCGTAAAACAATAACATTTGTTTTTGACATTTTGAGTATTCATCCGCAATCATCATTATTTTTTCTCTCTATCATAAATCTTTTTAATCTCAATTTCATCCTTAATTTATTATTATTTTTTTTTCTCCCCATCAACGAACTCATTATTAATACATATGAATTCAATATAAAAACTTTAACTTCACATTATTTTTCTCAAATCCTACACATAAACTTTTTCTCTTTGCTAATTTTAAAATTCCTACATTTCTCCTTTTGACGTTAGAATATTCACCCACAATTATTATTTTTTTCTCTCTATCTCCATACATAATCTCCCTTCGTTATTTTTTTCTCTCTATCTCCATACATAATTTCCCTTCGTTAATTTTCAAATTCCTTTAATTTATACATTATCTTCCAACGGTTCCCAACCTCTCTATATTTTTTTCTCAGTTATAAAAACTATCTCTTTCTCTCTATCACCCATCTCTCCCTTTCCACCTTCACTCTCATCTCCTCCCCTTTTTTTCATCCTTTCCACCCCCACCCCTCCCTAAATATAATATATTTTTTCCTCGCACATATCCTCCCTTCGTTAATTTTCAAAATTTTTAATTTATACAGTATCTTCCAACGGTTTTCAACCCCTCTATATAAAATATATCTCCTCTCTGTTATAAAAACTATCTCTTTCTCTCTATCACCCATCTCTCCCTCTCATCTCCTTCCCTTTTCATCCTTTTCTCTCCCTCCCTCTCTAAATAAAATATTTTTCCCAATATCACACATCAATCTAAAACCACTTTTCATATGTTGATTTAAAACTGCACTATCAACAAGTGTTTTTTTAGCCTTCATATCATGTTCTCCTGTTTTATCTGATGAAAACACAAATATTATTGTTTGATGATGTTTGTTTTTGAAATGCGCATAATAAAATATATTGAACTCCTTTAACCATCTTTTGATCTTATATTATATATATATATATATATATATATATATATATATACATATACACACACATATATATATATACACACATATATATATATATACACACACACATATATATATATATATATATATATATATATATATATATATATATATATATATATATATATATATATATATATATATATATATATAATTGAGATAAGTGGAGCAAGTAAAATTCTAACAATTTCTCAAAATAAATTAAAAAATATAATTTAAATATTTACCTAATCCATTTGCTTTTACCGACGGTTTCACATTGGAAGTCGCTAGGATCTCCAATCTTTTGTAAGGTGAAACCGTCGGTAAAAGCAAATGGATTAGGTAAATATTTAAATTATATTTTTTAATTTATTTTGAGAAATTGTTTGAATTTAAGTTGCTCCGCTTATCTCAATTTTATAGTTCTGGTATGTCAAATTAATACCATAGAACACCACTGTATCATAGACACCCTATATATTTTCAGGGGTACTTAGTACCTGTGGGGATATTAATCTCCTTTTATATATATATACCTCTCCAAGACAATGTCACTGGACCGTGACCTTTGGCGGTACTCAGTAACAGAGAAGACCCGCCTTGCCAGTAGGCATCTCTAACAAAATACACCCCGTCCCGCCACCACCCCCACCCCATCCACACCACCCCGTTCTATGTAAAGTTATGTTGGTGCCGCGCCATCCAGGCCGAAACAAATGAGATCGTGTAGGTGTCACGACAAAAAAACACACAGTCCACGCTGTAATGTGGCCGTGTAGGCAACACGGTAAAAACCTCCCAGACCCACACTGTAAATGTGGTTGGTGTTAGGAAGGGCATCCAACTGTAGAAAACCTGCCAGACAGTCCTATGCAAGCAAGACAATCACTCTTGCCTCAAGTGGGACTACCCCCGTCCAAACCCATGCAAGCGTGGAACACGGACGTTAAACGTTGATGATGATGATGATGATGATATATAAAACAATGATGAAGGCGTGTGGCTGAGTGGTTAGAGAATTGGATTCACAATCATGATGTTATGATGTCGATACCTGGACCGGGCAATGCTTTATGTCCTTGAACAAGACACTTTATTTCAAGTTGCTCCTTCTGCCTGGATTTATGACCGACAGATAGTATTAGCAATTGGAAAGACCAATGAAAACATTGTTTCCTCAATCCGATTTTGAGCTCCACCACACTCATTAAGTGAATGAGGTCTGGGATCTTGTCAATATAATAAAAGGAGTATCCAACCATAGAAACAATGCTAAACAAAGAGTTAGTTCAATGATAAAAGCACCTAGTACACATTGTAAAGTTGTTGGCATTAGAAGAGCATTCAACCATGAAAAAGATGACAAAACTAGAAAATATGAAAGTGCCTAGAAGGACAGTTGCTCTTATTAAATACTGACATGGTCTGTGATAACTCGTCCAATGCATGCCAGCATGGGAAATGGTTGTATAATAATATATATATATATCCTCATTTAATATCTGCTTTCCCATACTAGCATATATATATATATATATGATGATGATATATATAAGCAAGTATTGCACCAAGAAAAATATAAACATTGGCGAGAAAGAAGATTGGGAATTTATCTGTTTTAACATGTTTCTGTGCCTATTATAATTGTCTACATATGCTGACTACAATATATATTGTTCAAGCATATGCAATACTTAATTATTTATCACACTTCATCAGAAAGCCTATAATTATGGAAGTGACTATTCACTACGCGATAGAATTCACTACCAAATGTGGTTTGCGTAAGGAAGAGCATCTAGTGATAGAAGCCAAGCCAAGCCAAAATCAGTTCTGTATGAGCAAGACATGATCATCTGACCACAACAAGACAACTCATCTAACATATGCTAGCGTGATAAAATGGATGTTAAACATTCTTGATGATGATTAGGATAATATATACATATATATATATATATATATATATATATGTATATATATATATATATATATATATATATATATATATATATATGTAGGAGGTGAGTTTTATTGTAGTACAATAAAGCAATGCAGATATCGGATAAGAAGCACTCTACAGTTTGTAGGACTGGAGTATACATAATATATAAGAACAAAAGATGGTAAAAAGAGTTCCATGTATTTTATTATGCGCATTTCAAAAACAAATATCATCATGCAATAATATTTGTGTTTTCATCAGATAAAACAGGAAGACATGATATGAAGGTTAAAAAACACTTGTGGATAGTTCAGTTTTAAATCAACATATGTTGATTTAAAACTGAACTATCCACAAGTGTTTTTTAACCTTCATATCATGTCTTCCTGTTTTATCTGATGAAAACACAAATATTATTGCATGATGATATTTGTTTTTGAAATGCGCATAATAAAATACATGGAACTCTTTCAACCATCTTTTGTTCTTATATATTATATATATATATATATATATCATCATCATTTAATGTTCATTTTGCTGTTATGCAGAGAGAAAGACAAACACATTATATATGGGAAATAATTATTAAATGATATATATATATATATATATGGATATATGGAAAGAGTGTGTGTGTAAGAGAATGAGATGCATATATATACTCACATGTGTATATATGTGCACACACACATACAAGTATACTTAGCTAGAAGGGAAGCGGAGGATAGAAAATTCAAGCATGTTTTGCAACGTGAGGAACAGAAACAGGAGGTGTTCAAGATTGCGAGGCAGTGTGTCAGAGAGAATTGTGATGTCATTGGAGAGAAGTGTATCTGGAATGATAAAGGTGAGCTTGCCCTCACAAATGCTGAGAAGAAAGATGCATGGAAGAGTCATTATGATAGATTACTAAATGAGGAGAATGCATAGGAAGAAGAGACCCTACCCCAAGTGGACCCTATAGAGGGGCCAGCAGTACAAGTCAGCAGCAGCGTAGTAAGTAAGGCAATCAAAGATATGAAGATGGGGAAGGCAACCGGTTCATCGGGTATAGCTGCCGAGATGCTGAAAGCATCTGGGTCGATAGATCACACTATAACCACATGTATTGTTAACCAGGTAATACAAAGGAGTGGTGCAGCAGCTTCATTGTCAACTGCTACAAGGGTAGAGGAAACTATAGAGGTATAAAGCTGATGGACCAGGTCATGAAAGTAATGGAAAGAATTATAGCACAGGTGATTAGGGACCGGGTAAAAATAGATGAGATACAATTTGGGTTTGTAACAGGAAAAGGCATCACTGATGCCCTCTTCCTTGTGAGGCAGTTACAGGAAAAGTACCTAACTAAAAGTAAGCCGCTCTACCTGGCATTCGTTGATCTGGAAAAAGCCTTTCACAGAGTCCCCCGTGCTATAATCTGGTGAGCTCTTAGAAAACTAGGAGTAGATGAATGGATTGTGAAAGGCTCTGTAGAAACAGTAGACAGCTTCTGCTACCTAGGTGACTGAATTAGCAGTGGGGTGGTGTTCGGAAAGTACAATAACTAGGGTAAGAACGGGATGGAAGAAGTTCAGGGAGCTACTGTTACTGTTTTCCCTCAAAATGAAAGGCAGACTGTATGATGCGTTTATACGAACAGCAATGTTAAATGGTAGTGAGACCTGGGTGCTGTCTGTGGAAGACTTGCGTAGATTAGATAAAAACAAAGCCTACATGCTCCGATGGATGTGTAATAGTAATATGCGCAAACGGCAAAGCATAAATGAATTGAGAGAGAGACTGAGCATAAGAGGAATCAAATGCTGTGTGCAGGAGAGGAGGTTGCGTTGGTATGGGCATGTGATGCGTATGAAGGATGACAGCTGCATAAAAAGGTGCAGAGCACTAGAAGTCGATGGAAACCGCGGAGTGGGGAGACCCAAGAAGATCTGCGATGAGGTGATAAAGGCCGACCTTACCCAATTACACCTCTCTAGGGTGATGACACACAACCGTGACCTTTGGCGTCACACAGTAATACAGAAGACCCGACGCCCCATGGGTACAAGCTGAAGCTGAAGCATATAGACAATATGCCCCCACATCCCCCACTGCAAAGTGGTCGTGGAGGAGCCACGGCAAAAAAAGCACCCAGCCCGCACTGTAAAGTGGACGTGTAGGTGCCACAGAAAAAAAGCACCCAGCACTCACTGTAAATGAGGTTGGTGTTAGGAAAGGCATCCAGCTGTAGAAATCAAGCCAGAATCAGTTCCCGTATTAGCAAGGCAAGGTCAGCCGACCGGACACTGCCCACAACAGGACAACCCGTCTAACCCATGCTAGCATGGAAGAACGGACGTAAAACGGTGATGATGATGATGATGATGACACACATACACATGTATGAGAGAGAGAAAGAGACAGAGTTGCACGCAAACATGTATACACACCATGGAATTTGTACCTAGAAAGTTTCCCTCTTAGGCACAAGCCTGGGCAAGGTTTGTTTTGTGGAAGACCAGCAGTCACCCATGCATACCAGGTCTCCCCTCTCCACGCCACCGATGATGTCCAAGGGAAACGCTATGGCCAATATAGTTTGGCACCAGTGAGATCGCAACTCATTTCTACAGCTGAGTGAACTAGAGCAACGTGAAATAAAGTGTCTTGCTCAAGGACACAACGCATCACGCGGTCCGAGAATCGAACTCACAACTTTTCGATTGCAAAGCCAATGCTCTAACCACTAAGCCATGTGCCTCCATATATATATATAAATAAATATAATCTGGGTTTTTTTTTTTATTATATATATATATATATATCTACACCCACACACCACTTAATGTTGTTGCTACCTACCTGGAAAATGAGCAAAGAAAATAGATATTGAAGAAAGAAAACAATTAAAGACAATAACTTTCAATTAATCACTTAGCAAATGTACAAGACACAGAACATTACCAAGGTCGGATTATTTTGTGAAACAACATGTACAAGTCATTATTTTATGAAACATACTATCCACCGTAATTATTAATGAATGCTGGTGTTTCCTCTACTGAAATAACTTTTACTTGATATTCAATATCAACACCAATATTCTTCTTAATGAAAATATTAAAAACACAATCAAAATGAGAAATAGTTTTGTTTTGTTGTTTTTTTCTTCAATAAACCCATGCTAGCATGGAAGATAGATGTTAAACGATGATGATGATGATGATGATGAAGAATGTAGATATTTAATGCTGCTATTCCATGTAGAACTAGATTATCAATGACATCATTTGAAGTAAAATAAAACTACCATCTGGCTTGGAACCATTTTGTGACATCATTTCTAATAAAATATTCGCTTTTTTAATTAATTTATGAAGAATTTTGAGAGATTTACTATACTAAAGCAATTAATTATTTCATTACTAAGATTGGAACTGAACATATGAGCTTTATATAAAATTATATTGGAAGATATTATTATATTTAGGGATAGTCACGTTACCAATATCGTCAATAAAAACACGCGCACTATCTAATTTTCACGGTAGCTTTATTATTAGTTATTAGTTAGTTCATCAAAGTTTTTTCATCACACACTCTGTGACCTCTTCAATGACTATGTTTTACTCTGTGTCTCTAAATATTGAGAGAACATGTTTGGGCTTTGGAGCTCTCTACTAAGAATAACTTGAGTCTCCTGTACCACCATACCATAAACAGGTTGGCCTCATTGCCAGCAATGCTGACGCTGGTGTCCACCCCCTCTTCTTGGGTGTATGTGGCCCTTTACAGTAGATTTAGTATTTGCTCCCACTGCATGTGCAATCATGGTTTTCGGGGTCCGTATAGCTCTAGTCCACACCATTCTATCTTTCTATGACGGTCTTTTTTACCATCAAGGCAGTGGTAGGAGCTCTACCTCTAACTGGTCTACTGGGGCAGAAACAGTTATGGTCGAGGTACTCTTAGTCAAAGGAATATTTTAATTTAAATAGGAACTCTTTAAAATTGGTGGTTGTGTTTCATAGCAATAGAGTAAGGTTTGGTTGGGTTGGTAACAAAATGGTTAACGGCCTTCAGCAGAATATACACTGATGGTTGATTTTAACATGGTTTCCTAGTTGGACTATAACTTCTTCCCTTTCTCTCACTGTTTGGTACTTTGAAAAGGGTCATCAGTGCTGCCTTTCAGCCATTGACTAAGTTATGTAAAAAAGAAATGAAAAAAACTGTATTTATATATAATAACTAACCTCTTGAAGCCAACGTTTGTTAGTTTTAACAAAGGATCTGGTTTTTAAAGAGTTTGCTTTAGCAATGTCAGCTTCAGTAACAGGAACCAGCTGATTTTCAGGAATTCCAAGTCTGCAAAGACAGGGTAAATAGAATTAGAGAAAAGGGAAAAGAAAAACTGATACAGCCATTTCTAAACTATTTTCCACCCACACTTTACCAATTCAGATATCACATCTGTCTGTAACATTTACAACATATGTTATACATAACTATTTATATTTTCTGTATATCCCATTGTCACTGGTGAAGGCACATAGCTTAGTGGTTAGAGTATTTGGCTCATAATGTTGCATTGTGTTGTTGAGCAAGACACTTTATTATTAATTAAAGGATCAATTACATAAAAGACAAGTGATTTGAACCAGAAAATGTGTAAATAAATTTGATATAATGAATATGTGATACAAGAGTTTAGACATTACTAGTGTTGTAATGAACAGAACAAAGGGAGGTTATTATAGCAATATTTATTTATTATTTTATATTACATGTTTGGGAGGTTTTTTGTTGGAACTGGTTTTACAGCTGAATATTTATTCCAATGTTAACTACCCACCTGTGAAGTAGGGAGTGATATAAATTTCATGTTCAGTCAGGGAAAAGAGGATCAGATAGATTTAGGTGCCTTGCTGAAAGACACAACACAGTGACTGTGATAATAAGGTTTGATTTCATGATCACACAATCACTAGTCCACCACTTTAACGCTTTCATTTTTACATTAATCTATATTTACAATTATATTTTCTTGGTAAAGGCTTTACCCACGTAATATCGAATCTATGAAATTTTGATATTATTTATTTTGAGAACAATAGCTTAACATCAGTATGAGTGGCTGGTTAAAGCTAGTTTGAACAGAAAAAGGTGAGGGAGTTCTGGTTTGATACGGCCGGTTTAAATGCTAAAGGGTTACACAACAGCCATTTTGTTTAATAGATTAATGTTTAATTTAAACTGTTACAGATGAAAAGAATACAGCAGGCAGAACATTCAAGAAAAAGAATATTCTGAGATATTAAGAGTAAAAGAGAGATGATCCGTAGAAGGTAAGGCAAGAAAAAAGAGCCTCAAATGAGTTTAGATATGAATAGCCAGGAGTTAAAATACATACAAAAACGGAGAATGTTGGCAATAAGTGTTTAGAGGAAGTTTTATTTATTTATTTGTTTTTGTTTTGTAGGCAACATTCATTAGAATGTGTGAGTGTTTAGAGGGTGCACACACAAGATATATGAGTATTTTGCTGTGGCAAGTATTTGTGCTATATATTTAATATATTCATAGTTGAAGTTAGTTTTAGCTTTGAAGATTGTGATGGGCCTTTCAGCAGAGCACCTAAATCTATTTGATGTTTTCCCTGAATGAACATGAAATATGATATACACTCCTTACACTACAAGTGGATAGTAAAACAAATTGTTCCAACATTAAACATCCAACACATTTAAGCATGTAAACATTGACATAAAACAGGAAATATATATTACACTAACCCACTTTGTTCAGTTCACCTCAAAACCAAGAAGGTTTAAGCCCTCATATTATATGTTCATATTAACAAAATCATATTCTATATTCATTTGAACAAAATTAATTACAAATTGTCTGGTTAAAATCCCTTTTCTTCCTTTATCTTTAAATTTAGAAATGAAGATTTGGAGTTTGAATCCAGTCTGGCACTATGTACAACATCTAGGAATAAGATACCTGATTATCTTCAGAGATTGAAATGTATTGTAGACGTAAGTACATTATTTTTCATTTCTAAAGATTAGGTTAATAGCCTGAAAGATGATAAACTTATTAACAATGACTCTTCTCTACATTTCAGCCATTTAAACATTTAATCAATCCAACTCATGTTATGAAATAAACAAAGTAAAGCTATAAAAATAAATTACCTATTATATATTTCTAGTATAGACAGACAATTGTAATAAAAGTATATCATATTCAACTTAATTGCTGTTATTTGTTCAAAATTATTTTTTCCAATGTCTTCAATATATGTTTGTTTTTGCATAATGTTTTTGTATTTTCTATTGGCAGAATCTATACAATACTACATACCATTATCCTAATAATGGTATGTAGTATTTTGATACATATCTGTTTTCTGAGCTCAAATCTTGGCATGGTCAACTTTTTACCCTTCTAGAGTAGATAAAATTAACTACCAGTCAAGTACAGAGGTCATTTTAATCTGCTATACCACACCCCTTTATATTTATAGTTTGTAACTATATTAGAGAGTTGGATTCCCAATAGTGAGGTTGTGAGTTTGATTTCTGGATCAGGTAATGTGTTGTGTCCTTGAGTAAAACACTTTATTTCATGTTGCTCCAGTTTATTCAGTTGTAGAAATAGGTTGTAATGTCACTGGTGATGAGTTGTATCAGCCTTTGCCTTTCCCTTGGACAATATCATTGGCATAGAGAGGGGAGACTGTTATGCATGGGCTTGTGCTTTGAAGAGTAACTTTCGAGGTGCAAATCCCATGGTCAATCATGACAGAAAGAGGTATATTAGAAGGCAGAGAGTGAGCAGAATTGTTAGGGTGTTGGATTAAAAATACCATGGTATTTTGTTTTTGCCCACTGCACACTTAGTTCAAATCCTGCCACGGTCAAGTTTGCCTTTCATCCTTTCAAGGTTGATAAATACAATGCCAGTCCAGTATTGGGGTTGATTCTTCCTTTTGTTCTCTGGAAGAAATCAGCTTTGTTTTACCTGTAGAGAGTTATACTCCATTAGGTTTAAAATGCCCAAGACATGCTATGTATCCGGATAGTGCCCCTGTGACTTCATCAGGAGTTAAGGGACCTTTATCTTTATCTATTTTTATCAATATTAGAAATTACTATATACTATCTCACATCTCTGTTGCCAAGCTGATTTTTGTTGTGTCCTGTTTAAAATGAGATTATGCAATTGTTCATATATAATAATAGTCAGACTGGAAATTTAAGCACAATGGTTGAAATCTATCAATACATTCATGACATAAACATAAGTCTTAAGCTTGATTTTAGTAAGTTTAGACATAGCTAAGTGATACAAGTTAAGGAAAGAAAAACAACTACCATAGCTGACTCTGAAGGAATCATATAGAAACCATTCTTTTTCCCAAATTATATTTAACAGATTCAATTTATTCTTATTGCTGTCATTTCACAAAATATTACTCTCTAAAATGCCCGGTTAGCATATGAAATCATCATCATCATCATCATCATCATCGTTTAACGTCTGTGTTCCATGCTTGCATGGGTTTGGACGGGAGTTTTCCCACTTGAGGCAAGAGTGGTTGTCTTGCTCGCATAGGACTGTCTGGCGGGTTTTCTACAGTTGGATGCCCTTCCTAACACCAACCACATTTACAGTGTGGGGCTGGGAGGTTTTTACCGTGTTGCCTACACGGCCACATTACAGCGTGGACTGTCTGGCAGGTTTTCTACAGCTGGATGCCCTTCCTAACACCAACCACATTTACAGTGTGGGACTGGGACGTTTTTACCGTGTTGCCTACACGGTCACATTACAGCGTGGACTGTGTGTTTTTTTTTCGTGACACCTACACGATCTCATTTGTTTCGGCCTGGATTTTGTGGCACCAACATAACTTTACATTGAAAGGGGCGGTGTGGATGGGGTGGGGGTGGTGGGACGGGGGTGTATTTTGTTAGAGATGCCTACTGACTGTAGTAGGTTTTACTTTGTACTTAGGTAACGCAGGTCTTCTCTGTTACTGAGTACCGCCAAAGGTCTCGGTCCAGTGACATTGTCTTGGAGAGGTGTAAGTGTGTGAGGTCGGAATTTATCAGCTCGTCCCAGGTTTTTCTGGGTCTGCCTACTCCGTGGCTACCATCTATCTTTATTGCCCTGCACTTTGTTATACAGCTGTCGTCTTTCATGCGCATCACGTGACCATACCAACGTAGCCTTCTCTCGAGTAAACAACATCTGATCCCTCTTATTTCTAATTTTTTCCTTAGTTCGTTTATGCTTTGCCGTTTGCGTATATTACTATTACACATCCAGCGGAGCATGCAAGCTTCGTTCCTCTCTAGTCTGCGTATATCCTCTGCACACAATACCCAGGTCTCACTGCCATGCAACATTGCTGTTCGTATGCAGGCATCATACAACCTGCCTTTCACTTTTAGGGAGAACCCTTTAGCGGCTAATAGTGGTATAAGCTCTCTGAACTTTTTCCATCCAGTTCTGACTCTAGCTACTGTACTTTCGGAGCACCCTCCCCCACTGCTGATTTTGTCACCTAGGTAACGGAAGCTGTCCACTATTTCTATAGAACCCTCTGCGCAGTTGAAAGAGCTAGTATTTTGTGGGCACTTGCTGCTACTTATTGCACCAGAGCACCGGCCACATGTAAAATCTGTGTTCTTAGTTAGCTTACCTGTGATCCCACTACATCTTTTATGCACCCATACTATTACTAAATATTAACAAAATATTAAAAATGTAAATATTTCTCCTTTTTTATTCTATAGAATTTTATAAAATTTCAGTTAGTCATTGTTGTTCAGAATTTGTCTGGTAGATTTCTGTCTCACAAAATCAACATTATAGCTTATTCTTTGACTCTTAAAACCATGACAGTTGTTTATTCTATTAATCTTTGGGGTGCAAGTACAGAAGTTCACTGGGCAACCACATGGTTTGTGGTTCAAATTTACTACATGGCACTTTGGACAAGTGTCTTCTACTATAGCTTCAGAGCAATGATTGCCTTATAAGTGAATTTAGTTGACAGAAACTCAAGGTTAATATATACTAGCAGAAATATCAACCTCCTAGCAGTTTTCTCCTGATGTGAGTGTGAATGTGAGCATGTGTTTCATATTGTATATTAATGTTAAAAATGAAGTCTACATTTTTGGCATGCAGATGATACGAACTTACACTGACATATTTCATCTTGAGGTATATTTAATTTAATACAATATTTATCTCTACAAAATGGTAAACCACAAGAGAAGATGGGATATAAGCCAGTATTAAGCAGAAGCATAGTTGAAACAGGCCAGCACAGAACCTTTGATGAAATTCAAATCCATATTGATTTTTGAATAAAACATTTATTTTTATCGACTCTCAGATATTCGATAGCCTGTGTTCTAGGAGTGTGAAGTATAGTGAAATAATTATAATTAAAACACAAAATATCTTTCATGACAGGAGAATGATATGGACTTGCAATGACATTTGATTTTGCAGTTAATTTACTTTGATACTTAAATGCAATACTTATTATTTCTCAAAACCAGAAACCCACGTGGACAGGCCTACAGAAATTCACATTTATTATAATAGATATTTGTGTGAGCTGTGTGTGTGTGTGTGTGTGTTGGGGGGTCTGTATCAACCACCATAAGAGTTGATTTATTGACATTTTGAAAAATGCAAGTAGTGTCACTTGTTTATGTCTCTCATTAAAAAATAAGTTTTGCAGTGTAGAGATTTGATGAATATCAGCAGTATATACCATACTTAAAATAAAGCATGGGTTGGTTTCAAGAAGGGTGTCCATCCATAAACTATCTGTCTCATGCTAACACGAAAAATAGACATAAAAATGATGACAGCAATGATGATGGTGAGAAGGAGGAGCAGCACAAACAATTTAGCCACTGTTTGTAAAATACAATCTCAGGGTCATTACCAAGCTTATAAATATAAGCTTTGTAAAGATTGTCATCATCGTTTCATAACCAGTTTTCCATGTTGGCATGGGTTGGATGGGACCTTTGCAGGCAATATTTTACAACTGCATGCCCTTCTAGACACCAACACTTTTAGTCACTTCTTACTATATGTAGGGACAATGTACTTATTCTAAACTAGATACACATGTTTTTTCTTCCAACACTAGTTAAGCATGTTGATCCCCTGCTAATTATCAAGGACTTATAAAATGTTCTCCTTAATTAATCAGGCAAACCTAAGTACCAGTAAAAAATATGAAGACTTTGTATTAAATTACTCTTACACTTTTAGTTTCTAAAATAAAATTTGTCATACTTTTTCTAGATTAATTAATTAATTCAACTTCTTTTAAGGTTGCTGAGTTCATTCTATATAAGTAAATTGTAAACAACAGTATCCTTTGCTTTAAATATTTTGTTTCATTGATTGATTTACTCTGTCTAATTTTAAATGACCTTTCTAATGAGAGAAGCATTAACAATTATTACAAGATAGTTTTCACTTCTAATATATTTTAATCTTCTAATTAAAGATTAAATTTCTTAGTGAAGGAGAAAAACAAACTAATCATATTTCTGAGAAAATTCCATAACTCTAATTAGGAAACATACATTTTATGGTTGTAATCAAAAGATTGATATTCAAAATTATCGATGAGAATTTTTTGTTGCTGAAATAATAAAGATATAGAAAATAGTGTATTTTATTAGAAGGCTAAAGCAATGTTGAAAGGTTACCTTGGAGTTGATTTGAGGAAACTAATTCAGAGCAGGATATCTTGGGTTGTTCGTATGCTGCCCTTTTTTACATTTAACCCTTTAGCATTTACATTATTCTATATTTACTATTATATTTTTTCACAGTAAAGGATTTACCTCACATAATTATCTCACATAATATTGAATCCATGAGATTTTGATACTATTTGTTTTAAAAACTGCATGAGTGGCCGGTTACAGCCGGTTTGAACAGAAAAAAGGTGAGAGAATTCTGGTTGAATATGGCTGGTTTAAATGCTAAAGGGTTAATGTCCTATTTGTATTGCTGTAGCCTTCTAATAAAACACAATATTTCATACACTTTACACAATGCTTCAAGCAAACAACACTCTCATAATAAAGTTATGTTGTCTCATTTTTATTTTTGATAAATTGAGGCTTGGCTAACCGCTTCCCCTTTGTACTAGACTCAGTGGAGTTCTCTGGCATCCTTGGTCCCCACACTGCTGATTTCCTCTTTAAAGTTGGAAAGATGGCAGCCCATTTGAGGAGGGAGCCCCATGAGGTTGAGTGGTTGCTGCAGCAGTTGTGTCTGGCCATTCTCCACAGTAATGCTGGTGCCCTTTTGTCTGCAGGGTGTAGTGACTGTCCCATCCAACTTTCTTTCACTGCTTCATGCTTCTTTCTTTTTCTCCTTTTCCTTTTCTTTTCTCTTCTTCCTTTTATATTCCCTTTAGTAGTTGTTTTATCTTAGTTCTTGTACTTCATCTGAGATCTACTCTGATATTTTCCACATCTAATGTTTACCTGAGACAACATAGGATAGAGAGAAACCGTTGGTCCTAACAAGAAATTTACAACCCCTCTAGTGTTGGTGCAAGAATAAAAAGCACTCAGTATACCCTGTAATGTAGCTGGTATTATAGGAGATGAAACTTACATAGTTGCTTAACTTGTTAGATATAGCAGTCAAGTCTCTCAAATTATACCTGATTGTCTGAGAAAAAATGTCACATGAAATATTTTTGAACTGAGAGCCCTGAATGCAGGATGGTTATAGATAGAGTGCTTTAGATGATAGGTCTGCTCAGTCATTGGTGACACTGATGGAGTGATACAACAACAGCAACAATAATAATTGTTTCTACTTTAGGCACAAGGCCAGCAATTACCCAGTGCATTACTGGTACTTTATTTTATCGACCCCTGTTAGGATGAAAGGCAAAGTTAACCTCGACGGGATTTGAACTCAGAATAGCAAGGGCCGTAACTCTATGTGTCAAAGCATAGCGCCCGACTCTCTACCGATACTGCCAATTCACCCGCAATAATAATGACTCATCATTATATAACATTCTAATCTCTACACACACTTTTTGTTTTACTTTTATTTTTATTATAAAATTTCAATTCATAATAACATTCCTATTTGAGAAAATATGGTCATAATATAATGCATTCAATACTCTCTGTAAAGTGGTTGGTGATCAAACAAAAGTAATATGTGGTAGTCTTGCTAAGCACATGACAACCCCTCAAGAGTTGGTGCCACAATAAAATTCACCCAATACACTATGTAAAGAGGTAGTGCTGGTGTCATGATAACATGCACCCAGTAGGCTCTTTAAAGAGGTAATACTGGTGCCATGGTAAATGCACCCAATACACCCTGTAAAGTGGTAGTGCTGTCATGATAAAATGCAAAATGTAACCAATACACAGTGTGAAGTGGTTAATATTAAGAAGGATATCAATCCATAGAAACTATACCAAAATATGAAACATATGAGCAAGACATAGTTATCTGACACATCTTGTGTTGGAACATAACAACCCATGCAACCCATTCCAGGATGGAAATTGGGCATAAAATGACGATGATTATGATTGTCAACTCCAGCAATTTGATTTCTTTCTCATTAAATCACAGTAAAAGTAAAAGAATAAAAGATAATAAAGTCCTCTCCAATATTACCAATTCTCTATTTACAAAATCACATATACTTCTATCTTCTTCCCCTGCAATTATTTCTCATATAAGCACAAATTCAGTTTTGTAGAAGGGGTGGAAATGTCATTTAAAGTGATTGTCAATGGATAAAAAAAAATGAAGTGAATGCACTCATGAGTTTAATTGGAGATTGTGAGCATGAAACTAAATATATAGTATTAAACATTGCTAACAGGGTTTAATTCAAAATGGATGTTTGGTGATGATGATGTTGATGATGATCTGCAGTACAGCTTTGTCATTTGTGACAATTTATGTATTATTCTATTCATCGTCATTATCATCACTAGCAAAATCAAACCACCCTTCGGGTGGTTTTCTGCTACTATGTGCAGTGTGTATATTGATATTATATGAAAATATATATGCATGTAGATATGATACGTCAAATGAAATCGTAATTGACAATATGCATAGAAATTGAACGAAGTCTGTTACTCTCTTCTGTAATCCACGATACATTAAAACAAGATGATATTACATATAAACTGCATATATAATAAACTAAAATGTTATGAAAATGAAAAAGGAGAAAATTAGCAACAGAAATATAAACCTTACATAACGATGCAAATATATAAACGTTTATATAAGCGATGTGATAAGTGTTATGATATAACGGAGGCTAACCGGAAGTGTTGACATTTGAAATTTTTAAAGAAGTGAATCTTAAAATAAGCAATACTTTATATATAAGAATATTTATATTTAATCATGAGCTAAGGAATTTAGTGGATAAATTACATTATATTCATTCATTATTTATTCAAAGTAATCCAACTTATTTTACTAACGAGATAAAGAAATATAAAACGGGTGCTGTCCCACACTCTTCCCTTTATTATCTTATAGCTTTTATGTTTTCTTTCCATACTAGCATAGGTTGGATGGGTTATCACTGTCCAAGATTAGGTAGGTCAACTAATCATGTCTTGTTCATATAGTCCATATTTAGGCATGGCTTCTATAGATGGATGCTCTTCATAATGTTGACTACTTTACAGAATGTACTGGATGTATTTTATCATAGCATCAGCACTACCACTTTACAAAATGTGTACCGAGTGCATTTTATTGTAACACATGTACTAGAGAGGTTGTCATGTATTCAACAAGACTGCAAGTCCTATATTGTCACCATTAAGTTGCCATCCACATTACAGGCTATACCAAGAAATATATTCTATCCTGGGTTCCACACTGTAAACATGGTCATGGCTCCTAAATTGTGGTTTCGCTGTGAAAAGAGTTCAGCACAGCCAACTGGCTTGTCCCTCCTCATAGTGGTGCCATCCAGTCCCTCACTGTAAATGTGGTTGGTGTTAGGAAGGGCATCCAGCTGTGACAACCCCGGCCAAATTTACAGTCACGTCAGAGCAAGGTATGGCATGGCCAATCCTGTCCAGACTTGTCTCTTGACACAGACGACCCATCTGATCTATGTAAGCATGGAAAAATGGATGCTAAATAGTGATAATGATGATGATGTATGAACACTAGAGAGGTTGCTAAGTACTCGAGAGGGCCTAAGGGTTCTCAATAATCTATGTTGTCTAAGTTTTGTTTGTCACCACTTTACAGTGTGAACTATTCTTTGTCCAAAATAATTGTTTCTATTTTTGGCACCAGGCCAGCAATTACGCAGTACATTACTGGTACTTTATTTTATCAACCCCCATAAGGATGAAAGGCAAAGTTAACCTCGGCGGGATTTGAACTCAGAATGGCAAGGCCCGTAACTCTATGCGTCAAAGCATGGTGTCCGACCCTCTACCGATACTGTCCAAAATAATAAAGAACAAAAAGACAAAATACAAAACAAATTAAAAGACTGTCCATTTTGTTCTCTCGAGTGATGACATATTAAGAAAAAATTGCCCAAAGATATAGAGAAATGGTACAAATTCAAATATTAGATCTTCAAAGAACACAATTAATCTGAGTATGAAAATGAAATTACTTTGAAGCAAGATAGTGTATACAGTCAGTATAGAAGAGAAATGCAAAGGAACATAAAAGGATACAAAATATTTGGAGCTGCAATTTGCTGAAAATTATTTAAAGAAAAATGATTATTAATAGCTATCACCTTTGCTAGTTCTATTCCTGATAATGAGACATGCCAAGATTTTAACACCAGTATTGAATAGCAACTGAAAATTACATGATTACATGTGAATCATCCACATCATCTCCACAAATACCACCACCATCTTTACCATTTTCCATCTCATCATTTTAAAAACTGTTTTTTGTGTGCGTGCGTGTGTGTAAATAGGTTAGCTAGATCAGTTCGGTTACCACTGTTACCATAGAAACTAGAAGGTAGTGATTAAAATGAATATACTGCCACAGAACACATATAACTGAAGCAAAGGTTTTAAGGCTGACTGTTTTTCTTACTAATGTCCAGAATCATGTTATCATTCAATAACAATAACAATGTCTAGTGTTTTCAGAAGAATATTTCTGAAATCTTCCAAAAATAGAAAGAAGGGAATCCATTTTTTATGTAAAATCCTGATAAAATTACTACCAAATACCAATATACATTACAAACTATTAATCATGAAAAAAAAAAAAAATAAAACAAAAAAATTATTGATATTGTTATAATTGTTTCTACTTTAGGCACAAGGCCAGCAATTACCCAGTGCATTACTAGTACTTTTGATATTGTTATAATGAAATAATTTTCTGATGATTATCTGCATCTATTATATTTGATCAACAGATTGTCGGCTGGCAGAGTAGTTAGAGTATCAGACAGAATGCTTTGTGATATTTAATTATGACATTCTATATCTTGTGTTCGAATCCCACTGAGGTCAACTTTTCCTTTCATCCTACTGGGGGTCAATAAAATAAAGTACCAGTTAAGTGCTGGGGTTGATATCAATTTTCCCTTTCTCTCAAAATTGCTGAAAAGAACTATATTTAATCAATGAAACATCATTCATCACAAATAGATGATATTGTAGAGTAAAAGGACAAAGCGCCTATTCAGTCATGAATGACCCTGGGATTTGCACGAAGAAAGTTCCCCTCCAAGACACAAGTCTGGGCAAGGTTGTTTGAGGAGGACTAACAGTCACCCATGCATACTGGTCTTCATGCCAGATGTTGTCCAACAGAAAGGCAATGGCAGATACAGCTTGGCACCAGTGATGTTGCAACTCATTTCTACAGCTGAGTAAACTGGCACAATGTGAAATAAAGTCTTGCTCAAGAATGCAACGCACCACCCGGTCGAGGAATTGAAGACACAACCTCATGATTGTGAGCCCAATGCTCTAGCTACTAAGCCATGCACCTTCACACTATTATAGAGTAAACCTATAATGAAATATATAATTGTGACATTCAGCTGAAACATGTTTAACCCTTTTGTTTCCATATTTCTAAGGAAGTCCACTGCCTATTATTTCCATATCATTTTGAAAATAATCAAGAATTTTAAAAGATCTATCAATATAACTAACTTTCTCATTATTGAACTGGCATTCTAAATATATCTTAACAAAGATTTTTACATAAAATTATGATGGAAAGTTTTTATATCAACACTTTAAAATAAATAGTTTTGTATCAAAGAACCAGGGGCAGTTCAGGCAGTTTTGTATCAAAAGAGTTAGACAACTTTAATATCTCTACTACATTTTCACAGCATTTCTTAATTCTATAAAAAAAATTTTCTGAGAAGAAATGAAGATTTCTCAGTCCCATGGGACTCAATGTTATTACTTTTACAGCCCTTTTCAATTTACTATGCAAGTTCTTTCTGGCTATTAATCTTAAAGTGCTTCTATTTTCACTTGCCTATGTCTAGTGAGCTGCAAGTTCACAAAAATTCATTTATTTCTTCAATAGATTTATTTCAAATAAATCTGTTATCACAGTGTATACACATCATATAATGTTTTATGCATAAAATATTTTGTTATTTCCTCAATATTTCTTCTCAGTTACAAATAAATTTAATAAGTTGTTCTTTTCACTGACAGTTGATATCACTATTTCTGTCAGAAGACACATCTAATAACTATTTTCCAATATTAGGGGCATCAAGAGATTCAATAACAAAAGCGGCATATCTAACATGCAATTTACACCCCATATCTCTACACCTCTTCTCTTTATAGATTACAAACCAATAGTATTTACTTTGCTAGAGTTATCAGTTGTCTGTCCAAAATGAAGTGCAATAACCTTATTCAACTATTGACTGCTGATAAATGCTTCTCTACCATTTATTTATGCAGTGCACACAAGTATAACACATCCACTTCAAAATTTCAAAGCTAGTTATGACAATCATTGGATGGCTGATCACATCTATGGGACATTGCTATTGTTACACACAAACATCCAATGCTGTATCCAAATGAAGGCCATTCAGCTGATTGCTAAAGATTCATTCAATAATACAATACAGCTACTAATTCACAGACACACAGTCTGTCCTCATTTCTCATTTACTTCTACTGATAGCCTCTTCTCTAAATAGGCCAAAGAATTTGTAGAATTTGTAGCTTCAAATCACACCCTACTAACTTTAAAAAATATGAACACCTAGAACGATATTTAAATGTTTTTCACTGAGAAAACAAAAACACTGAAAATGTTGAGGTTTTGTTTCATACTTCCTTTCGTCATCATCATCCACTTTTCCATGCAGACAAGGTTGAATGGGTCATCATTGACGAGGTCAGTACTTAACTAGAGTTACTAACTAATCAGACCGACCAAGGGCCAGCATCTTGCTTACATATATTCCAGGCTTTACAGAGAGCACTGGATGAATTTTATCATGGCACTGACTTTAAGGAGTTTGTCATGTCCTTGTCTCAATTGAAGAGGTCTTTCAACCCTATATTTTACGTGGTTTCTACGGCTGGGTACCCTTTTTAATATAAACCACTTTACAAAGTGTACAAAGTGTACTGGGTGCATTTTTATTATAGCACTAGCACTAGGGAGTCTGTTGGTCATAAACCACAAAAGCAAATTCAATTGTGCCATATTGAACCTGTTCCAGCCATTGTTTTCTTTCCACTACCAACCAGTACCAAATATGTGGTGCATTATAACTTATTAACGGAAGGGTTATTTATTTGATGATGAAATTATTATTAATTTCTTTTAATGAAATTTTTTGTTATTAAATAGAACTATGTATTGAAAAGCAGATGTTGAATGAATAATGCTAAAAAGTATAAACACTATATTTACTCTATTGCAGTTTAGGTCAAGATAACAAAACAAATTAAATTTACCTGCAGCCACATATGAAGCATTACTTCAGACAATAACCTTCAAACCTAAATTGCATATGTTGTTTGTTACATCAGATACTTAGAGCATTGGAAGTGATGGTTCAATCAAATGCACAACTGTAACATTTTCTGGTAGCACTGTCTGCAAAGTATTGATTACTTTATGATACTTTTCTTATATTCTAAAAGAAAACAATTTCCAGTTGCTGTATGTATGTTGAGGTCATGACTACAAACACTCTACTTAAATTTATACTAATTCTTTTAGGTTTAAAACCTTTCTTCCAGGCAACTAAAAATCTCCAACAGTTCTTTGAATAAATTTGCTTTACTAAAAAGCGTATTTACATATAGAGCAGTTTAAAATGTTGTTAGTAGTAAAAATAAAATAAAGTCTATTTTAAATTGTTAATATTTTTTTTACCAAGTAGTAGGCATGCTCTTTAACATATTGAAACACATCTGACATTTCCTGTTGTAATTCAAGGTAGGATAAACTCTAGAATGTTTTTTTTTTTAAGTTTTGTTTCTACTACCATCTACAGGCCCATGGAAGTAATTGATCCCAGTAGAGTAGATTAATAAAACCTTTGTCAATTATTCAGTGCACTCATTGCATATGTACTCATGTACATATACAAATATAAATATTTAGCTATGTGAGGTGAAATGTGTATTTAAGTTTAAGTAAGTAACATATGTTGTAACAAAGCAATTTCTCTTTTGGCCATGTTCTTGGAAATGCAGAAGTAGATATATCTCTCTTCTCATGTTACAAATCTCAATTATAAAGATCCTACATGCAACTACTTATTGTTATTGTTTCAGTGGACTTATTTTAACATTAAATTTCCTTTTTATCTGTACTAGTTGAGCTTTATCTGGTAATTAAAGAAATTAAGTTAGAATGAGGCCAGAGTTTATCTTGTTAATAAATTTTAAATTTTATGTGGCATTAAGAAAGAACTGAATGGGATGCTGGTGTATTGCATCTGCTAGGACTCATTTTTTAGCTTAGTGAACTCGCACAATGTGAAATTAGGTGCTTTGCTGAAAGACACAATGTGCCAGGCAGTCTGGGAATTGAACTCATGACCAAGCAAGTCTGAGCTGTACACTCTTTGTTTGGTAAGGTTTCTATGACTGGATGCTCTTCCTATCACTAACCACTTTACAGAGTATACTAAGAGCATTTATCATGTAAATCACCAATACTAGGAAGGTTGTCATGTCTTAAATTACTTTTGTTGAGCTCATTTTCCATTCATCATAAATTTAATAATTATGAATTATTCTTTCCTTTCTAAAACACACTTGAAACATTGTTTTTAATTATAATTAATCAAGAACAACAATAAATATACAACACACTCTTAATTAGAAAATACATACTTGAGATACATTGAACAAAACAAACTTTTAGATCCAAACAAAACAAGATGGGAGAAACAATCTTAAAATAAAATCTACGCTAGTTAAACAAAACAAATCAACTATCTCCAGGAAAAAAATCAGTCAACAACTAAAACAATACCAGCTATACTGGGAGCTCTGATGAATTTTGTATCGGTTATGAACCACACCTAAACATGTGTGGTAATTTTGCAAATGTTTTGAATCATGTGGACCAAAGGCGATAGGTGTTTAGGGTTGCAAGGCAATGTGTAAGGAAACATCAAGATGTTGGAGAAAAGTGCATCTGAAATGACAGCAATGCATTTGCCTTCAATGCTGAAAAGAATGAAATATGGAAGCACTATTATGAGAGACTGTTAAATGTGGAGAATACATGGGAGAAAGAAAATTAGCTGTAAGTAGACACAACAGAGAGACCAGCCATCCAAGTTAGCAGCAGCATAGCAAGTAAAACTATTAAGGATATGAAAACAGGTAAGGTAGTTGGAGTATCAGGGATAGTTGCTGAAATGCTGAAAGCATCTGGTGTGGTGGACCCCAGGCTAAGCATGCACATAGTAGATGAAGTAATACAGGATGACATCATACCTAATGACTGGTGTAGCAGCATCATTGCCAAATGCTACAAAAACAAGAGAGGTGCACTGGACAGAGAAAACTACAAAGGCATCAAGTTGATGGACTAGATCATCAAAGTTACTGAAAGAGTTATATCACAACTAATTAGGGATAGAATTAAACTAGACAAGATGTAGTTTGGCTTTGTGCCTAGTAAAGGTACCACAGATGTCTGTCTTCTTCCTTGTGAAACAGCTGCAGGAGAGGTACTTAGCTAAGAGTGATCCAATCTACCTAGTATTCAGTGACTTGGAAAAAGCATTTGACAGGCTTCCCCACACTGTAATCAGGTGGGCCTTTAGAAAACTAAGCATACAGGAATGGTTTGTAAGGGAGGCACAAGCCATGTACAGTCAGTAAGCTAAATTTAACAGTGAGTATAGTGATGCATTTGAAACGCAGGCAGGAGTTCATCAGGGTTCTGTCTTTATTCCCCTTCTGTTTATTATTGTTTTCCAAGCTATAACAGAGGAGTTTAAGACTGGTTGCCTATGGAAACTCCTGTATGCTAATCATCTAGTCTACATAGCTGAATCTGCAGCAGAATTAGAGAAAGAATTCCAAACATGGGAACAGAACCTGTAATCAAACAGCCTCAAAGTCGACTTAGAAAACAATTAACTAAAAATGAAAATAGGACTCTGAGTCCTTCAGATAAAGAGCTGTGCTCAGTACACAGGAAAGGAGAAGGTAAAATTTCCATTCTATGTATAAAATGTAAGCTATGAATTCAAAAGGGATGTAATGGGATCTCTGGAAGGCGAACAAAGTATGATAGCTTTGTATGTGGCAGATGCACAGGAGCAGTAAGCAGTAAAAATTCACATGGCACATGCCATATCAAATGCTCAGATGGCTCCCAAGAAATAGTTGACAGCTTCTGTTATTTGGATGATCAAATTAGCAGTGGAGGTGGATGTTCTCAAAGTACAGTAGCCAGAGTAAGAACTGATTGGAAAAGTTCAGAGAACTACTACCACTGATGGCTACAAATGGTTTCTTCCTCAAAATGAAAGGCAGAATGTATGATGCTTGTGAGGAATTGAAACGTGGTTGTGTGTAAAGGATGCTCTGATGGATGTGTAATAGTAGTATACATGAATGACAAAGTATAAATAACATGAGAGAAAAAAACTGGACATAAGAGGGATGAGGTGCAGTGTGCAGGAGGAGACTGTAATGGTATGGATATATGATACATATGGCAGGTGACAGCTGTAAAAAGAAATGCAGAGCACCTCCAAGTCAAGGGAAAGACTTATGAAAACTTGGTATGATGTATATGATGTGGTGAAGGCAAACCACATGCAGTTGAATATCACAAAGAAGATGATACAGGACTGAACTGACTGGCAACATGTTATACTACAGAAGACTCACCCTCCCACATAAGAAGGATGAAATAAGCTTGGAGAGGATGGTAGTGAAGAAGCTACTGTTCAATCTAGATAAATAAGTCAGCAATACAAAGAAAGTGTGTCCCATTAAAGTGTTTACAGTATATCATTAATCATATTCTGCTATCACATTTTTAATTCCTTTAAAGGTGTACCAGTCCAAACTAATGAGATAATGAGATCGAGATCATGTAGGTGTCACGAAAAAAACACACAGTCCACACTGTAATGTGGCCATGTAGGTAACATGGTAAAAAGTTCCCAGGCCACACTGTAAATGTGGTTGGTGTTAAGAAGGGCATCCAGCCGTAGAAAACCTGCCAGATAGTCCTATACGAGCGAGACACGGTCAACTGACCAGTCTTGCCTCAAGTGGGACAATGCCCATCTAACCCATATTAGCGTGGAAGATAGATGTTAAACGATGATGATGAGGATGATGATGATATTAACTTCCTATAAATGTGTACATATATTTAGTACTCAATCTTAGTTTACCTGTCATTAAATAAAGAAATATAACTAAAAACACAAAAAAAGAAAAATAAATAAGTGAGAGAAGACATGCCCCCTCAATCACACACCACAAGGAATGTTGGAGTTTCCCTTCAATAATTTTTTAGGCAAGCAGATACAATTGCAGCATTGCTGTAGGTGATTGTGAAGCCAAGACCCTGGAATAATCAAGCACCTTCCTTGGTTAGTGGTTCTTTACAAATGACATGAATGAATTGGTTGAAGATTACTTTCAGTCTCAGTAGGACCAGATCCTGATTATAATATCACAGGAAAAACTAAAACAAAACTATTTAATATGCCATGCAAAAGGTTAAATGGACCTCAAAGCTGATAGTGTAGACATAAACGATATTAACACGACAAGTAGTCTCAGATTTAAATTTGATGAAGTCCAAAGCTTTATAATGCCTGAAGTCACAAAAATTGAAAATATATATGCCTTTTAATTATTCCAAGAACTCTTCAGATTTTGAGGCCCAAATCTGTAAACCTATTTAACTTATATCGAAATCTGACACTAATGACAAGGTAATAATATGATAGGCATAGTGGCTGTTGTTTTGATGCAATAACAATCCTAATTTACCTACCACTAAAATAAATAAATGAAATTTAAATTTAATTCGATAATTTAGTTATGTTGAACAAAGCTGACTCAGCTTTAAGAACCAAGGCATATATTAATTGGGTTAATTGATGAAAAAAAATGAACATATGGTTGTATATATTAAGATATTTATTATTGTCATAAATTAAACCTGAAGACTTTCATGTATTGTAAAATCTCTTGTTAATTAATTGATGACATACAGGGAAAAGAATTCGATCATCTGACTTAAAGGCAGTCTGAACATTAAATGCACTGAAAGATTAGGTGAAAAATATCAATGATAATGATAAGAATGAGGATAATGATAATGAGAAAGCATTCTTCAATAAATATCTTATATAAACATTAACTGAATTAATCTATACTTTTAAGGTATTACTCTATCATGAAAATATCAATATTTAAAATTAAGATCAATAATTTAAATTGAAATAGAAAAAAGATTATGTTACAAGGGTAAATTACTTTTTATTAAAGATAAAATAAAAGTTTCAATGCAAAGCTATCTTAATTAAATGACAACTTAATGAAGAGAAATACTGTCAATAAGAAAACAGGAAACATTATAAATGGAATCAATATGAAAAAAAAGAAGTAAATGGTAAATACCTTATTAAATGGTGTTTAACTAAGCAAATGTTCTAGTTGATTGGAGAATATCTTAGATAAATTAATAGTGTAAGTGACTTAAAGTCAATATAAATCTACCAAATTATATGCTGTATATACTTGTAAATAAGTTGTATTTTTTTTATAGAGAAAGAAATAGCATGGAAAACTGTAAGCAACTTATATATCAAACTGTGGTCTAGGCTTGAAATTAGCAGCATGTACACATATGTACACAAATGTGAAGTGAGCAAACATACAATCATGTGCACACAGACATATATATACACTCACACCAGCAAATGAATGTATATAGAGAGAGCAGGTTGTCACTATTCAGTATAAAACAAATATATGTTGATGATGTTTTGAGCAAAAATAAAATTACTTTCACACATGTGAAATATATATCCACAGTTCCTGATCAGCTAGATGAAATCCTAATCTGGCATACATTATGAATCAATCAGGAGTGACAATTTAGAAGCCTCACTTAATTGGTTCATTCATTGTATAAATCTCAAAACCCCAATGTTATGACATCAATGATTGTGGGACTTTACTACACTATATGGAGAAATAATTGGGATTATTTCAGTTAAATGGACTTTTAAATTTGTTTATTATTTAGATACAACTGCTTGAATTGGCATTATGAAGGGCATCCAGCTGTAGAAATCGAGCCCAAAATAGAGCATACAAGCAAGATATAGTCACCTCTAGTCTCAGTATGTGGCAACCCATCTAGCCCATTCAAGCATGAAAAATAGACAATAAACAATGACAATGGTGAACCATAAGCAAAACTGCAAGCAGTATTTTTGAGAAGTAGATGTGATTTATGTACAGGTGAAAGGCTAAAGTTAAAATATAAATATAAACGAGCTGCATCTCATCTAGTGCTGATACCTGTATAAGCACAGGCATGGCTGTGTGGTTAAAGAGTTCATTGTGCAACCACTTGATTTTAGGGTCATTCCAATTGCATGTATCCTTGGGAAAGTGTCTTCTACTGTAGCTTTGGGATGACCAATGCCTTGTGAATGAAATTTGAGGAAATGAAACTCCAGAAGGCCATCATGATCATCATCATTCTTTTTACGTCCAATTTTCCACGATTGCATGGGTTGGACAGGTCTTTTCTAATGCAACTACCCTCTATCTATTGCACTCCCTCACTGGCACCTTTGGGAGCTTAGTGTTTAGAGATTTTCTCTCACCACCTCTGTCTATGTTTTCTTTCCTCTTCCTCTACTGCAGCTTCCATTCACTTAGAAACCCTGGGACTTTTTCACCCAATAATCACGATCCATACACATCATATGGCCATACCAGCGCAGTCTTCTCTTTTGATCATTACATTTGATCCCTTTTATTCTCAGTTTCTCTCTCAGTTCATCAATGCTTCATCACTCATGAAAATGTGTATGTATCTGTTTTTTTTTATTTAAGCCATACAGCATAGCAATTTCATAAAAAGAGATTGATAAAATTAGTACCAGTCTGGAAGAAAATAAGTACAGGGTTTAATACAATTGATTTTAAGGTAGTGACCCAGCATGATTGTAGTTTAATGACTGAAA
Source organism: Eledone cirrhosa (assembly GCA_964016885.1). Lineage (NCBI taxonomy): Eukaryota > Metazoa > Mollusca > Cephalopoda > Octopoda > Eledonidae > Eledone > Eledone cirrhosa. Next base: position 58,754,617 of record OZ024740.1, on the reverse strand, counting down.
CCAACAAAAGAGTATATAAGACAATTTAAAATTTAACTATTTATACTATATAATTGTCAAAAATGTCATAAGCTTTCTTCCTTGAAGGAATATCATATTTATGACAGAAAGTATAACATATATATTGAAGTATATATGCTGTTAAGTCCAAAAACCTAACAAAATAGCTAAACAGAAAATACTCATGGAAAACTAATATCAAAACTTAATCTTCTTATAAAAATAAATAATTTCTAATTGTTAATAAACAGAGTCTAACAAATATAAATCATTTTTAAAATACAAAATAAATTGAAATAAAATGTATTAAATGAAATATAATGTATAAAAATTGCAGATTTTGCTTTTATATATCCCCCACCTACCCATAAATTACCCTTAAGAAATTGAAGTAATAAAAAGAAAAAATTAGGATGTATTTCTAAGGAAATTGACTTCCTATGTATTTATAACAACTAATTACTTCCTTTGCACTGTCACCGGATTTTAGTTTCTAATTAAAAATTAATTTATAGTATAGGATTTATTCATAATTTGTTAAATAAATCCTGATCTGTCATCTATCTTTTCATTAAATTATATTAAATACAGCTAGAAAAATACTGCAATAACAGCTCTGCAAGTGAAAGTAAATGAAAGATGAAAAGTGGAAGCTATGACATTGCAAAAGCATCATAGAGAAAACAAGTAGGCAAAATTTTCATAATTCAGTTAGACATGAAAAAATTAGAAATGTTACTGAAAGAAAATTGCATGCAATGTTGCAGACGATTGGTGATAGGGAAACAAGAATGACTATAACTGTTTGTTTAGATAGTTTACAAGAAATGCATATATAAGGAAAGACAGTTTTAAGTTAATTTATTTGATATATGTCAGCACAATTGCCAGCAGCTATAATGAAAAGAGATGTTTCATTGAAAGAAGAATTGGCAAGAAAAAAAAAAAGATTATAGCAAAAATGCCACTATGGGATTTTAAATTAGATGTTAAGATCAAGACCAGGTTAAGGTTACCACAAATATCTCGACTAACAGTGATGCAATAGCAAATAAAACAAAACAAAACAAAACAAAACAAAACAAAACAAAACAAAACAAAACAAAACAAAACAAAAAAATAATAATACTATTAAATCGTAGAAAGTGGCATTTTAAATACAGAACATATTTGACAGCATTCATTGTATCAATAAGATTGTGCAGGTGTGTACCAAAATGTTTCAAATAGTTATCACATTTTTCTTTATAACATTTACATCATATATATATATTTGTATGGATGTATGTACAAGAAAAACTATTAAATCTGACAGTGAACCTATCTTCATTTCTGGAATGAAAAGGATTTGCTTAAGAATTTACAAATTCCTCTCGCAAATTATTGTACAACCTGAATCTACTATAGAAGACACTTTTCCTAAATGTTGTGTATTGGGATGTAACTTTTATGCTCTGATGTAGATCCTTATTTCAAATGTATAGTAAAATAAATCTATATTTAGATGGGATACATGCAATTCTTTTTGCTCATACCATTAAAATCAAAATATAAATAAATTATATAGGAATGAACTGAAATTCCCTTTGTATCCATGAATATTTTATAAAATATGAAACATTGTACAAAGAAACTTGAAAAAATTCATCTCCAAAAGCGGATTATATTTAGGACTGTACTAACAATTATCCTGTGCACTTTTTTAAGAAATGATGTTTATAAATTTCTTCAAATTAAACATTTACTTACACTAGATTTTGAAAAGATATTCTCTAATGAAATAATGTTGACATGACCTTTTCAATTAAAAAGATAATAGAGTACTCTCAATTAATTTCTATTTAAATGTTTTACCATCAAATTATTAGTCATGTGGCTTATACTACATACTATTTACAGTCCTTTAAATCAGACAGACATGCAATTTCCTCTTTTCTAGATAGCCCAAGTATTAAGTACTTTTGGTATCTAATGTTAATAGCTATACAGTTACTAGTTATTGAATAATTTAATTTTAATCAATGTGTTCATGTCATAGAAGAATATTATTTGTTTATAAGATATTGAGATCATCTTATTATTTTTACACTAATGTAGCAATTCACTATAAACATTGGTTAATCAACAATATTTTCTAGTTTATAAAATAGTAATTATATCATTGTTGATATTTGATTAGTTAATCTATAGATGGAAAGGACTTATTGCAGTAAATGTAGAACTTGACACATGTTTAATTTACTATGTTCACTTAATATAATGTGTTTATGGTCTTGTGTTTATCCTAATAAATCTATAGGAAAAGAAATTTAGACTGACAGATTTAAAAACAAACAAAAGAAACTACAAAGCTTTAATAGAAAACTAACAAGTTTCTCCAAAAATTACATCATTACTTTGTTTGAATTTATTATACATCAGTGAGACATGGGCAGCAACTTTGGAGGATGTGCAATGGCTGGAGAGAAATAAAGCAAGCTTGCTCAAATGGATGTGCAATGTCAATGTGCATGAACGACCAAGCATAGACAAGTTGAGAGTGAAACTGTATATAAGAGGGATAAACTATAGTGTGCGGGAGAGAAGACTGCATTGGTATGGCCATGTGATGCGCATGGAGAATGACCGCTGGGTAAAGAAGTGCTAAGAAATCTCAGTGGAAGGAAGAAACTGTAGAGGAAGACCACGAAAATCATGGGCGGAGATGGTGAGAGCTGACCTCAGATCGCTGAAGCTCACGGAGGAAATGACAAGGGACAATGACGAATGGAGAGAAGCTGTGCTGAAAAGGACCAATCCTACCCTTGCAAGCAGGGAAAAGTGGACATAAAATGATGATGATCATCATCATCATAAGACCCGCCTTCCCTTGTACACGGACTCAAACGTACACCCGGTAGGCACATCTTAACCACTTAATCCACTATACCCGCTTCCATACATCCCCTACACCACCTTTCCACATCTGTCCTCACCACTCTTACACAGTAAAATTATGCTGGTATCACAAAAACATCTAGCCCACAAATGTGGTCATGTAGGAGTCATGATAAAATGCACCCAGCACACTGTAAATGTGGTTGGCATAAGGAAGGGCATCCAGCCGTGAACATCTAGTTCCAAGCAGTCCTATATCAGCAAGAGAGGTCACCCGTCTAACCCATGCTAGCATGGAAAATGGATGTTAAATGATGATGATGATGATGATGATCAACAACTGTGATAAACACTAATAAAGACTAATTTCTGAAGTATCAAACTCTATCACTTGAAGCTTGATCACCAGATTTAATAGAGATGTATATGAAAGCATATACAATGTGTTTATGCGTAATAAACATACATAAGTCTTGCTATGGTACCTTAAACAGTTAATGCAATAGACTTGAAATGGCTGTGGCATGATCACAGCTTAAGTTACTATAGCAAGACTTATGTATGTTTATTACACATAAACATATGTATCATCATCATCATTTTAATATCCGCTTTCCCTACTAGCAAGTCAGTACTGAAGCAGAGCCACTGATCTTCCAGGTATGCCAGGGAACTGTATCTCACTTATGCGTGGTCGATGCTCCACCGAGAGCACAGGAGAGGTTGTCATGTGTTGAACAAACTGAGAGTCCTTCCAATCCTTTATTTGACAATATTTCTATGCCCTTCCTATCACCAACCACTTAACAGTGTGTACTGGGTGTGTTTATTGTATAGATCACCAACATTAGGGAGCCTGTCATGTTAGTTCAAATGCTAACTACTAGATTTGGATATGAGATTTCCTTTCGGGGTAGATGTTATTTAGGCAACATCATAGCATCCAAAACATTACAATTAAATATACCTTATGCTGGTAACAATTCTACTTTTAAACTGATTTCTTAACCGAAAATATATTCATTACACTCTGTATGTATTTATACTATATAAAATGTTGAAGAACAGAATACTGTTATATTTATGATATTAGCAGAAAATAGATGTCAGAAATAGGTTTTCTGTAATAAAAATAAGTATTTCCATTTTACTTTGGGAAATATGTTTTATAATTTATAACTTACAATAACAATTCAAAATTTTATCTTAAATGTATTTTTTGCAACACTTTTCAAAAATACAAATGATGCTAATAGTATTTACATTTATATGGTATAATTTATATGTAGAATCCACAAACACAGTAGCGAAAGAAATTTCTTGTTTTTATTTCTAGTTAATTATTGTACTATACACTAGTTACTAATGGCTTTAAGAATGTCATTAACAACACACCTTCTCCAACCAAACATTTTGTCATTATACCCATTAAACAAATATGTGTGTATGTAAGAGTATTGTACTTTATTTTCTAAGCTATTATTTATAGCAATTGACTGTGTTTACAGATATTTTCTGTGTTTGAGATTTTTTAAATTTTCTAATATATATATATACATATGTATATATATATATATATATATATATATATATATATATATATATATATATACATACATACACTATTATTATTATTATTATTATTATTAGTCGACAATCAAAATAAGATTTATTTAAAAACAATGAATACACAATATACTTATTTGTTAGATATGGAAATGTATGTAAAAAGAAATGTTAACTAATATGGTAGAAATAGATACAGCAACTCCAAAAATCAATATCCTATATTTTCTCAATAGATATTTGTAAATAACTGTACACCCTTTAAGTTAGTTTATTGTTCAAACTTCCTTTATTCTGAAAAGAAGAATTTTTCTTTTAAGTACATTGTTGGCAAAAATCAAGAAATAGCGTTGCTGTGGGAGTGTATTAGGATTGAATAGAAAGTTATTGGGAAAGCTCAATATCTGATAAGATTTAAACAACCCAGCCATACATGATGGAAATCTCTTGCAAACATCTGACTTTGCCTTGTGATAAGCATATCAAAAACTGCTGAAGCACACACTAAAGCAGCCTTCATGGTACTAAAGCTCTATAATCAGGATTCTTACAATATTATAAATATCATTCTGTTGTAAACACAAAATCTTTTCCATCTTTCATGATTTTTCCTTTAAATACAGACACACACAGACACACAGACACACACATAGCCACATGCATATATACACACATGCACATATACACACATGCACATATACATACATACATACATGCACCCTCTCCCCATCCCCACTCATAATCAACAAAGAGATATTTCCTATAATATTGTGCTGAAGGTTTTGAAATCACTGAAAATATATTACCATAACAAACAGACAAAATAAATATTACTGTGATTTCAAAAATATAAAACTGAGATATATTCAAGCAGGAAAAAATTATTTAAGTTTTAGTGTTGAAGAAATAAAACCAAAATGCCATATCATATTCTCCCCCATCATCATTGTTGTCTCAAATTCTGCCATCAGCACCACCACCATGACAACTAGTGAAACCTGCCCTCAATTTTTTAATAATTTTGAAAATAATCATGAATTTGAAGGGATTCTGTAATATAAATAACTTTCTCATTATTAAGTTGGTATTTGGAACATAACTTATAATGGTTCTTACATAAAATTATGATGAGGATTTTTAGATAAATATAAACAGTTTAACCCTTAACATCTTCTAATGATTTATCAGGTTACTTCAAATGTTTGTCTTATCTTTATTAAGAATGTTATCAACTAATGTAGCCATTGTGTTTAACAATAGTAATGTTGGTACCACAATAAAATGCACCTAGCCCACTCTGTAAAGTTATATTGCTGATGCTATGATGAAAAACATCCAGTCTGTCCTGCCAGGTGGTAGTGCTGGTGTTATGATAAAATGCAACTGTTATATGTAATGAAGTGATTATCATTAGGAAGAGCATCCAGCCAGAGAAACCATGCCAGAATGGAGCATATGAGACAGTCATCTGACAGTCATCTGACCTTTCCAGACTCAGAACGTGACAACCTGTCTAACACATGCAAGTACAGACAATATACTTAAAACCGGTGATGAAGGTGATAATCTTCTTTTTTTTTTTTGCATGTACTGTATGGAAATGTGTTCTAATGGCTCTTTATTGTAAATACATTGTTAACTGATGGTAAAGTGTTGTGCATGTGTGACCAATAAAACGATTTTGGTTATGAAGTTCACAATTTATTACTTTTTTCTCATTTTCTCTTTCCCCCATAACTCCTGATGGAGTCATAGGGGTGTCATATTGACATATCGCATTTCTTGGTCATTTTAAGCCTAGTGGAGCCCATCCCCTCTCCAGGCCTGAATACAGCCGATTTCTTCCAGAGAAGGATAGAAAGTGAGAGAGAGGAAATGAGATAGAGATATAGAGGAAGAATCGACCCCAGTACTAGACTGGTACTTTTTTCATCGACCTTGAAAGGATGAAAGGCAAAGCTGACTTTGGCAGGAGCTGGAACGAATACCACAAAGCAGTCTATCCAATGTTTCAGTGACTGCCTATTTTCCACCATAATTTAGGACTACATTAGTTATCAATACTACTTGCGCATGAAGGACGATAGCTGTATAACAAAGTGCAGGGCAATAAAGATAGACGGTAGCCATGGAATAGGCAGACCCAGAAAAACCTGGGACGAGCTGATAAATTCCGACCTCACACACTTACACCTCACCAAGACAATGTCACTGGACCGAGACCTTTGGCGGTACTCAGTAATAAAGAAGACCCGCCTTACCTAAATACAAAGTAAAACCTACTACAGTCAGTAGGCATCTCTAACAAAATACACCCCCATACCACCACCCCCACCCCATCCACATCGCCCCCTTCAATATAAAGTTATGTTGGTGTCACAACATCCAGGCCGAAACAAATGAGATCGTGTAGGTGTCACGTCAAAAAAACACACAGTTCACACTGTAATGTGGCCGTGTAGGCAACACGGTAAAAACCTCCCAGCCCCACACTGTAAATGTGGTTGGTGTTAGGAAGGGCATCCAGGTGTAGAAAACCCGCCAGATAGTCCTATGCGAGCAAGATAATCACTCTTGCCTCAAGTGGGAAAACCCCCGTCCAAACCCATGCAAGCGTACGTTAAACGTTGATGATGATGATGATGATGACACCCTTATACAGAATTCCACACAAAAGAAGGTGAACAACTATGGAAGTTCTTCTAATATTGGAATAAATACAGCATATGTGAAACCAATTATAATAACAGCCATATTTCAACCTAGGGAGGCTGTTGTGTTCTTCACACAGATAAAGAGTCCTCCTAACCCTTTGTTTGGCAAATTTTTTATGGCTCAATGCCCTCCCTATCACCACCCAGTTTACAAAGTTTTTTTTATTCATTTATCACGTAATCACTAACACTAGGAATTATTTGGCAGGTTTTCTATGGGAGAATGCCCTTTCTATCAGTAGTCACTTTACATAGAGCATTCATTGTGTAGCTGACCAACACAAGAAAGGCTGCTGTGACCATGACACAACTGCAAAGTTTTCTTGTCCTTCTTTGGCATGGTTTCTACAGTGGGATGACCCACTTGTCACCAACCACCCTACAGGGTACACCTTTTGTGGCACCAGTACTGGGTGTGGATTCAAGGATTTGAGGAGTGCGGTATGGGAGAGGGGTATACAGTGATGGTGAGAATAACTATGGAGTAACAGTAGAGGGGGTTGAATAGGATGTCTAATTATGGTGGAGATAGCTAAGAAGTGATAGTGGGAGGGGAGAAGAGAGGAGGGGTCAGTAGAAGGGTCTTCACATGAACAGCATGATACCAATCAACATGGCTTTTTGTCAACTTTGTTGTGAGATTCAGCTTCCTATGATTGGTTTCATTACTTTATTCCATGTCTTCCTGGGTTTGCCTCTTCTATGAGTTCCATCTGCCAAGATTTCTCTGCAATTATTTGTGCAGCTGTCACCCTCCATACACATCACATGTCCATACTATGCACAATGCATCCAATTCCTCTTATGCCAAGTTTTTTCTCTTAACTCATTCTACATCATTCATGCATACTTACATTGCATATTCAATAGAGTATATTCACTTCATTTCTTTCTAGCCTTTGCAGGTATTTTGTAATCAAGGCCCATGTCTCACTCCCATGTAGCATTGCAGTTTTCACACAGTCATCTACAGTCTTACCTGAGGGGGCTTTTGTAGGAGCTCCTTGAACTTCTTCCAGCCTGTTCTCACTCTAGCTATAGCAGTTTTGGTGCACTCACCTCCACTACTAATGAAATCTAGGAAGCAAAAGCTTCCTACCACTGCCAGTGAAAGCTTTAAACATCTGAGAGAGAGAGAGAGAGCCTATCTCTAGGGTATTCTTACTATTGACCACTCTTAGATTAGTTGTGCAATAATTCTTTCAGTGTCTTTCATAAACTGATCTAAAGGTTTGATGCCTCCATAATTTTCTCTCTCTAGTGTTGATGACAATGATGTTGTTATGCCAGTCATTGGATATGAAACCTTCCTGTACTACCTAATTAACTAAGCAGGTGACTATTTATGACATGTCCCCCCTGCTGATTGTTTAATTTTCTAAAGGCCGGCTGCTTTTTCTACCTTCATATCCTTAATGTACTGTTGTCAACTTTGATGCCTGGTCTCTCAGTTCTATAGAAACCAAGCCAAATACAGATCCATATGAGCAAGACGTTTTTACCTGACCTGTCTTGTCTCATAATATAACAACCTGCCTAGCACAAGCAAACATGGAAAATGGATGTTAAATGATGATGATATATATGATGGCTTTCTCACAGTTTATTTCCTCTGTATTCACTCACAAGGCATTGGTAAACCAATAGTAACCACTTGTTTTAGATGCTGTGAAATGGGATTAGACCTGAATCCATGTAGATGCATAGATAGATTCTAAATCTCACACTTATGCCTCTGCAAATAATTGTTCATAAAAATGAGTTCCAACCTTCCAATTAGCAATGTATTGTCTTAATTTATTTAGTCTCACTTTAATCAAAGATGTTATCATCATCATCATCATCATCGTAATCTTATATCTGTTTCCCATATCCATGACTACATGTGTTGGAAAATTTCATCTTGTTTATACATTAGCATGGTTTCTACAACTGCAAGTCCTTCCTAACATCAACCACTTTACAAAATGTACAGGGAGTATTTTACTTTAGCACCAGCACTAAAGAAGTTGTCAAGTTATCAACAAAACAAAAGAGTCCTCTCCAGCTCACATTATCTCAGATTGTTCATAATAGCTTTAACCATCAATAACTTGCGTGTATCAAGAATTCTTACAAATATCAAAATTTTCAGAAACATCCAGCTTATGCAGCAATGCAGCTAGAATATAAAGCTACAGGAAAAAGAAAATTTTTTTAACCATAAAATGGAAATTTAACATGAAATTTCTATTAGAATTTGAATATTTTTTTTTATTTTTGCATAACATGTTGATTAGCTCTTCAGTGCAATCAGTTGTTTCTATATGATAATAAACCATTAATAATGAGTAACATGCAAGCTGTTGTGATGTTTTGTCCTCTTGTATCCAGCAATTCAATGAAAATTTCCAATGCTAATTCTTTCAATACATCAAATATCATTGTTCCAACAAATGAGTTTATTGTAAAAAAGTATTAAAAAATGTCATACTTTTAAGAAAAGATCATTGAAATTGAAGTTATCTGAAGCTCATCTACACTTATACTTGAAATCTGCTGTATCCCATTAGATATTGTATATAACTAATAATACTAAAGATATTCTACAAAATATTTTAATTAACTATTGAAAATGTTGTCATCAATTAACTATTCATTAGAAATCATGAGAAATTTTGATCATATTTTAGCCATTAATAGAAATAGCCAGCTTTGAAAATACCTTATGGTGGGTTTAGAAAAATATGAACAATGTTTAGAAACTAAAATATGGGAAGTCTTCAGTTCAAAGATTCTTTCATTATGTTGCATGTGTTATTTTACACAGCCAGCATAATATTTTTTAGCATTAAATAGAGGAATAGAAGTAGTTATTTTTTCTAAATTAGAAATACAATTTTGTTCAATTAAATGCACAAACTAATAAAAATTCTATCATGAATTCAGTCATATATCTGTTTTACATAACACAAAGCATTCAAACTTTTAGTGTCAAGAATTTATTAAGCAGAAAATTACGACCAGTACATGCTGTAGAGTGATTGGTGATTGAATGGGGAGACAATATAAGGTAGAGAGGACACTTCAGTCTTGCTGATCACATGAAAATCTCTCTTGTGTTGGTGCCATGATAAAAATACACCCTGTAGACTTAGTAAAGAATTACTGCTGGTGCCATGATAAAATATGTCTAGTACATTCTATAAAATTATTGGCATTAGAAAGAGTATCCAGCTGTAGAAATGATGTCAAAATATGGAACATATTAGCAAGACATGGTTAGCCGACGAGTCTTGTTTTGAAACGACAACCAATCTAACCCATGCAAGCATAGAAAACGAATATAAAATGATGATGATTACTTGTTAAAATGCTCCATCTTTTTGTTCATTTAAGCATAAATTATATATGATCAGTTGATTTTCACTTCCTCTTGAATGTAGTGAAATGACTACCATACTTCTGATGTGATTGATATTTTATTTCCTTGTACATACTATATGCTTTCATTTTCACACAATTTGGATTGAACAGCAATATTAGAAATTTCCTTTTAATTACGAAAGATTTATTTTACTGTTAAATATTCTGACACCTGTTTTTCATAGAATGAGAAAGTTATTTATAACTAATTCATTTATAGCAAATTTGGAAATTAAAAGTAAATGTCTTGAGAGATTGAAGAATGCATGAAGTGGAAAGTTTCTTTTTAGTGGATAGCAATCAAACAGAGAAAATATAGAGCATAGGGAATTCTTTAGTTTAGCTGAGCATGGCAACCTCCCTAGTGCTTGTGCCATGATAAAATGAACCCAGTAGACTCCTATAAAGTGTTAGTGCTGGTGCCAATATAAAATGTACTCAGTGCACTCTGTAAAGTGGATGGCAATTTAATGGAGACAATAAAGGGCAGAGTGGACTATTTAGTTTTGCTGAGCACATAACAATCTCTCTAGTGCTTGCGCCATGGTAAAATGTATCTAGTATATTCTGTAAAGTGTTGGCAGTGGTGGACTGGCCAGGTTGCCAGGTTGCCTAATGGCAAGTGGGCCCTGGGGGTGGGGGATCCACAGTAGCACAGCAGGGACCCACAGTAGCATTGCAGGGGCCCCCTGTACTATTTTAGGGGCCAATGCTTTGCTTTCAAAAAAATATCTTTTAAAAAATGTCTTAGAGAAAGAACATTTTTTTAAAAATAAATAAATAAATAAAGTATTTGGTTAAACAATTCCCTAGGGAATTAATAGAAACCAAAATATATGATAGTGCTAACAGTTAGAATCACAGGCTTACTGTATTCATTCATGCATGCACACATACTTGGGCACACACACATACACATGAGTTGCTGGCCAAATCATTTTTGATATCAATGGGTTAAAGACATGTAAAATCAATTAGTGGTCAGTTTTAGAGTCTAAAGTCCCTAGGGTGACTGAAAATATGTATGTATACATATATATAAATCTATATATGTACATGTACACACATATACACACTCCCAGATATATATATTGAGTGAGTGTGAAAGACCAAAGATCATTATTGAAAGTCTCTGGATGTGTATACTTTTTATTGGAGAAGGTAAGAACAGTCACTTGCATACTCTACTCTAAATAATAGTATACTCTCAATTCAATTATAACATTCTGTATTAACATTTAGTATTACTGCATACTGCCAGTAATATGTACAGTATATATAGTAAATTACTATAATTAGTAAAAAAAATACACATTTTTTCCCGCAAAAATTTGATTGCACTGTTCTGTTTTCACTTATGTATTTTTTGAAAATGTTATTTATTCATTATGAAAATTAAATGATAGCATTCTATATATGGGTGGGCCCCCTTTATCTCCTCGCAACCAATATTTTTAGACCCAGTCCGCCACTGGGTGTTAGTGATGGTGCTAATATAAAATACACTTAATACACTCAGTAAAGTTGTTGGCATTATAAAGGGCATATAGCCATAAAAGCCATTCTAAATATGGAACATATGACACAAAGCCAGAAGGTGTGAGGTAGGGTGTAAGTAATTCAACTGACTTTAATATTTGACTGTTACTTTATTTTATCAATTCTGAAAGGATGAAAAGCAAAGCTGACCTCAGCAGGTCATGAAATCAGAACCTAACAAGTCATAATTAAATACTGTAACATATCTTGCTCAATATTCTAATGATTCTGCCAATCCAATACCCTTAAAGTAAATGATAATTATTGCAAGATATTTTATCCATGAATACCTAAGTGTTAATGAGAGAGATACTGCACATATTAAATTAACAGCTACATAAACTACATAACATAAATCCCTATCATTTTATGCTAGAACTACTAATCTCTAAATTAACATGAATTTTTGTGATCAAAGAGTAGATAAGTTTATGTAAAACTCACATGAGGTTGTGAAAAGTAAGAAGAGGGAAAAGAGAAGAAAAATATTATGTTTAATATCATTTTCATAACTAATAGCTTCATTACCTCCCTTTTCTAATAAACAAATAAAATAAACATGTTACTTTTGGGTTTCCAATGTTTACCATTGATTATATAGAAACATGATATATATAATAAATAAAAGGTAAGTAAATGATACACTTAGCCAGGGAAGGTAGAAGTAGCTGATACACTGATTGAACTTCTGTTGATGTATTTAGCCCCAGGTCAGCTGAAACCTTCCCATCTTATGGTTAGGTTGATGAACAGTAAGAAAAGCTAGGTATAAGATAGATCAGATGTAGTGTGCATGAGAAAAGACTGTGCTGGTATGGAAATGTGATGAATGATGGGTGAAGAAGTGCCAGTGGAAGGAAGCTGTAGTAAAGTAAGGCTGAGAAAAACTTGGGCAGAGGTAGTGCTAATCTCATAAAGCTGAATCTCACAGTGGGAATGACAAAGGAACACTACAAGAGGAGGCAGGCTGTGCTGAAAAGGACCTATCCAATCCATGAAAGCATAGAAGAGTGGATGTAATGTTAATGAAGATATGATGTTGAGGAGTATATGTAGGATTACATGATTCAATGTATGCTACTTTTTTTAAGAAAGTAAGATGTAACTAACCACCTAACATCTTAACTACTTGGACAGAAGCATGGTAGAGTGGTTAAGTAATTCCCTTGATAATGATGAGATCATGGATTAATTTTCAGTGCATGGTATCTTAGGTGTGTGACTTTTTCCATAGCCATGGATTAATGCAAGTCTGTGAATGAAATTGGGTTGTTAGAATTTGTTTAGAAGCCTGTTGAGTGGACTGTCACTCACTGTACCACACTAGTTTGCCTTGTCACACACAGTACCACACTAATATGTCATGTCACATACTGTACCACACTAATCTCTCTTGTCACACACTTTTCTTATTTTCTAGATGATATCAATTTTCGTAACACTGCCATTTAGCCAATCTCACTGCATGTACAAATCAATGTACTCAGATCATTCTTCTCCAATAGCTAGTCTAAATGATATCACTAGCATGGAAAACCAAAACAAATATTTTCTTGTCAACCAAAGTAACAGTTCTGTAGACCTCTTCTTTTCCATTCTCACATTTGTCTCTATATTTTCACTACCTTACCTCTAGTACTGATTGTATTGTTTGTTGTAAAGTTAAAACTGATACCCAGAGTTTGCCAATAATGATGATAAAGAGAAGAGAACTGGAAATAGATACCAACACGTACAAACATTCCCAAGTTTAATGCAGATCATGACATAAACATTTGTTATAAACAATCATTATACATAACATAGGACATGTATAAAGATCTCTAAGTTAACAAATATGAAATGAAATATTTAGAACTTTTAGATGTATCATCAGGAATATATACCATATTGTTATAAATATTGAGATAAAATCAAACTATACAATGTTCAACTTATTTCCATCTACAATAACTCACATGATTTTTTTTTCTATTATGCACATAACGAAACCAATTAGCTTGCGAACAGTATTATGTCTTAGCTTTAGCACAATTTAACTCCCCAGCAACTATAAAAAGAATGTTCAATTTTTCTTGTCTTTACATTTTTACTTTATGTATGTCATATTAATCACTGTATCTATAAAGCAAACCGTTGTTACATGTTTCTTCTATCTTCCATAGTTTTCCAATTCCTTCATATTTTCTATACCTGATCTCTGTCCTATATAACTTCTAACCTATTTAAAAACCAGAAGGCATATATAAAGGAGTTTGAGATTCTGCCAATTATTGTATCTAAAGAGGTTAGGTAGGGATGTGTAGTATCACAGACATTATATAATACTTATGCATATGTTTTCTATGAAACATTAGAAAGTGATCACAGTGTCCAAGTAAGAGATATGATTATTATATGTATTATATATGCAAATGATACTGCATTGGTTGCTGATAGCGAAAGTGTTCTGAAAACTCTTCTTGAGGAGCTAGTATGGATTGTGCATAAATTTAACATAACAGTAAATTTCTCTAAAACGAAATGTATGGTTATAGATAAAAATAGTGACACTATGATGCAGCTGATCATTGAAGGAGAAGCAATGGAATGTGTGTAAAAATTTAGATATCTAGGTGTTATGATACGTGCTGATAGTCATGATACTGGGGAAATCCGATGTCAATTGAGAATAGCAAAGCAAGCATTCAAGCATAATGCTCATTTTATGTGGAATAACTTCAATAGTTTTATGAAGATTAAAATAGGTGTGGTTATTATTCCGATATAGTTGTGAGATATGACCCACCTCTAGAGATATTATGAGACAGACAGAAGCTTTTGAAATGTGAGGCTACCACAGGATATTGAACATACCTTGAACTAAGAAAGTGAGTAATTCACAAGTACCAAACAAGATGTGACTGGATGGCTTGGTACTACGAAACATTAGGAGACAACAATTGCAATATCTTGGACAATATGTGACTGGATGGCCTGGTACTACTACAAGACATTAGGAAATGACAATTATATCTTGATCATACATTATGTGGTTCTGCTAGGATAGGTTGGAAGTGACTTGTCACTACAACTATGACAGAGAGGAAGACAGAACCACACCACATATCACTTGATTGTTTGAAAATGGTCAGCAATAAATGTATTGAGCTGGAAGATATGATTAAAGATAGAGAAGGATGGAGCAGAATTGTTCATTGCATATTTGCTGACCATTAGACATGATGATGATGATGACATCTGTCACTTTTATGACCATCATATTTAACCATTTTGGTCCTAAACCACATGAAATAACTCTTGGATTTATGATACTAAGCTGTTTATTTTAAATTGTTTATTAACAAAAAAGAAATCAATCATATTTAAGAAGTGTTCAGTAAATTTAGAATTTTTAAAAGTATTTTAGCTTAAAGTAATCTACTTCAATGAAAATGTAAATGTTTTTAACTATAAAAATCATCAAACAAGTTGGACATATAAACCCCTAGAGATGGAAGGTGACACTGTCAAATTTTTCCATATCAGGGGGCTTCATCATCATCATCATCATCATCATCGTTTAACGTCCATATTCCACACTTACATGGGTTTGGACGGGAGTTTTCCCACTTGAGGCAGGGATGGTTGTCTTGCTTGCATAGGACTGTCTGGCGGGTTTTCTACGGCTGGATGCCCTTCCTAACACCAATCACATTTACAGTGTGGAACTGGGAGGTTTTTACCGTGTTGCCTACACGGCCACATTACAGCGTGGACTGTGTGTTTTTTTGTCGTGACACCTACACGACCTCATTTGTTTCGGGCTGGATGTTGTGGTACCAACATAACTTTACATTGAAAGGGGTGGTGTGGATGGGGTGGGGGGTAGTGGGACGGGGTGTATTTTGTTAGAGGTGCCTACTGACTGTAGTAGGTTTCACTTTGTACTTAGGTAAGGCGGGTCTTCTCTATTACTGTGTAGCGCCAAAGATCTCGGTCCAGTGACATTGTCTTGGAGAGGTGTAAGTGTGTGAGGTCGGAATTTATCAAGTCGTCCCAGTTTTTCTGGGTCTGCCTACTCCATGGCTACCGTCTATTTTCATTGCCCTGCACTTTTTTATACAGCTGTCATCTTTCATGCGCATCACGTGACCATACCAACATAGCCTTCTCTCGAGTAAACAACATCTGATCCCTCTTATTTCTAATTTTTCCCTTAGTTCGTTTATGCTTTGCCGTTCACGTATATTACTATTACACATCCAGCGGAGCATGCAAGCTTCGTTCCTCTCCAGTCTGCATATATCCTCTGCACACAATGCCCAGGTCTCACTGCCATGCAACATTGCTGTTCGTATGCAGCCATCATACAGCCTGCCTTTCATTTTTAGGGAGAACCCTTTAGCGGCTAATAGTGGTATAAGCTCTCTGAACTTTTTCCATCCAGTTCTGACTCTAGCTACTATACTTTCAGAGCACCCTCCCCCACTGCTGATTTTGTCACCCAGGTAACGGAAGCTGTCCACTATTTCTAGAGAACCATCTGTGCAATGGAATGAGCTAGTATTCTGTGGGCACTTGCTGCTACTTATTGCACCAGAGCACCGGCCACATATAAAATCTTAGTTAGCTTACCTGTGATCCCACTACATCTTTTATGTACCCATAGTTTTCATTTGGGACATAAAATGGAGTTTCTACCTACTCCTTTCCTACACACTGAACATGGCCATTTCCCGGATGGGACCGGTGCCCTATTTTCCTTCCTACAAACTAGAACTTTAGTCTTAGACAGGTTAACTTTAAGGCCTTTTGATTCTAGGCCATGCTTCCATGTTTGGAATTTCTTCTCTAGTTCAGCCATTGATTCAGCTATGAGCGTTAGATCATCTGCGTATAGGAGTTCCCATGGGCAGCCGGTCTTGAACTCCACTGTTATAGCTTGAAGGGCAATAATAAATAGTAGGGGGCTAAGAACAGAGCCCTGAAGAACACCAACTTTTATGCTAAACTCTTCACTATATTCGTTGTTTATTCTAACCTTGCTGACTGTTTCTTTATACATGGATTATATAGCTCTCACAAGCCATTCATCAACACCTAGTTTTCTAAGAGCCCACCAGATAATGGAACGGGGGACTCTGTCGAAGGCTTTCTCCAAGTCGACAAAAGCTAAGTATAGGGGTTTACTTTTAGCTAGGTACTTAGGTATTTCTCCTGTAGTTGTCGTACAATGAAAAGAGCGTCTGTGGTACTTTTGCCTGACAGAAACCCGAACTGCATTTCATCTATATCAATTCTCTCTCTGATTAGTTGCGCTATTACTTTTTCTGTGACCTTCATGACCTGGTTGATTAATTTGATGCCTCTATAGTTACTCCTATCTAGGGCATCTCCTTTACCCTTGTAGCAGTTAATGATGATACTGCTACGCCAGTCCTTCGGAACAACCCCATTCTGTATGACTTGGTTTACTATCTGGGTGACCATAGTGTGTCCCACCGTTCCAGATGCTTTCAGCATTTCAGCAACTATTTCCGAAGGCCCAGCCGCTTTACCCGTCTTCATATCTTTGATTGCCTTACTTATTATACTACCTTCGACTAACACTGCTGGTCCCTCTATTGGGTCGATGTGGAGGAGACTGTTTTTCTCCCATTTATTCTCCTCATTTAGTAGCCTTTTGTAGTGACGCTTCCAAGCTACCTTCTTATCAGCGTCCGTGATGGTAAGTACACCATCATCATTAAGTACACACTTCTCCCCGACAATATCATGGTTTTCCTTGACACATTGCCTAGCAATCCTGAACACCTCACGTTTTTGGTCCTCGCGTTGTAGAACATGCTTGAACTTTCTTTCCTCAGCTTCCCTTCTTGCGAAGTACACTTGTCTCCTAGCTTCCCTCCTGGCCACTTGATAGTCTTCTCTACTTCCCCCCATCCCGCCATACTTTCCAAGCCTGCTTTTTGGCCTTAATTGACTCCTCCACCTTACTGTTCCACCACCATGTTACTCTCCTCCTGCCTATAGGCCTGCTCCAGCCACAGACTTCGTCTGCCGCCATCAGCAGGTTTGCTTTCAGGAATTCCCACTGTTCCTCTATATTGTACGACTCTAAATGCTCTTCCTTACTGCCGAAAGCATCAAGTAATATGCTTTTAAATTTATTACTGGTTGTGGGGTCCTTTAATTTCCATATTTTTCTCCTGAGGATAGTCCTCTTCTGCTGTCAAGTACGTCTCGTCCTGACTATGAGGTCGCTAATTATCAGTCTATGTTGGGAGGTGCATTCTTCATGGGGGAGGGATTTGGTGTTTACAACAGACACTCTGTCACGTCTTCTGGTAAGGATATAATCTACCTGGCTGGTATGTTCCGCTGATCTGTAGGTGATAAAGTGATTGTCTCGTTTTTTGAAGTTAGTGTTACAGATAGTTAGGTTATTTGCGTCACAGAATTCCAGGATTCTGGAGCCTTCCTCATTTCTAGTACCAAACCCATAGCCTCCGTGGATTCCGTCATAGCCATCACAATGTTGTCCAATGTGACCATTTAGGTCGCCAGCAATAATTATATAGTCACTGTCGGTTATTTGGGAGGTAGTGAGCATCAGTGTCTCATAGAATCTGTCTTTTATAGTGCCAGGCAGTCCGGATTGGGGCATGTACGCAGATATTACTGTCACAGTAGTTCTATTTAGGACAAGTCTTATTTTAATTATTCTGTCATTCACTCTATTTACGTCTATTATCTTATCCACCCATTTTTCTGCTAACATGATTCCTACCCCACCCAGCCCATTGTCATTTCCCACCCAGAAAAGCTTATAGCATCGTTTTTTACCCACAATGAATATAGCAGATCTGCCCCTCCACTTGGTCTCTTGGATACAGCAAACATCAACCTCCTTAAGTTCAAGCATTTCTACAACCTCGTTTGAGCGGCCTTTTAAGGTGCCTACATTCATGGTAACAACTCTGAAGTCGTGGATTGCATTTGGTGGGTGGGGCGCAGGGAGGGGTGAGGGGGATGTGGTTGGGTTATGTTGGCCATCCGCGGCCGAAACAAAGAGGAAGGGGCCTTGCCCTTTCGTCCGGCAGCATGAGGTGAATTTGTCGTTATCTTTGGCATTGTCTTCGAGTGTCCAGATTCTTCAGACTCTCCAGAAATTCCCTAGTCCATCCATCATATCGAAAAGCAACCAGAAGTGATAGCATAGGCCGGTGACTTGTGATTGGTCCAAATAATAAAGGTGGAGAGTGGGGGAGGGAGGGGTATGGGGTAGTTAGCAAGGAGACAGAATTATTTAGAACAGTGAGTCAGAATTATAGAATAGCAATTATGAAGTAGGATTTGGATTCTGAGCGATTATAGATATATGGATGAATGAACCAAAGAGTGGGGAGACAAGAAGAAAATGTTATTTATACACTACATTTCATAGAAGTCGACTGACCATTAATGAGAGTTGACAAATTCTGAGTTTTGTCCCTCGTAACAGGTTTATTTATATTTGGTGCGAGTAGGGAGTGAGAGAGAGATTGAGAGAGGGACGTATATGATAGAGAGAGCGGGGGTGATAGCGATTTAGAGGGCCGAGAGAAGCCATTTTTATGAATCCTGGAAAATTTTTCAGCCAAAATGGTAGCGAGAAGATTATTTAGAACAAGCGTGGAGAAGATTATTTAGAACAGTGAGACAGAATTATAGATCCAATTTGTTTGATTATTTTCATTATCAGAAAAGCTTACACTGAAGTAGCTTACTTTAAGCAAACATATTTGAAAAAATTCTTACTTGTTTATATTTATCTAAAACCTTTATATCATGAATTTTGTGAGAACCTTTCCTAACTTATTACATAGACTGTGCACTAAGCAATAGAAGTATGTTATAAATTTACAAAAAGTACAGGTTTTTAACCAAAGCTGCTAGAAATGTGAAGGTAAACACACATTTTATATATTTAACCATGTAAACATGTCTTATCCATGTATTTCCCCATAGGTTGAAAAATATGAATAGCTTGATGTGAGTTCAATCTTTGTTGAGATCTTCATCAGAAACTGTCTACATCTTTGTTAAATTATTTCCAAACATCAGGTTAATAATGGGAAAGTTACTTATGTTACTAAATCCCTCCAAATTCTATATTATATTAAAAATGATTTTAAACACAGAGGCAGTGTCTATTGTTAGAAATATGGTAATGAAATGTTTAAACTTATATTGTACTATCCAAACCCTTCCTGACGTTCCTGTATCTGATATATATATATATATATAAAGGGCTTGTTACCTACCAATATGCCAGAGACCTCATTGAATTGAAAGCTATATTTATTTTCCAGTTAGCTTGATAATGTCAAGTAACTGGACTTGTTTTGATAGTGCACTAAGATATGTTGATCCTATGTACTTTTTAAATGAGACATGACTCCCTGTCTGTATTGAAAACAAACTGTGTATCTGAAGAAAAATTATGAATAAACCAAAAATTAAAGGGAGAAAAAGAGAGGGAGATTATAGGTTTATTGTTAATTGTAAGTAGTCTTTCAAATCAATAGAGCAAATACCAATGTTACACTACAAATGACTATATAAAACATAATTGTTTCTACTTCTGTATTACTGGTACTCTATTTTATCGACCCCGTAAGGATGAAAGGCAAAGTTAACCTCGGCGGGATTTGAACTCAGACCATAAAGGACCGTAACTCTTTGTTGCAAAGCATGGCATCCGACCCTCTACTGATTATCAGACAGTGACATAAGCTGAGAGACTAGAAATATATGTAAATATGTTTACCTAGAAACCAAGAATCACTACAAAATTCAAAAAGATTTTTTTTAACATTGAGTAATGAAACTTTTTATTACATATAAGATATAATTTGTAAAAGTGATATAAAAAAACAAACCACCAGTCCATGCTGTAATGTGGTTGGCCTTTGGAAGGGTATCTAGTCATAGAAAGCAATCCCAAAACAGATATGTATGAGCACAACATGGTCACTTTACCTGACTAGTCTCATAATGTGAGAAGCTATCTAACCTATGCAAGCATAGAAAATAAACATTAAACAGTGATGATGATGATGATGATGATGTCACTAATGGAAATTCTTTCTAAGTTAAAATCAGTAATAATATTCAAGTAATAGCTATCATGTATATGCAACATAGAACTAATTGCATGAATTTTTTTCTTAAAGATAAGAAATGTGTTAAATAGACATTATTAGAAACCATACAAATAGAAATAGAAGTGTTACCAAACAGAGGAGAACTATTTAATAAGTAAATAATTAATTAAATTATTGATTATTTACATAAATTATATTTCTGTCAACATGCCTCCAATATAATGAGATATTACTGAGTTTTTTAACATATGCATAACTTTTCAAAGGCAGCAATTTTACATTTAAATGTTTGCAAATTAACAGTAACACAAATTAACACATAAGCAGACACTTTGTATATTAACAAATAAATAAACATTGATTCAAACTGAAAATAATTCTGCTTTGATTTTCACAAATAATTTTATCTCAGATTTCATTGAAACACTTTATAGGTATTTAATTTTTTGTTTATATAAGATTTGATATAATTTCAAAGTATGTTAAATATTTACTTTAACAGTTAATAATTGGCTATGCTTAAAAATATATTACTAACGAGATCTAATCGTTTGCATAGTTGCTTGTTTCAATAGATATCAGAAATGCTTTGCATGAGATAGATTATACACAGTGAGTTAAATTAGATCAATATTTATCAGAAAACAATATTTTATGGTTTCTATCTGCTTACTGAAGATTCAAACCTAGAAGAGCTGTTTTATAGATATCTCAAGATATTTCAAAGAAATTAAACTCGATATTCAGCTACTTCTATCTAAAAAAAAGTAGATAAATATATTTTGTATTACTGTTGTTGAAAATAAGATCCTTGAAAGTGGCAACTTATTATGTTATCATGCCATGTGTAAAAAATATATCTAATTCAAACTAAATATATAAGCTAAGTATTATAATAATTTCTTATGATCACTTCTACTTTGCAAAATGTGTAAAGGAAATACATATAAGTTAAGTATTGTACACATCAGTCAAAACAAAATGAATACTGGTTACAATATATTTTTTCTGAAATAAAGATTTTTTCTATTGCTACTGCAGAAAAGGTAAGTGCTATGAAGTATAGGTAAGATTTCAGCAACAAATGTTATGTTGTGAATACTTTCAAAATGAACTTTCAAGCTACAATTCCCACATACATGCAACTTTAATGGCAATGACATACCTCTGAATACAACCTCCAAGATATATACACTTAACTTTAATGGCAATGGCATACCTCTGAATACAACATCCAAGATATATACATCCAACTTTAATGGCAATGGCATACCTCTGAATACAATCTCCAAGATATATACACTTAACTTTAATGGCAATGGCATACCTCTGAATACAATCTCCAAGATATATACACTTAACTTTAATGGCAATGGCATATTTCTGAATACAACCTCCAAGATATATACACTTAACTTTAATGGCAATGGCATACCTCTGAATACAACCTCCAAGATATATACATCCAACTTTAATGGCAATGGCATACCTCTGAATACAATCTCCAAGATATATACACTTAACTTTAATGGCAATGGCATACCTCTGAATACAACCTCCAAGATATATACACTTAACTTTAATGACAATGGCATACCTCTGAATACAACCTCCAAGATATATACACTTAAATTTAATGGCAATGGCATACCTCTGAATACAACCTCCAAGATATATACACTTAACTTTAATGGCAATGGCATACCTCTGAATACAACCTCCAAGATATATACATCCAACTTTAATGGCAATAGCATACCTCTGATAACATGCCCCAAGATATATACACTTAACTTTAATGGCAATGGCATACCTCTGAATACAACCTCCAAGATATATACACTTAACTTTAATGGCAATGGCATACCTCTGAATACAACCTCCAAGATATATACACTTAACTTTAATGGCAATGGCATACCTCTGAATACAACCTCCAAGATATATACACTTAACTTTAATGGCATACCTCTGAATACAACCTCCAAGATATATACACTTAACTTTAATGGCAATGGCATACCTCTGATAACATGCCCCAAGATATATACACTTAACTTTAATGGCAATGGCATACCTCTGAATACAACCTCCAAGATATATACACTTAACTTTAATGGCAATGGCACACCTCTAAATACAACCTCCAAGATATATACACTTAAATTTAATGGCAATGGCATACCTCTGAATACAACCTCCAAGATATATACACTTAACTTTAATGGCAATGGCATACCTCTGAATACAATCTCCAAGATATATACACTTAAATTTAATGGCAATGGCATACCTCTGAATACAACCTCCAAGATATATACACTTAACTTTAATGGCAATAGCATACCTCTGATAACATGCCCCAAGATATATACACTTAACTTTAATGGCAATAGCATACCTCTGAATACAACCTCCAAGATATATACACTTAACTTTAATGGCAATGGCATACCTCTGAATACAAGCTCCAAGATATATACACTTAACTTTAATGGCAATAGCATACCTCTGAATACAACCTCCAAGATATATACACTTAACTTTAATGGCAATGGCATACCTCAGAATACAATCTCCAAGATATATACACTTAACTTTAATGGCAATGGCATACCTCTGAATACAACCACCAAGATATATACACTTAACTTTAATGGCATACCTCTGAATACAACCTCCAAGATATATACACTTAACTTTAATGGCATACCTCTGAATACAACCTCCAAGATATATACACTTAACTTTAATGGCATACCTCTGAATACAACCTCCAAGATATATACACTTAACTTTAATGGCAATGGCATACCTCTGAATACAACCTCCAAGATATATACACTTAACTTTAATGGCAATGGCATACCTCTGAATACAACCTCCAAGATATATACATCCAACTTTAATGGCAATGGCATACCTCTGAATACAACCTCCAAGATATATACATCCAACTTTAATGGCAATAGCATACCTCTGATAACATGCCCCAAGATATATACACTTAACTTTAATGGCAATGGCATACCTCTGAATACAACCGCCAAGATATATACACTTAACTTTAATGGCAATGGCATACCTCTGAATACAACCTCAAAGATATATACACTTAACTTTAATGGCAATGGCATATCTCTGAATACAACCTCCAAGATATATACACTTAACTTTAATGGCATACCTCTGAATACAACCTCCAAGATATATACACTTAACTTTAATGGCAATGGCATACCTCTGAATACAAGCTCCAAGATATATACACTTAACTTTAATGGTAATGGCATACCTCTGAATACAACCTCCAAGATATATACACTAAACTTTAATGGCATACCTCTGAATACAACCTCCAAGATATATACACTTAACTTTAATGGCAATGGCATACCTCTGAATACAATCTCCAAGATATATACACTTAACTTTAATGGCATACCTCTGAATACAACCTCCAAGATATATACACTTAACTTTAATGGCAATAGCATACCTCTGATAACATGCCCCAAGATATATACACTTAACTTTAATGGCAATGGCATACCTCTGAATACAACCTCCAAGATATATACACTTAACTTTAATGGCAATGTCATACCTCTGAATACAACCTCCAAGATATATACACTTAACTTTAATGGCAATGGCATACCACTGAATACAACCTCCAAGATATATACACTTAACTTTAATGGCAATGGCATACCTCTGAATACAATCTCCAAGATATTTACACTTAACTTTAATAGCAATGGCATACCTCTGAATACAACCTCCAAGATATATACACTTAACTTTAATAGCAATGGCATACCTCTGAATACAACCTCCAAGATATATACACTTAACTTTAATGGCAATGGCATACCTCTGAATACAACCTCCAAGATATATACATCCAACTTTAATGGCAATAGCATACCTCTGATAACATGCCCCAAGATATATACACTTAACTTTAATGGCAATGGCATACCTCTGAATACAACCTCCAAGATATATACACTTAACTTTAATGGCAATGGCATACCTCTGAATACAACCTCCAAGATATATACACTTAACTTTAATGGCAATAGCATACCTCTGAATACAACCTCCAAGATATATACACTTAACTTTAATGGCAATGGCATACCTCTGATAACATGCCCCAAGATATATACACTTAACTTTAATGGCAATGGCATACCTCTGAATACAACCTCCAAGATATATACACTTAACTTTAATGGCAATGGCACACCTCTAAATACAACCTCCAAGATATATACACTTAAATTTAATGGCAATGGCATACCTCTGAATACAACCTCCAAGATATATACACTTAACTTTAATGGCAATGGCATACCTCTGAATACAATCTCCAAGATATATACACTTAAATTTAATGGCATACCTCTGAATACAACCTCCAAGATATATACACTTAACTTTAATGGCAATAGCATACCTCTGATAACATGCCCCAAGATATATACACTTAACTTTAATGGCAATAGCATACCTCTGAATACAACCTCCAAGATATATACACTTAACTTTAATGGCAATGTCATACCTCTGAATACAACCTCCAAGATATATACACTTAACTTTAATAGCAATGGCATACCTCTGAATACAACCTCCAAGATATATACACTTAACTTTAATGGCAATGGCATACCTCTGAATACAACCTCCAAGATATATACATCCAACTTTAATGGCAATAGCATACCTCTGATAACATGCCCCAAGATATATACACTTAACTTTAATGGCAATGGCATACCTCTGAATACAATCTCCAAGATATATACACTTAACTTTAATGGCAATGGCATACCTCTGAATACAACCTCCAAGATATATACACTTAACTTTAATGGCAATAGCATACCTCTGATAACATGCCCCAAGATATATACACTTAACTTTAATGGCAATAGCATACCTCTGAATACAACCTCCAAGATATATACACTTAACTTTAATGGCAATGGCATAGCTCTGAATACAAGCTCCAAGATATATACACTTAACTTTAATGGCAATAGCATACCTCTGAAGACAACCTCCAAGATATATACACTTAACTTTAATGGCAATGGCATACCTCAGAATACAATCTCCAAGATATATACACTTAACTTTAATGGCATACCTCTGAATACAACCTCCAAGATATATACACTTAACTTTAATGGCAATAGCATACCTCTGATAACATGCCCCAAGATATATACACTTAACTTTAATCGCAATAGCTTACCTCTGAATACAACCTCCAAGATATATACACTTAACTTTAATGGCAATGGCATACCTCTGAATACAATCTCCAAGATATATACACTTAACTTTAATGGCAATAGTATACCTCTGAATACAACCTCCAAGATATATACACTTAACTTTAATGGCAATGGCATACCTCTGAATACAATCTCCAAGATATATACAATTAACTTTAATGGCATACCTCTGAATACAATCTCCAAGATATATACACTTAACTTTAATAGCAATGGCATACCTCTGAATACAACCTCCAAGATATATACACTTAACTTTAATGGCAATGGCATACCTCTGAATAAAACCTCCAAGATATATACACCTAACTTTAATGGCAATGGCATACCTCTGAATACAACCTCCAAGATATATACACTTAACTTTAATGGCAATGGCATACCTCTGAATACAACCTCCAAGATATATACACTTAACTTTAACGGCATACCTCTGATAACATGCCCCAAGATATATACACTTAACTTTAATGGCAATGGCATACCTCTGAATACAACCTCCAAGATATATACACTTAACTTTAATGGCAATGGCATACCTCTGAATACAACCTCCAAGATATATACACTTAACTTTAATGGCATACCTCTGAATACAACCTCCAAGATATATACATCCAACTTTAATGGCAATAGCATACCTCTGATAACATGCCCCAAGATATATACACTTAACTTTAATGGCAATGGCATACCTCTGAATACAACCTCCAATATATATACACTTAACTTTAATGGCAATGGCATATCTCTGAATACAACCTCCAAGATATATACACTTAACTTTAATGGCAATGGCTACCTCTGAATACAGCCTCCAAGATATATGCACTTAACTTTAATGGCATACCTCTGAATACAAGCTCCAAGATATATACACTTAACTTTAATGGCAATGGCATACCTCTGAATACAACCTCCAAGATATATACACTTAACTTTAATGGCATACCTCTGAATACAACCTCCAAGATATATACACTTAACTTTAATGGCATACCTCTGAATACAACCTCCAAGATATATACACTTAACTTTAATGGCAATGGCATACCTCAGATAACATGCCCCAAGATATATACACTTAACTTTAATGGCAATGGCATACCTCTGAATACAACCTCCAAGATATATACACTTAACTTTAATGGCAATGGCATACCTCTGAATACAACGTCCAAGATATATACACTTAACTTTAATGGCAATGGCATACCTCTGAATACAATCTCCAAGATATTTACACTTAACTTTAATAGCAATGGCATACCTCTGAATACAACCTCCAAGATATATACACTTAACTTTAATGGCATACCTCTGAATACAACCTCCAAGATATATATCCTTAACTTTAATGGCAATGGCATACCTCAGATAACATGCCCCAAGATATATACACTTAACTTTAATGGCAATGGCATACCTCTGAATAAAACCTCCAAGATATATACACTTAACTTTAATGGCAATGGCATACCTCTGAATACAATCTCCAAGATATATACACTTAACTTTAATGGCAATGGCATACCTCTGAATACAACCTCCAAGATATATACACTTAACTTTAATGGCAATAGCATACCTCTGATAACATGCCCCAAGATATATACACTTAACTTTAATGGCAATAGCATACCTCTGAATACAACCTCCAAGATATATACACTTAACTTTAATGGCAATGGCATAGCTCTGAATACAAGCTCCAAGATATATACACTTAACTTTAATGGCAATAGCATACCTCTGAATACAACCTCCAAGATATATACACTTAACTTTAATGGCAATGGCATACCTCAGAATACAATCTCCAATATATATACACTTAACTTTAATGGCATACCTCTGAATACAACCTCCAAGATATATACACTTAACTTTAATGGCAATAGCATACCTCTGATAACATGCCCCAAGATATATACACTTAACTTTAATCGCAATAGCATACCTCTGAATACAACCTCCAAGATATATACACTTAACTTTAATGGCAATGGCATACCTCTGAATACAATCTCCAAGATATATACACTTAACTTTAATGGCAATAGTATACCTCTGAATACAACCTCCAAGATATATACACTTAACTTTAATGGCAATGGCATACCTCTGAATACAATCTCCAAGATATATACAATTAACTTTAATGGCATACCTCTGAATACAATCTCCAAGATATATACACTTAACTTTAATAGCAATGGCATACCTCTGAATACAACCTCCAAGATATATACACTTAACTTTAATGGCAATGGCATACCTCTGAATACAACCTCCAAGATATATACACCTAACTTTAATGGCAATGGCATACCTCTGAATACAACCTCCAAGATATATACACTTAACTTTAATGGCAATGGCATACCTCTGAATACAACCTCCAAGATATATACACTTAACTTTAACGGCATACCTCTGATAACATGCCCCAAGATATATACACTTAACTTTAATGGCAATGGCATACCTCTGAATACAACCTCCAAGATATATACACTTAACTTTAATGGCAATGGCATACCTCTGAATACAACCTCCAAGATATATACACTTAACTTTAATGGCATACCTCTGAATACAACCTCCAAGATATATACATCCAACTTTAATGGCAATAGCATACCTCTGATAACATGCCCCAAGATATATACACTTAACTTTAATGGCAATGGCATACCTCTGAATACAACCTCCAAGATATATACACTTAACTTTAATGGCAATGGCATATCTCTGAATACAACCTCCAAGATATATACACTTAACTTTAATGGCAATGGCTACCTCTGAATGCAGCCCCCAAGATATATGCACTTAACTTTAATGGCATACCTCTGAATACAAGCTCCAAGATATATACACTTAACTTTAATGGCAATGGCATACCTCTGAATACAACCTCCAAGATATATACACTTAACTTTAATGGCATACCTCTGAATACAACCTCCAAGATATATACACTTAACTTTAATGGCATACCTCTGAATACAACCTCCAAGATATATACACTTAACTTTAATGGCAATGGCATACCTCAGATAACATGCCCCAAGATATATACACTTAACTTTAATGGCAATGGCATACCTCTGAATACAACCTCCAAGATATATACACTTAACTTTAATGGCAATGGCATACCTCTGAATACAACCTCCAAGATATATACACTTAACTTTAATGGCAATGGCATACCTCTGAATACAATCTCCAAGATATTTACACTTAACTTTAATAGCAATGGCATACCTCTGAATACAACCTCCAAGATATATACACTTAACTTTAATGGCAATGACATACCTCTGAATACAACCTCCAAGATATATACACTTAACTTTAATGGCAATGGCATACCTCTGAATACAACCACCAAGATATATACACTTAACTTTAATGGCAATGGCATACCTCTGAATACAACCTCCAAGATATATACACTTAATTTTAATGGCAATGGCATACCTCTGAATACAATCTCCAAGATATTTACACTTAAATTTAATAGCAATGGCATACCTCTGAATACAACCTCCAAGATATATACACTTAACTTTAATGGCAATGACATACCTCTGAATACAACCTCCAAGATATATACACTTAACTTTAATGGCAATAGCATACCACTGATAATATGCCCCAAGATATATACACTTAACTTTAATGGCATATCTCTGAATACAACCTCCAAGATATATACACTTAACTTTAATGGCAATAGCATACCTCTGAATACAACCTCCAAGATATATACACTTAACTTTAATGGCAATGTCATACCTCTGAATACAACCTCCAAGATATATACACTTAACTTTAATAGCAATGGCATACCTCTGAATACAACCTCCAAGATATATACACTTAACTTTAATGGCAATGGCATACCTCTGAATACAACCTCCAAGATATATACATCCAACTTTAATGGCAATAGCATACCTCTGATAACATGCCCCAAGATATATACACTTAACTTTAATGGCAATGGCATACCTCTGAATACAATCTCCAAGATATATACACTTAACTTTAATGGCAATGGCATACCTCTGAATACAACCTCCAAGATATATACACTTAACTTTAATGGCAATAGCATACCTCTGATAACATGCCCCAAGATATATACACTTAACTTTAATGGCAATAGCATACCTCTGAATACAACCTCCAAGATATATACACTTAACTTTAATGGCAATGGCATAGCTCTGAATACAAGCTCCAAGATATATACACTTAACTTTAATGGCAATAGCATACCTCTGAAGACAACCTCCAAGATATATACACTTAACTTTAATGGCAATGGCATACCTCAGAATACAATCTCCAAGATATATACACTTAACTTTAATGGCATACCTCTGAATACAACCTCCAAGATATATACACTTAACTTTAATGGCAATAGCATACCTCTGATAACATGCCCCAAGATATATACACTTAACTTTAATCGCAATAGCATACCTCTGAATACAACCTCCAAGATATATACACTTAACTTTAATGGCAATGGCATACCTCTGAATACAATCTCCAAGATATATACACTTAACTTTAATGGCAATAGTATACCTCTGAATACAACCTCCAAGATATATACACTTAACTTTAATGGCAATGGCATACCTCTGAATACAATCTCCAAGATATATACAATTAACTTTAATGGCATACCTCTGAATACAATCTCCAAGATATATACACTTAACTTTAATAGCAATGGCATACCTCTGAATACAACCTCCAAGATATATACACTTAACTTTAATGGCAATGGCATACCTCTGAATAAAACCTCCAAGATATATACACCTAACTTTAATGGCAATGGCATACCTCTGAATACAACCTCCAAGATATATACACTTAACTTTAATGGCAATGGCATACCTCTGAATACAACCTCCAAGATATATACACTTAACTTTAACGGCATACCTCTGATAACATGCCCCAAGATATATACACTTAACTTTAATGGCAATGGCATACCTCTGAATACAACCTCCAAGATATATACACTTAACTTTAATGGCAATGGCATACCTCTGAATACAACCTCCAAGATATATACACTTAACTTTAATGGCATACCTCTGAATACAACCTCCAAGATATATACATCCAACTTTAATGGCAATAGCATACCTCTGATAACATGCCCCAAGATATATACACTTAACTTTAATGGCAATGGCATACCTCTGAATACAACCTCCAATATATATACACTTAACTTTAATGGCAATGGCATATCTCTGAATACAACCTCCAAGATATATACACTTAACTTTAATGGCAATGGCTACCTCTGAATACAGCCTCCAAGATATATGCACTTAACTTTAATGGCATACCTCTGAATACAAGCTCCAAGATATATACACTTAACTTTAATGGCAATGGCATACCTCTGAATACAACCTCCAAGATATATACACTTAACTTTAATGGCATACCTCTGAATACAACCTCCAAGATATATACACTTAACTTTAATGGCATACCTCTGAATACAACCTCCAAGATATATACACTTAACTTTAATGGCAATGGCATACCTCAGATAACATGCCCCAAGATATATACACTTAACTTTAATGGCAATGGCATACCTCTGAATACAACCTCCAAGATATATACACTTAACTTTAATGGCAATGGCATACCTCTGAATACAACCTCCAAGATATATACACTTAACTTTAATGGCAATGGCATACCTCTGAATACAATCTCCAAGATATTTACACTTAACTTTAATAGCAATGGCATACCTCTGAATACAACCTCCAAGATATATACACTTAACTTTAATGGCATACCTCTGAATACAACCTCCAAGATATATATCCTTAACTTTAATGGCAATGGCATACCTCAGATAACATGCCCCAAGATATATACACTTAACTTTAATGGCAATGGCATACCTCTGAATAAAACCTCCAAGATATATACACTTAACTTTAATGGCAATGGCATAGCTCTGAATACAAGCTCCAAGATATATACACTTAACTTTAATGGCAATAGCATACCTCTGAATACAACCTCCAAGATATATACACTTAACTTTAATGGCAATGGCATACCTCAGAATACAATCTCCAATATATATACACTTAACTTTAATGGCATACCTCTGAATACAACCTCCAAGATATATACACTTAACTTTAATGGCAATAGCATACCTCTGATAACATGCCCCAAGATATATACACTTAACTTTAATCGCAATAGCATACCTCTGAATACAACCTCCAAGATATATACACTTAACTTTAATGGCAATGGCATACCTCTGAATACAATCTCCAAGATATATACACTTAACTTTAATGGCAATAGTATACCTCTGAATACAACCTCCAAGATATATACACTTAACTTTAATGGCAATGGCATACCTCTGAATACAATCTCCAAGATATATACAATTAACTTTAATGGCATACCTCTGAATACAATCTCCAAGATATATACACTTAACTTTAATAGCAATGGCATACCTCTGAATACAACCTCCAAGATATATACACTTAACTTTAATGGCAATGGCATACCTCTGAATACAACCTCCAAGATATATACACCTAACTTTAATGGCAATGGCATACCTCTGAATACAACCTCCAAGATATATACACTTAACTTTAATGGCAATGGCATACCTCTGAATACAACCTCCAAGATATATACACTTAACTTTAACGGCATACCTCTGATAACATGCCCCAAGATATATACACTTAACTTTAATGGCAATGGCATACCTCTGAATACAACCTCCAAGATATATACACTTAACTTTAATGGCAATGGCATACCTCTGAATACAACCTCCAAGATATATACACTTAACTTTAATGGCATACCTCTGAATACAACCTCCAAGATATATACATCCAACTTTAATGGCAATAGCATACCTCTGATAACATGCCCCAAGATATATACACTTAACTTTAATGGCAATGGCATACCTCTGAATACAACCTCCAAGATATATACACTTAACTTTAATGGCAATGGCATATCTCTGAATACAACCTCCAAGATATATACACTTAACTTTAATGGCAATGGCTACCTCTGAATGCAGCCCCCAAGATATATGCACTTAACTTTAATGGCATACCTCTGAATACAAGCTCCAAGATATATACACTTAACTTTAATGGCAATGGCATACCTCTGAATACAACCTCCAAGATATATACACTTAACTTTAATGGCATACCTCTGAATACAACCTCCAATATATATACACTTAACTTTAATGGCATACCTCTGAATACAACCTCCAAGATATATACACTTAACTTTAATGGCAATGGCATACCTCAGATAACATGCCCCAAGATATATACACTTAACTTTAATGGCAATGGCATACCTCTGAATACAACCTCCAAGATATATACACTTAACTTTAATGGCAATGGCATACCTCTGAATACAACCTCCAAGATATATACACTTAACTTTAATGGCAATGGCATACCTCTGAATACAATCTCCAAGATATTTACACTTAACTTTAATAGCAATGGCATACCTCTGAATACAACCTCCAAGATATATACACTTAACTTTAATGGCAATGACATACCTCTGAATACAACCTCCAAGATATATACACTTAACTTTAATGGCAATGGCATACCTCTGAATACAACCACCAAGATATATACACTTAACTTTAATGGCAATGGCATACCTCTGAATACAACCTCCAAGATATATACACTTAATTTTAATGGCAATGGCATACCTCTGAATACAATCTCCAAGATATTTACACTTAACTTTAATAGCAATGGCATACCTCTGAATACAACCTCCAAGATATATACACTTAACTTTAATGGCAATGACATACCTCTGAATACAACCTCCAAGATATATACACTTAACTTTAATGGCAATAGCATACCACTGATAATATGCCCCAAGATATATACACTTAACTTTAATGGCATATCTCTGAATACAACCTCCAAGATATATACACTTAACTTTAATGGCAATGGCATACCTCTGAATACAACCTCCAAGATATATACACTTAACTTTAATGGCAATGGCATACCTCTGAATACAATCTCCAAGATATATACACTTAACTTTAACGGCAATGGCATACCTCTGAATACAACCTCCAAGATATATACACTTATCTTTAATGGCAATGGCATACCTCTGATAACATGCCCGAGATATATACACTTAATTTTAATGGCATACCTCTGAATACAACCTCCAAGATATATACACTTAACTTTAATGGCAATGGCATACCTCTGAATACAACCTCCAAGATATATACACTTAACTTTAATGGCATACCTCTGAATACAACCTCCAAGATATATACACTTAACTTTAATGACAATGGCATACCTCTGAATACAACCTCCAAGATATATACACTTAACTTTAATGGCAATGGCATACCTCTGAATACAATCTCCAAGATATATACACTAAACTTTAATGGCAATAGCATACCTCTGATAACATGCCCCAAGATATATACACTTAAATTTAATGGCATACCTCTGAATACAACCTCCATGATATATACACTTAACTTTAATGGCAATGGCATACCTCTGATAACATGCCCCAAGATATATACACTTAACTTTAATGGCAATGGCATACTACTGATAATATGCCCCAAGATATATACACTTAACTTTAATGGCAATGGCATACCTCTGAATACAACCTCCAAGATATATACACTTAACTTTAATGGCAATGGCATACCTCTGAATACAATCTAAGATATATACATCCAACTTTAATGGCAATGGCATACCTCTGAATACAACCTCCAAGATATATACACTTAACTTTAATGGCAATGGCATACCTCTGAATACAACCTCCAAGATATATACACTTAACTTTAATGGCAATGGCATACCTCTGATAACATGCCCCAAGATATATACACTTAACTTTAATGGCAATGGCATACCTCTGAATACAATCTCCAAGATATATACACTTAACTTTAATGGCAATGGCATACCTCTGAATACAACCTCCAAGATATATACACTTAACTTTAATGGCAATGGCATACCTCTGAATACAACCTCCAAGATATATACACTTAACTTTAATGGCAATGGCATACCTCTGAATACAACCTCCAAGATATATACACTTAACTTTAATGGCAATGGCATACCTCTGAATACAATCTCCAAGATATATACACTTAACTTTAACGGCAATAGCATACCTCTGAATACAACCTCCAAGATATATACACTTAACTTTAATGGCAATGGCATACCTCTGAATACAATCTCCAAGATATATACACTTAACTTTAACGGCAATAGCATACCTCTGATAACATGCCCCAAGATATACACACCCAATTTCAATAGGAATAGCACACCTCTGAATTCAAAATTTCAAGAAATTGAATTTGTTCAAACATTTGCAAAATATAAAGTATAATACTGAATTCTATTTATTGCACAATTCATGAATTATTAGTTATCAGTTATAGTTATGCATTATTAGTTATAGGTTTCCAACAGGCAAATCATTGTTTCACCAGATTTCTGATGGCAAAGTGATAAAAAAAGAGGTATACAACTGCATAGATATAGTATGAAACTGGGCTGTGTTGAGAGTGATGGAATTGATTTGTTTCTTGGTGGTTAAGTGACTGTTCCTGCTCCACTTATCATCATGTGATATGACAACATAATCAGTATATCCAATAAGGCATTTATATAGAGGTAAGAAACTCTCAGGAGAGCTGGAGAAAAGAGGGTTTTCAGAGAAGAACCCCACCCCCTCATGTAAGTGTTTTGGCTCTTAACTTCTTCCACTCCAAGGAAGCTGTGCCATATCCAAGTCATGACTCTTGAGTGCCCTTCTGTTAAATTTGATGTTAAAATCTGTTGGGTCATCTTAGCAAAAGACCCAAACCTCACATTGACTCATGCTTCCATTTCATCATGAAATGATTTAATTATCAATACAAAGTGAACTGGACAACTGAGTTTTCAGAGTATTTTCTACAAAGATGCTCTATTCATATTATAAAGCCTTTTGTTAAATCAACAAAAGCTGAAAGTGATAAGAAAAAAGTATACCCCCCTATACATATACATATATATATATCATCAGTTTTATATATCAAATATTTTATATACATTATAAAACTCTTTTTTTTTAAAATTGTTTTTCTCATTTTTTCAATAACTTTGACAGATCAAAGAAGAAAAAAAGAAAAACACATTCTTTTAATATATTTTCCATGCTGTTCCCAATCTGATGTTTTCTCTATAACCTCTGTTTTGTATAGAACCTCACTCCCTTTTCAAATATATATATACACACACACATATATATATATACACACACACACATTGCCAGCATGGGAAACAGTCATTAATTGTGATGATTTTATACAGAAGGCTTTATAGTTGGGTCTATGACCAGCAACTTTTCTTGTGATGTTGTGAGAAGAAGAAGAAAAAGAAAAAGAAAAAGAAAAAGAAAAAGAAAAAAAAAGAAAAAAGAAGAAGACGAAGAAGAAGAAGAAGAAGAAGAAGAAGAAAAAAAAAAGAAGAAGAAGTAGAGTTTAAAGCAGTTAGAGTGCTGTTTTGTACCTTACAGGAATGCCTTGCTAATGTGATTTCCTGTGGTACAGGATGTTAAGAGTTAATGTTATTTTATTTCATTTATTAATGAATTCATATATGTTGATTTATTTTGTAGGAATTTTTAATATTTCCCACACAGATTATTTGTAACTTTATTATCTCTATTTCTCAATAGTCCTATATTTCACATATAATCTAGTTGAAGTCTTAAAATTAAATACCATAACATTTTGATTTGTATAGTATCTTCTTTCATTAGTCTTACACAATGCAAATCAGCACAATCTCTACAGTAGCTTGTATTATTTAGGTCTCTCTGGCTATATTTCACAGCAGCCAGTGTATTGATATAAAATCTATAATATATGTCATAGATATCACAGCATTTTAACATTATAGTTCAAAAGGTCTTCTTACTGAAATGTTCTTCCCTTATAACATAAACTTGGGTTATTTATTTTATTTTATATATTTTCAAGGTTTTACAGATTTTATATTTCAGACATCACAAAATTAAAGATTGCTCCTTGCCGTATTTGCTATTATATAGTAGCTGCTATGTTGCTCTTAAGAAACACTAAATATATTCTATTTGGTTACAAGCACCAATACATAAAACTATGTATGGAAATAAAGATAGAAATTATAACGCAATAGTACATAGAAGAGAAAATAGACTTAATGTATGTACATAAATATATATATTACACACACATATATCATCATCATCGTTTAATGTCCATCTTCCATGCTTGCATGGGTTTGGACGGGAATTTTCCCACTTGAGGCAAGATTGGTTGTCTTGCTCATATAGGATTGTTTGGCGGGTTTTCTACGGCTGGATGCCCTTCCTAACACCAACCACGTTTACAGCGTGGACTGTGTGTATTTTTGTCGTGACACCTACACGACCTCATTTATTTCGGACTGGATGTTGTGGTACCAACATAACTTTACATCGAAAGGGGTGGTGTGGATGGGGTGGGGGTAGTGGGACGGGAATATATTTTTGTTAAGCGGTGCCTAGTGACTGTAGGTTTCGCTTTGTACTTAGGCAAGGCGGGTCTTCTGTATTACTGTGTAGCACCAAAGATCTCGGTCCAGTGACATTGTCTTGGAGAGGTGTAAGTGTGTGAGGTCGGAATTTATCAAGTCGTCCCAGGTTTTTCTGGGTCTGCCTACTCCGTGACTACCGTCTATTTTTATCGCCCTGCACTTTTTTATACAGCTGTCGTCTTTCATGTGCATCACGTGACTGTACCAACGTAGTCTTCTCT
Source organism: Eledone cirrhosa (assembly GCA_964016885.1). NCBI lineage: Eukaryota > Metazoa > Mollusca > Cephalopoda > Octopoda > Eledonidae > Eledone > Eledone cirrhosa. The sequence continues at coordinate 58,716,108 of OZ024740.1, read as the reverse complement.
TAAGTAAACAACATCTGATCCCTCTTATTCCTAATTTCTCCCTTAGTTCATTTATGCTTTGCCGTTCACGTATATTACATCCAACGGAGCATGCAAGCTTCGTTCCTCTCCAGTCTGCGTATATCCTCTGCACACAATGCCCAAGTCTCACTGCCATGTAACATTGCTGTTCATATGCAGGCATCATATATACACACACTCACATATATATATCTACATACATATACATATATATATATTCTAAAATTAACTATCCTGATCAATCATTTTCATACATTAAGCTAAAAGCATCAAACTTGACCTAAAGTGATATAGATATTTAACAAAAAAATGAGGTATTTTGCTATGTATTTATAGTCTTCCTCAAATATAATAAGCAGGTTGGAGAAAGTTCTGTAATAGATTTATATATAAATATCATTGATGATTAAATTTCCTGGTCATCACTATCTGTAATATATTCAAATAAGATCTTCAAATTTATCTTCTACTTTACTGTTTTATATATAAAATTAAATGTTGGTCTAAGTAATGTAAGAATAGGCAAACAATTGCTACAGTGAAAGACAGAAGATGGTTCTCTTCAGTGGGTGAACTATTTCTTATTTGAGAGCAAAGTCCTTTAATCTGACCAATCAGATTTGAAATGTGTGTAGAGTTAGAATTTACTCAGCAAATTTCAATTCTGAAACAAATCTATCTTTTCCAGGGATGGAATTAATGCTAAACACTAAGATATAAACAAAATTTTAAAATTGTTTGCAAAACTGAATAATCAGAGAAGTAGAACAAGTTCCTTAGATAATAATGGTATTTCTTGCTTGTTGAATCACCAGCAACAAGTAGAATTTATACCAGTTGGATAATTCTTTAGTTTGTTTTAGCTAAAATTATTAAAACTTAATATTTTTTTATGCTAGAGCATAAAAAAAAATATTGAAGTTTTAATCTGTTTCAACACATTTAATGTTTTAAAACACATTCAAGACAAATGAGAATAAAATAAACCTGGTCAAAACCTAACAATAAGAAAGCTGAAACAATGTACCAAAATATATAGCGTTTTCAATAAAAGCTATAATTAACTATTTATTATATTCTTAAGCCTGGAGCTAGGTAAAATTAAATTATATGTTTCATACGATCAGAGTGTTCATTTATTTCAGTTAATTCATTTCTGCAAGAATTATATTTTGAAATAACAGGCTTCATTATAAACAATGATTTTATAAATGACCCATTCAGATACAAGAAGGTAGTGAATCAATCCATATGTTCAGTTACAGCAAGGATAGTAGTGAAGCGAAATAGTGTCAGATATAATATTTAATTAAAAGAGGGATAATTTACTTGGTGGGAACTAATCAATAAAGTTTACAGTCTTATTTAATATTCAGAAACAGCAGCAAATTATTTCTGATTCTGCAACAACAAATGGAAACAACACAAAACAAATTTTGCCAAGTAGCCATATTCCTGTGAATATTCCTATATAGAGGTTAGGGATCAGAACTTAAGTTGTTCTTGGTTTATCCTACATTAATACAAAGCAATCACAATAGTGTTGGTGTCATTATAAAATGCACTTGATACATTCAGTGAAGTGATTGGCATTTAATTGATAACAACATAGAGTATGTTCAATCAAGTCAATGATCTGACAATCTGTCTCGGGCTGGTGCCACAATAAAATACACTTAGTACACTCTGTAAAGTGGTTGGCATTAAGAAGGGCATCCAGCCATATAGCCATGCTAACAAAAGAGAGTTGATAGGATTTTTCAGTCATTTCAAGGGCATGATAGCATCCCTAATATTAGTGACCCAATACAATACACCAAGCACACACTGTAAAGTGGTTGGCACCAGAAAAGGCATCCAGCCATGGAAACCATGTCAGAAAGGGTTAAGAGGACTCTTTAATCATGACTAGGATTTGACAATTTGACTAGTGTTGGTGCCACGATAAGATACATCAAGTACATTCTGTAAAGTGGTTGACATTAGGAAAGGCATCCAGTTGTAGAAACCAAGCTAAACTTGGAATGTATGGTATGGTAAGATATTGCCATCAGCCTGTCTAGAAGGACAGTGGTTCCAATTATGTAGTGACTTAGTCTGTAATGACAAGGCCAACCCATGTTAGCATGGAAATGATGCAAAAGAATGATGATAATGATGGTGGTAGATATTGAATAAATAAATGACTGATTCTACTGAGAGAGCCATGTGAAATAAATAAAAATTAACTGAAGATAATGTTGTGGAGCAGTGGTTAAGTTTGGTCTACACCTGATATCTTGCTGCCTTAGTGCAGGCCTACCCACCCACCCCCACCATGGTGCTCTGAATAACATCAGAAGGAGCCTCAATGCAGCCAGTTTCCTTTAATAATTGAAGTCGGCTGGCTTCAATCTTTGTGATGGCAAGCACCCTAACTGCTTAACTCTTCCCTTTCGAGAAGAGGGATGAGAATCCTTAATTTGAGACACGATGTGCAGCAACTTGTTCTCCACTTCCAACCTTGTCGCTTTGGTCACAAACCCAGGCTTTGCTGCCTGCAATGTAGAGGAGAGAAAGATAGCCAAATACCAAGACTTGATCAACTGCTTCCTCTTTGCACCAGTCTCCATCAAGACCTCTGGTGCCCTTGTTTCCAACACTGCTGATTTTCTCCACAAAGTCAGAAAGATGGAAGCCTACATGAAGAGGGAGCCTTGTGATGTGGGGTGGCTGTTGTAGTGGGTAACTCTGGCTATTCTACGTAGTAATGCTTTAGCTGTTTTGTTTGCAGAGCATGGCTGTGCCACCACTCTGACTGAGGTGTAGTGACTATCCATCTCTCCTTTTCTTTCATTGCTTGATCCTTCTTTCCCTTTCCCTTTTCTTCATCCATCCCCCAGTACAATTGGGCTATAATTCTTCAAGCAATATTTATTTTGTTTTTTAATGTATTCTGGCACTAAAATGTTATAAAAGCATTCCACAACAAACCAGTGTTTATATTCCCTACATAATGACATTATAAAGTTACTACATATTTAGTGTCATGTCTAGTATCAATAATGCCAACTACATGCAGAAAGGAAGAATAAAATAAAGAGGAAAAAAATACAACAGTATCATTAAAATTCATCCTATCAACTCTTGCCAATTAATATAATTGTCTGAAGGGACCAAGCATAGAGAATGTAATATAGTAATGAATGTGCTATTTTCAGAATGTTTCATGTAATCATGGAATGAAGTAATCATATGTTGGATGTTTTCTTACAAAGATCTGCTATCAAATAACTTGAACTTTAAATTGTGGGTCACTCTAAAATTTTAACATTCATCACATTTTGAGGGTTAAATGTAAAGTTATCGTGTTTGCAAATTTTTTGCTTAATTTGTGCAATTTCTTCATATCGTCTGCAAAGGAGTTGATTAGAACAGATTCCTAATTCTACATAATATGCTTAGTATTTCTAGATGGAGTTGTTAAATCAATATCTTCTTTATTTGACATTCTATTAGAACACGATACAGCTTTTGGATAGAGACAATTAACATGATATAGCATCATCACAAATATTGTTTATAGTCACTTTCCAAGGGACCTCAATAATTATGAATTATTTAAGAACCTAGTTTGGTTAAGCTAGTCAGAGTTATTAAACCATATGATAACAACAGCCTAAAACCACCTCTGGCTCTTCAATACCAAGCTGTTTATTTTTAAATGATTCCATTTATCTAAACATCTTCCATAATAATTCTCTATAAGAACCTTTATTTTACATTCCAGACAGTAGTTTAACCCATATACTCCATATATATATTATATTTTCATGGTAAAGGCTTTACCTCACATATCGAATCTATGAGATTTTGATATTATTTATTTTGAGAACAATACCTTAACATCAGTATGAGCAGCTGGTTACAGCTGATTTGAACAGAAAGAGGTGAGAGAATTCTGGCCGGATATGGCCGGTTTAAATGCTAAAGAGTTAATAATGAAAAAGTTTGTTATACTATTATATCCCTCCAAATTCTTTATTTTCAAAATGATTTGGAAATTATAGCGGGTGTGTTTTATTAGAAATATAGAAATGAAAAGATTAAGAATGTTCTTGGTATTTTTTTTCATCATGACAACCCCCATCTCTTCTGAAAATCATTGATATATTTTTTTTTACTTCTTTTTACTCTCATGTAGAGATACTTGACTTGTTGTTCTAAGGTATAAGTCAGCAATAGGGAGCCATCAATTTTAGAAGTAGTTGAAAAGTGAACACTATATAAATTATAGTTTATTAAATTAAATACTTTGTTATAAACATATCTGACTTTGTGTATAAATAAGTGCATATTGTTCACAAAACTAATAATAGATTTGATGTATTAGAAATTGTCATGTGTGTGTGTGTATATATAATTACACACACACACACATATATATATATATATATATATATCAGTTGGATAGCAATTTTACAAACTGCTGTTACAAAGAATATTTTTATTTATAGGCAGAAAAATTATAGACATTATTTAGTTAAGATTTTATTGATTTCTGCACTGGTTGTTACTTCTATTTTTGTGATGCAATTTGACTTGAAACTGAAGTGTTTTAGAATAATGATAGTGAAAAGGATGAGAAGAAATTTATGCTTTAGGGTTAAAAGTACAATATAACATACTTTCTAAGTTAATTATAGGAAATATTTTTGTTGCTAATCTGAAGGGAGAACAATAAAAACAGAATATTACACTTGTAGAAAGAAAAATCTATAATAATTCAAACCTCGAAGCACTTAAAAATATTTCACTAACTTTCACATGAAAATTGTGTTTGTTACTTTCTAAGTAATTCTTAATTCAAAGTTTTTTTCTAAGCTCATTGCTAACTGGTGGCATTTGTGGTTTTACTTTGAGTAATTTTCAAAAAGGAAAGAGAGAGAAGGGTGCAGAGAAAAATATCAACAAAAGATGAAGAACCATCTCAAATGACATGAACTATGAACATCTACTTAAATGATCTTAAGATTGATGAAATATATATATATACACACACTCACATATATATATATATATATATATATATGCATACACATACATAAATACATATATATAAATACATAAATACATATATATATATATATAGTAATAATAATAAATGTGAAGACTAAAATCCAAAGAGGGCTCGATAATGATAAATATATATCAAATTTATAAGAACCCGTTAAGGGTGAAAGCAGCGATTCTTTGCTTAAACTTTAATCTGTTATTTTAATAAATAAATATATACATACACATACATAAAAACATATATATATATATACACATATATACACATACACATATACACATACATAAATATATATATATATATATATATATATATATATACACACATACATAAATACATATATGGAGTCACATGGCTTAGTGGTTAAAGCATTGGCCTTGCAATCGAAAGGTTGTGAGTTCAATTCTCAAACCGGGTGATGTGTTGTTTCCTTGAGCAAGACACTTTATTTCACATTGCTCCAGTTTACTCAGCTGTAGAAATGAGATGATAGGACTGGGGTCGCTATCATTCCACTGCAAAGTGGTCGTGGAGGTGCCATGGCAAAAAAGCACCCAGCCCACACTGTAAAGTGGACATGTAGGTGCCACGGCAAAAAAGCACCCAGCACTCACTGTAAATGAGGTTGGTGTTAGGAAGGGCATCCAGCTATAGAAATCAAGCCAGAATCAGTTCCCATCCCACCCTTGCAAGCAGGGAAAAGTGGATGTAAAATGAAATGATGATATATATATGTGTGTATATATATATATATATATAATATATATATATATATATATTAGCCCCGACGGCTAATTCTGAATTAGCCGTCGAAACGGCTTGAGCTCAGCCGTCGGGGTCCTACTCGTTCCTATTACGCACTCTACAACCCTAAGTATTGAGTACTTTGGTGCGTTATGGTCCACCTGGTTCCTTACGACATTTCCTTGGTTATATATATACACACACATACACACACACACATACATAAATACATATATATACATACAAATATATATATATACATATAAATACATACATATATACATATACATATACATAGATATATACATATACACATACATACATATACACATACATCATCATCATCATCATCATCACCGTTTTACATCCGTTCTTCCACACTAGCATGGGTTAGACGGGTTGTCCTGTTGTGGGCAGTGTCTGGTCGGCTGACCATGCCTTGCTCATACAGGAACTGATTTGGCTTGATTTCTACAGCTGGATGCCCTTCCTAACACCAACCTCATTTACAGTGAGTCTGGGTGCTTTTTCGTGGGGCCTACACGTCCACTTTACAGTGTGGGCTGGGTTCTTTTTTGCCGTGGCACCTCCACGACCACCTTGCGGTGGGGTTTGTGGGAGCATATTGTCTATATGCTTCAGCTTGTACCCATGGGAGGTCGGGTACCCTGTATTACTGCGTGACGCCAGAAGTCACGGTCGTGTGTCATTGCCTTTGAGAGGTGTAATTGGGTAAGGTCAGCTTTTATCACCTCATCCCAGGTCATCTTGGGTCTCCCCACTCCGCGATTTCCATCAACTTCTAGTGCTCTGCACCTTTTTATGCAGCTGTCATCCTTCATACGCATCACATGTCCATACCAGCGCAACTGCCTCTCCTGCACACAGCATTTGATTCCTCTTATGCTCAGTCTCTCTCTCAATTCATTTATGCTTTGTCGTTCACGTATATTACTGTTACACATCCATCGGAGCATGCAGGCTTCGTTTCTCTCTAATCTACGTAAGTCTTCCACCTTCAGCGCCCAGGTATCACTACAATGCAACATCGCTGTTCGGATACACGCATCATACAGTCTGCCTTTCATTCTGAGGGAGAAGCCTTTTGCAGCTAGCAGTGGTAGTAGTTCCTTAAACTTCTTCCATCCCGTTCTTACCCTAGCTATTGTACTTTCTGAACACCCACCTCAGATACTAATTCGGTCACCTAGGTAGCAGAAGCTGTCTACTGTTTCTACAGAGCCCTCCCAGAGATTGGTGGTACTTGTTTCCTGTGGCTATTTGCTGCTTGCTGTCTCAGCACAGCTGCTGCAGGTGAAGCCTACATTCTTAATTAAGCTTCCCGCTACATCTCTTGTGTACCCATTGTTTGCATTTGGGGCAGAGAATGGTGTTCCTACCTACACCTTTCCTACATACTGAGCAAGGCCATTTCTTTGAGGGGATCTGGGTTCTGTTTTCTCGTCTACTTACAAGGACCTTAGTCTTTGTCATGTTGACTTTGAGACCCTTTCTTTCTAGTCCCTGCTTCCAAGTTTGGAATTTATTCTCTAGTTCTACCATAGATTCAGCTATAAGCGTGAGGTCATCAGCATACAGGAGTTCCCATGAGCATCCGGTCTTAAACTCCTCCGTTATTGCCTGCAGGACTATGATGAATAGGAGGGGGCTAAGAACAGAGCCCTGGTGGACCCCAACCTGTACGCTAAATTCCTCGCTGTACTCATTGCTAATCCTAACTTTGCTGACTGCTCCCCTATACATGACTTGTACCGCTTTCACAAGCCATTCATCTACTCCTAGTTTTCTAAGAGCCCACCAGATTACAGCACGTGGAACTCTGTCAAAGGCTTTCTCAAGGTCGACAAATACCAAGTAGAGTGGCTTACTTTTAGCTAGGTACTTTTCCTGTAACTGCCTCACAAGGGAGAAGGCATCAGTGGTGCCTCTTCCTGGTATAAACCCAAATTGCATCTCGTCTATTTTCACCCGGTCCCTAATCAACTGTGCTATAACTCTTTCTGTTACTTTCATGACCTGGTCCATCAGCTTTATACCGCTATAGTTTCCTCTATCTAGTGCATCACCTTTACCTTTGTAGCAGTTGACAATGATGCTACTGCACCAATCTTTTGGTATGACACCTTCTAGTATTACCTGGTTAACAATACGTGTGGTTATAGTGTGACCTACAGACCTAGATGCCTTCAGCATCTCGGCAGCTATACCCGATGGACCGGTTGCCTTCCCCATCTTCATATCTTTGATTGCCTTACTTACTACGTTGCTGCTGACTTGTACTGCTGGCCCCTCTATAGGGTCCACTTGGGGTAGGGTCTCTTCTTCCCATGCATTCTCCTCATTTAGTAATCTATCATAATGACTCTTCCATGCATCTTTCTTCTCAGCACTTGTGAGGGCAAGCTCACCTTTATCATTCCAGATACACTTCTCTCCAATGACATCACAACTCTCTCTGACACACTGCCTTGCAATCTTGAACACCTCCTGTTTCTGGTCCTCACGTTGCAAAACATGCTTGAATTTTCTATCCTCTGCTTCCCTCCTAGCTAAGTATACTTGTCGCCTAGCTTCCCTCTTGGTCTCTATGTAATGTACCCTGCTCCCCCCGTTCTTCCATTCTTTCCATGCCTGTCTCTTGGCCTTAACTGCCTCATCTACCTTATTGTTCCACCACCAAGTCACTCTCCTCCTGCTTGAGGTCTTACTCCAGCCACAGACCTCATCCGTTGGCTCTAGTAAGTTATTAGGAACTCCCAGTTCTCTTCTACATTGAATGTCTCTATCTGTTCTTCTTTACTGTCGTAGGCGTTGAGTAAAATATCTTTAAATCTGTTACTGGTTGAGAGGTCTTTCAGCTTCCAGATCTTTCTTCTCCAGGTTGGCCTCTGTTTCCAGGTTCGTCTAGTTCTGACTGTGAGGTCGCTGACAACTAAGCTATGTTGGGATGTACATTCCTCACTAGGGAAGGCTTTTGTGTTTACGACCGTCCATCTGTCATGTCCTCTGATGAGGATAAAATCTATCTGACAAGAGTGCTCCCCTGATCTATAGGTGATCAGGTGGTTGTCGGGTTTTTTAAAGTTTGTGTTACATATCGACATGTCATTGGCGTCGCAGAATTCTAGAAGTCTGAATCCTTCCTCATTTCTTGTGCCAACCCCATGGCCTCCATGTACTCTATTGAATCCGTCGCAGTGTTTACCTATGTGTCCGTTAAAATCTCCTGCGATGATTAGGAAGTCATTGTCGTCTGTTAGAGCAGTTGTGTGCATTAGGGACTCGTAAAACCTATCCTTAAGTTCGTCTGGCAGCCCCGATTGGGGTGCGTAAGCTGATATTATTGTGGTAATTGTTTTATTCAGGACTAGTCTGAGTTTAATGATTCTTGCATTTACCCTGTACACTGAGATTACTTTATCTACCCACTTGTCAGCTAGTAGAATACCTACACCACCCATCCCATCGTCATTTCCCACCCAGAAAAATTTGTAGCACCGACTTTTTCCTACAAGGACTCTAGCAGACTCTCCTCTCCATCTAGTCTCTTGCACACAGCATACATCAATTTCCTTTCGCTCTAGCATTTCTACGATTTCTCCTGCTCTTCCTTTCATTGAGCCTACATTGATGGTACCAACTCAGAGTTTTGGGCATTTGTCGACACTCGTAGGGAAGGGTCTCTGGATTGGCGCTTCACATGGGTGCTTGGTAGCTCGCAGATTCATATTTCATCTATGGATTCAGAGTTGCTCAAATTTATTCTCAGCTCATCCATCCATAACGGTAGGAAAATTGAGGGCTAGAAGAACAGTGGTGGTGGGATAATGGCAGGGTGTGTTGGGCTGGGACAGGGGAGGAGAGAGTTAGTTAGGTAGTAGTAGTAGTAGTAGTAGTAGTAGTAGTAGTAGTAGTAGCAGAAGAAATGGCATTCTGAGGTTTGATTGGTCGAATAGGCTATGGTGGTGGGAGGGAAATTGTGAGGTAGGGAGAGAGGGTCGCCGTCAAGATGGGTGACTGGAACGAAGCCAAATCACTCTAGTGATTCATGGGCGAAGAGGGAACGGGAGATAATGGGTGGCTTAGAGATAGATAGAGAGAGGGTAGTGATCATAGAGAGAGAGATAGAGAGGGGGGGGGGTTAGTCATCATAGAGAGAGAGGGTTGCCGCATGGCAAAATAGCCGATAGAATACATCAACAATAATATTAATAATAATAGCGTCATGGCCTGAAGCCTTTGATGGGAAAAATAGACAGAGACGAGAAAAAATAGACAGAGTCAGCATGGTGGGAGAATAATAAAGTGGCTGTGAGGTAGGGAGCTAAATACCTTCGAAAAATTTGTATGGATGGATGACTGGAACGAAGCCAAATCAACTCTAGTGATTCATTTTAGCCTTTCAGAATAGAGTGTCTTATCTCTTCAATAGCTTCAAGATGAGTGAGGTGGAATGGGCGAAGAGGGAACGGGAGGTAATGGGTGGCTTAGATATAGATAGAGAGAGGGTAGCCATCATAGAGAGAAAGATAGAGAGGGGGGTAGCCATCATAGAGAGAGAGGGTCGCCGCATGGCAAAATAGCCGATAGAATACATCAACAATAATATTAATAATAATAGCGTCATGGCCTGAAGCCTTTGATGGGAAAAATAGACAGAGACGAGAAAAAATAGACAGAGTCAGCATGGTGGGAGAATAATAAAGTGGCTGTGAGGTAGGGAGCTAAATACCTTCGAAAAATTTGTATGGATGGATGACTGGAACGAAGCCAAATCAACTCTAGTGATTCATTTTAGCCTTTCAGAATAGAGTGTCTTATCTCTTCAATAGCTTCAAGATGAGTGAGGTGGAATGGGCGAAGAGGGAACGGGAGGTAATGGGTGGCTTAGATATAGATAGAGAGAGGGTAGCCATCATAGAGAGAAAGATAGAGAGGGGGGTAGCCATCATAGAGAGAGAGGGTCGCCGCATGGCAAAATAGCCGATAGAATACATCAACAATAATATTAATAATAATAGCGTCATGGCCTGAAGACTTTGATGGAAAAAAATTAGAGAATTTATGGAGAAGAAAAACATTCCCACACTTCCACATCCTCCCCAAAGCCCAGATCTAGCTCTGTATACTTTCTACCTCTTCCTTAAGTTGAAATTAAATTTGAGGGGGTCATCATTTTGGGACTATGGAAATCATACAAAAAATTGTAACTGATGTACTAAGGATACTCACAGAAAATGACTTCTGGTACTGCTATGATCAATGGAAAAAATGTAACCACTGGGTGACTTCCCATGGGTCATATTTTGAAGGAGATAACTTGTAATTTCATGTACATCTAATACACATTTACATAGAACATTAATACCCTTACTTTTGGGTCAAAAGTATTTCTTTTGGAATGCCAAATACATTTAATTTGAATAAAATGGTGCCCTGCTTCGCTTGAAGCCCAAAGCATGTGCTTATTTTGTTTAATGATTAATCCAGCCGTGCCTAGAAGCTGTACTGATTTAACTCCAGTTTCTTTATTTTCCTCCAGTTAAGTGGGTGAGAGGAATTTTACAAGGTAGAACAAGATTGTGCTCTGAGGAGAGAGGAGTTTTCCTTGAAATCCAAGGGGGTTGAGAGCTTCTTTAAGGGAGGGGAAGAAAGAAATGTCAGATATGCAAGGACATTTCATTAGCTCTGTGAACCCTGGGTTGACATACTGGTTTAAATCCTGCCTTTTTTCTGTCATGAGAATTGAACTCAGTACTGCACTGCAAGGGAACAAATTTGCTTCTGCTGTTTACATTAATGAATCCTATCAGTCACAGTACTTGCATGGTAAGTTATTACATTGTTATTAAAGACATCTGTTTGATTGTAATTTTAATTAGAAGAAGAAAATTCCAAGCTAGCTGATTTTGCTTGAGACCAGCCACATAGATCAATGAAAAATTATTTATTTAATGGAAGAGAAACACAAACCTCTATTATTCAAATAAAAATCTTAGACATCAAATAACATAGAAGCATATGGTAATCAATGCTGTTAATATTCATTTCCAATATTGGCATACTTTCTGGCACAGATACTGTTTTTCACATTTAGCAGATTATATGCAATCCATTCAACCTCAGATCTTCAAAATCTTTCTCATTTTAATTAAAATTGAAATGAAATAAATATATATATATATATATATATATATATATATATTTTACTGTTTAGACAGGGAGTGGAAAAACATTGCCCATGATTCTTTACTGGGCCTTGGAGATTGGTGGGAAGTAGGGAGAAAAGCAGGTATTCTTAAAACGGGAACCTGGATGCTAAATGTTTGTAACAGAGAGGACTTGACAAAAAGCACCCAATACCCAGATGTAGGTGTTAAACCAGGCAACTGATTAAGTTTACTTTTCAATGAGACCATAGTCAAATTTGTATAAAAAATGTGCAAAGCTAAAAAAAAAACTATGGAAAAACATCTCAACCAGTGCTCTAACAATTCCAACAACCCCTCACCTTGGACTAGCACTTCATGTTATCCATCCTAAAAGCATGAAAAGCAATGTTGCCATGTTTTGTGGTTCTTTAAAAATATACATAATCAAGTTGACAAAGAAGGGTTTCTCCCTACGAACGAAACGCCGGATATATGATGCCTGTGTGAGATACGCAATGTTGCATGGTAGTGAGAACATGGGCAGCAACTGCGGAAGATATGCGATGGCTGGAGAGAAATGAAGCATGCTCCGGTGGATGGGCAATGTCAATGTGCATGAACGACCAAGCATAGATGAGTTGAGAGAGAAACTGTGTATGAGAGGGCTAAGTAGTAGTGTGCGGGAGAGAAGACTGCATTGGTATGGACATGTGATGCACATGGAGGATGTCAAGAAATCCCAGTGGAAGGAAGACGCAGTAGACGAAGACCATGAAAATCATGGGCAGAGATGGTGAGAGCTGACCTCAGATCAATGAAGCTCACAAAGGAGATGACAAAGGACTGTGATGAATGGAGAGACGCTGTGCTGAATAGGGCCTGTTCCACCCTTGCAAGCAGGGAAAAGTGGACATAAAATGATGATGATGATGATGATGATGAAGTCATCTAGCAATATCATTTTCAATATGTACCCTTTTGTTTCTCCGGGGCCTTTGGAATGCCAAAAATATAGTCACTGAATTAAGCAGCAGCAGCAGCAGCAGCAACAACAACAGCAACGACGACGACGACAACAACAACAACAACCCCCACCACCACCATCATTGTCTAATGTCTGTTTTCCATGTTTAGATGGATTGTCACATTCTGAGGTTTGACTGGTCAAGTAACCACATTTTACTCACACATTCCATTTTGAGGTTGATTTCTATAACTGGATGCCCTTCCTAATGCCACACGCACACAAGGCTGCATTTAGACCTTGAAGGGTCTGGGGCACTTCAGGTTTGGGGGGGAACTCCTCATACACCAAAAATTAGAATACACAGAAAAACCCTAATTTTAAATATCAAAGTCAGCTTGGCACAAATAATTGTAATAGAAAAGTTATACATAGAGGTATTAAATTTAAAAAAACCTAACCATTCTCATTTTAGGTTCAATTTCCCCAATGGCATGTGTTGGACAGGTTGTCACAGTTCAAGACCAGACATATCAGAGTGGCCTCATCTTGCTCATACATAACATATATATATATCTGTTGAAGCTCCCTTGTTGCCCGTGAAGAATTGAAATAAAGTATAAAGGAAAAGTTGTAATTATGATTATGGAATAATAGATGGCTTTATTGTGAAGGCTTAGTGGTTAGAGAATTGGATTTGCAATCGTGAGAGTGCGAGTTCGATTCCCCAAATGAGCGCTGTGTTATGTCCTTGAGCTAGACAGTTTATTTTATGTTGTTCTTTCTACCAGGCGTGATGACTAGTAGATAGTATCAGCAATGGAAACATTGTTTCCTTGGTTCGATTTGATGAGCTCCAGCCCATTTGGTAAACAAATGAGATCTGGAATCTTGTCAATCATTTTCATTTTCCTTATTGCATCACATTTTAATATTAGATTATTTATTGCCACTTTTGTCACTGAGAACATTGTTTCAACATTCTTTTTTTCATGCTGAGTTACAGGAGTTACATAGAAATTATCATAGAACTGTGTAGATAAAAACATGATATTCTTTAAGAGAGTAGATGCAACAAGAACGGAAGGTTTAGAAGTTTCTTTCGCCATCATTAACCTCAGATTCAAACCTACTGTGTGGCATTTTAAGCAAGCATCATTTACCATAGCCTTGAGTGAACCCTAAGACTTGTGAGTGAAATTGGGTAAACTGAAACTGTTTGGAAGCCTGCCAGATGGATTGTGCCTGTAATTCAGAGAGCCAGCCTTGTCACAGTCATGTTGAATCTTCCTAAGAATTACGTTAAGGATATACATGTCTGTGTAATGCTCAGCCACTTACATGGTAATTTCATGAGCTGGCTGTTCCATTGATTGAACAACTGGAACACTAATGATCAAAACTAACAGAGATCCATTCCAATCTTTATGTGAAAGATAAAAGTTTATAGCTATTACTAAGTTATATAAATATGAAATAATAGAAGACTGACGTGGCAAAACAATGCTTGACTAGAAAATAGTAATAAATATTTATTAGATAATAATTATGTAAAATTTCAGCTTTTAAATAATGAAATGCCAAAAGGACAATAAAATGAAACTAACACTGGAATATATATGAAGTTTAATGTGAAAGTAAAAGTTTAAATTGTCAATGAGCTTCACAAAGTATCAAGAATCATATAGATGAACTGTCAGATAGGGTGCCTTGTGGCATTTGTTCTACCTCATTGTGTTCTGAGTTCAAATTGCCCCATGGCTTACTTAAGTAGTAGGTTTAATCCGTCACCTGGTTTAACATCCACATGGCCATTGGCTGCCTTTACTGGAGTGCTCTATGTTGCAAGCATGCAAAAGAAGTCTCTGACTTGAACATACCCTCCTCCTATTAATCTCATAGGCCCCTCAAAGGGTCATATATACTGTCCTTCTTCCTGATTAACACTTTAGCATTTACATTACTGTTGGGAAAGGCTTTACCTCACATAATTATTACAATTACAATTAATATTGAATCTATGAGATTTTGATATTATTTATTTTGAGAACAATACTTTAACATTGGTATGAGGAGGTGGTTACAGCCAGTTTGAACAGAAAGAGGTGAGAGAATTCTGACTGGATACAGGCAGTTTAAATGCTAAGGGGTTAAGCAACAACAAAGAGGAGAAAATAAATTGGAAGTATCTTGATAACTTTAATTTGAATATAGAAGAGCAAAAAGTATAATGAAATGAGGTGAGAGTGAGAAGAGGACAAAGAAGTGAGATAGAGAAGGAAAACCTCTACTGAGTTGTAAAAACTACATGATTCTACATAATAACTATAGAGAAGTTAGATTTAGTTTTTTTAACAATAAGAATCTTTTCAGTTTACAGATTTAGAAGTTTATAGAACATTTTTTTCTTCAATCAACCCATTTCTTCTGTTTCAGTTGTATGTAAAGAAATGTAATAGGCGTGTGGTATATTATTGGCTTCGTGATTGTCAGCAAAAGCGCCTCTATATAATTACATAACCAACTGTTGTACAAGCCATATTTGACAGCAAACACCCTAATTTATCTCTTTGAAATCTAGCACCCTGTCATATGCACAATATCTAGTCCTGGGTGTTTGTACGAAAATCACTGAAAAAAAAAACCGTATTTGTCAATTAAATCTGAAAGAAATAAACTGTCATACTTGACAAAAATGATGGCAATGCCTTCTGAAGAAATCAGCTTAAAACTACAATGTAAAATGGTTGCTGATTTGTGCAGAAAGCAGTGAGGATAACAGTAGTAAACAGAAGTGCATGGCAGAATGAAATAAAACATTGTTGGGACTAAACTACCAGGCAGGCAAATTAAGTCTTATCCTTCGAATAACATTTTCATTCATACACTTGAAACAATGCAGTATTATAGAAACCCCAATAGAAAAAAAATCATATAAACAAAAGGTTTCAAAATAATATTATGAAACCATCTTTATGATATGGCAGTTTTCACAGATAGTGGAATAAAAAGCAAACAGATAAATTCCATTTTCAAAGGTCATTAAACAAAAACTTTTTTTCCTTGGTAGATATATCTTTCATGGCAGACAACACCAGAACAAAAATACATAACCGGAGAAATTATACAAACAAAAGGACTTGGAAATAGAAATATCCAGAAAGAATATGGCTGTAAAACCTCCCTATATATATACGAGGTGGGTTAGAAAAGTTCCAGGACTGATGTCACAAAAGATTTATTTCAAACCCAAACTTCACAATAAGAGTTTTCTCCTTCAAAGTAACCCCCCTGGAGTCTAATGCACTTTTCCATCCTTTTCTGCCACCCTTGCATGCACTCCTGGAAGGATTCTTCCGGGATCCTCCGCAGTTCTGTCGTCATGGCCTTTTTGATGTCGTCCACGTCTTCAAAACTGGTCCCCTCCGGGTCGTACTCGAGAGATCCATGACTCATCACCGGTGATGACTGTCCCTAGCAAGTCTGGTTCGGTTTCAAGATGCTCGAGGATGTCCTGGCACACTTGCATGCGTTGACCCTTCTGGTCATCGTTCAGCAGTTTTGGCACCATCTTCGCGCAAAACTTCCGCATATCCAAATCTTCAGTGAGAATCTTCCAGACGCTGTCCCGATTCATGCCTAGCTCATTTGCCATCAGTCGAACAGTCAGCTGACGATCGCTACGCACCATCTGCCTGACGCGCTCAACGTTCACCTCAGTCCTGGTTGTTGAGGTCCTTCCACATCCTCGCGTTCTTCTTTAAACCACTTGCACCACTCAAAAACACGTGAGCGTGACATCGTCTCATCTCCATACACTTGCTGCAGCAATGCCAGTGCTTCTGATGGAGTTTTCAAGTTTGTTCGTTGCTCTGTGCTCATTGCTTGATGACCTGAAACAGAGGACATGTATATAAAATTATGAAGGAAAAAGTTTGATCGCTGCAGAGAGCTAAGATTACAGTTACATACTCCAGGGGGATTACTTTGAGGAAGAAAACTCTTAGTGTGAAGTTTGGGTTTGAAATAAATATTTTATGACATCAGTCCTGGAACTTTTCTGACATATCTCGTATATACAAACACTGATAAAATATACACAGGTAAAAATGTAACAGTAATATCAAAAATTACACATATGAGGGTTGGCTGAAAGGTTCATAGGCTGACAAAGAAAGAGTGATGCTAGAGCTGTGAAATCTTGCATGCATTAATTTCAACTCTTCTTATTGACAACTGCATTGTTGTTTTCTAGAGACTATGTTGAAAAGTTCTATGAGAGTACCTTGGTCAGATGACTCTCATAAATATATATTATTTCATTCTTTTATTGGTTTCATTAATCAGACAGTAGCCATGCTGGAGCACAGCCTCAAAGTTTATTACATTAACCACAGCATTTAGTTTTTTCAAGTCTTGTACTTATTTTATCTCTCTTTATCAAATTGGTAAGTTACGGGTTATAAATATAAACACACACAAACATATCATCATCATCATCATTTTACATTCGCTTTTCCCTGCTTGCAAGGGTTAGACGGGTCCTATTCAGCACAGCATCTCTCCACTTGTCACCGTCCATCGTCATCTCCTCGGTGAGTTTCAGTGATCTGAGGTCTGCTCTCACCACCTCCGCCCATGTTTTACATGGTCTACCTCTACTGCGTCTTCTTTCTACTGGGATTTCTTGGCGCTTCTTTACCCAGCGGTCATCCTCCATGCGCATCACATGTCCATACCATCTCAGCCTTCTCTCCTGCACACCACAACTTATCCCTCTTATACCCAGTTTCTTTCTCAACTCGTTTACGCACATTGACATTGCACATCCAATGGAGCATGCTTGTTTCATTTCTCTCCAGC
This sequence comes from Eledone cirrhosa, assembly GCA_964016885.1. NCBI lineage: Eukaryota > Metazoa > Mollusca > Cephalopoda > Octopoda > Eledonidae > Eledone > Eledone cirrhosa. Next base: position 58,698,287 of record OZ024740.1, on the reverse strand, counting down.
TGTCGCATATCCTCTGCAGTTGCTGCCCATGTCTCATTACCATGCAGCATCACGCATCTCACACACGCATCATATAACCGTCCTTTCGTATGCAGGGAGAAACCCTTCTTTGTCAACAAAGGAACCAGCTCCCTAAACTTCTTCCAACCCGTCCTTATTCTAGATACTATGGCCTTGGAACACCCCCCTCCCATGCTAATCTGATCATCTAGGTAACGGAAGCTATCAACCACTTCTATAGAACCCACCTGCATTGGTAAAATGTGTCTATCACTGCGATTAATACTGCCAACTTTCCCTGTACATCTACTGCATACATAGTTTTCCCTACCTGTTAGTTTGCCTGCTATCCCACTACATCTCTTGTGTACCCAAGATCTGCATTGCGTACATTTTATGGAATTTATGCCAGTTCCTTTCCTACAAATCGAACATGGCCATTTCCCTGATGGAATCGGAGTATTATCCTCTCTTCTACTGATCAACACTTTTGTCTTAGCTATATTCACTCTCAGTCGTCTTGATTCCAACTGCTGTTTCCATAGCCAGAAATTTATTCTCTAGTTCCTCTACTGATTCTGCTATAAGAGCCAGATCATCAGCATATAGAAGTTCCCATGGGCATCCAGTCTTAAACTCTCTGTTATGGCTTGCAGGACTATAATGAACACGAGCAGGCTGAGGAGCGAACCCTGATGTACACTTACTTATATCTGGAATTCCTCACTAAACTCCATACCTACTCTCATTTTACTGACATCACCCCTGTACATAGCTTGAACTGCCCTCACAAGCCATTCTTCTACACCTAGTTTCCTTAGGGACCACCAGATGACAGATCAGGGTACCCTATCAAAGGCCTTCTCTAGGTCAACAAAAGCTAAGTATAGTGGCTTATTCTTCTCTAAGAACTTCTCTTGTAGTTGCCTCACTAAGAAGAGAGCATCTGTTGTACTTTTCTGAGGCACAAACCAAACTGCATCTCATCTAATATATAAGGGAACAAAGAATCAGTGTTGCATCATATACATATTTAATTACATATTACATGTCTCACTGTTGATCAACTCAAGGAACGATTGATTAATGATCGACCCTGGCTCTGGAATCGGAAGCTCCTTTAGGGGTAGAGAGGACCCTTGAGTCTAGTAAGACATCCTCTCTAGTGCTGGTGGCACAAATATAAGCACCCAGTCCATGCTGTAAAGTGGCGCTGGTGTTAGGAAGGGCATCCAACCAGTGTATCAATGCCAAAACGCTTATCAGCACAGCAACAAATAGGAACAACAACAAAATATGAAGACGTCGCATCTCAGAGTTGCAACACTTAATGTTGGCACTCTCAGAGGTAGATCTGCTGAAATAGCGGAGATGCTGGAGAGAAGGCAGGTGGATGTGTGCTGCGTGCAAGAGGTGAGATGGAGAGGTGCCTCTGCGAGACTAGTCGTAGGCAAACGTCTTAGCTATAACCTATTCTGGGTAGGTAAGGATGATGGGTTAGGGGGAGTAGGCATTTTCCTGGCTGAGAAATGGATCAATAAGACAATAGAGGTAGTTTGAGTTAGTAATCGAATAATTAAGCTTAGATTAGTTGTAGGCAGGAGTCTACTGACAATCATCTCTGCCTATGCTCCCCAAGCAGGCCTAGCAAAGATGAGAAAGACTGCTTTTACGAGCAACTTTTACAAACAACCGCAATGACAGAGGACGGAGACATCATTATGCTAGCAGGAGACTTCAATGGTCATGTTGGACAGCTCCAGGATGGTTACACTGGGGTACATGGTGGGCACGGTTATGGCTCAAGAAATGAAGAAGGAGTGAAACTTCTTGAATTTTGTGATGCAGGTACATTGGCTATTTGCAACACAAACTTCCAGAAACCTGCCAATCACCTAAGAACCTACAAATCAAGTGAGCACATAAGCCAGATTGACTTCTTACTAGTTAGGCAGCGGGACAGGCAGATAGTGTATAATACCAAAGCATACCCTGGGGAAGAATGTACCCCACAGCATAGGTTAGTTGTTAGTGATATCTCAGTAAGCAAGAGATGGAATGAGACATATAGGAAGGTGTGGAGAAGAAAGGTCTGGAAGTTAAAAGACCTTTCACAACTTGCTGCAGGCTACTGATGAAACTTGTGGCTGGAGCAGAGCTCCAACCAGACAGAGAGTGACCTGGTGGTGGAACAGCACAGTAGATAAGGCCATTAGAGACAAAAGACTAGCATGGAAGGCTTGGAAAAAGGGTGGGAGTAGGGAAGAATATACAGCCACTAAGAGAGAAGCTAGACGTCAGGTGTACTTAGCACGCAGGGAGGCGGAGAGTAGGAGGTTTGCCAATGTTCTGCGATGGGAAGATCAGAGGCGTGCGGTGTTCCACATTGCAAGGCAGTGTGTCAATGCAAATCAGGATGTTGTTGGAGATAAATGTGTTTGGGATTATGCCGGTGTACTTAGTGTCACAAATGATCAGAAAAAGGAGGCCTGGAAATGTCATTATGAGAGACTGATGAATGTGGAGAACGAATGGGAGAGAGAGAAATTACCCTTAGTAGATCCGACAGAGGGACCAGCTATTGAGATTGACGAATATAGGGTCCAAGAGGCGATTAGGGAAATGAAAAATGGTAAGGCTGCTGGACCATCGGGAATAGTTGCTGAGATGCTGAAGGCATCAGGGGACGTAGGCACTAAACTGGTTGCACGCATCATCAATCAGGCTATATATGGTGGGGTCATACCCAAAGACTGGTGCAGCTGTATTCTCATAAATTACTACAAAGATAAAGGGGATGCTCTGGAGAGGAGCAATTATAGGGGTATAAAACTGATAGATCAGGTTATGAAAGTGGCAGAAAGGATATTAGCACAACTAATTAGAGAAAGGGTCAAACTAGATGAGATGCAGTTTGGTTTTGTGCCTGGGAAGAGTACAACAGATGCCCTCTTCTTAGTGAGACAATTGCAAGAGAGGTTCTTAGAGAAAAATAAGCCACTATACTTAGCCTTTGTTGACCTAGAGAAGGCCTTTGATAGGGTACCCCGATCTGTCATCTGGTGGTCCCTAAGGAAGCTAGGTGTTGAGGAATGGCTTGTGAGGACAGTGCAAACTTTGTACAGAGGTACTCTCAGTAAAGTCAGGGTAGGAATGGAGTTTAGTGAGGAATTCCAGATACAAGTAGGAGTACATCAGGCTTCGGTCCTCAGCCCGCTCTTGCTCATTATAGTCCTCTAAGCCATAACAGAGGAGTTTAAGACTGGCTGTCCATGGGAACTTCTCTATGCTGACGATCTGGTTCTTATAGCAGAATCAGTAGAGGAGCTAGAGAATAAATTCTGGCTATGGAAACAGCAGTTGGAAGCAAGAGGACTGAGAGTGAACCTAGCTAAGACAAAAGTGTTGATGAGTAGAAAAGAGGACAAAACCCTGATTCCGTCAGGGAAATGGCCATGTTCGATATGCAGAAAAGGAACTGGCATAAATTCTATAAAATGCACACAATGCAGATCCTGGGTACACAAGAGATGTAGCAGGATAGCAGGCAAACTAACAGGTAGGGAGAAATATGTATGCAGTAGATGTACAGGGAAATTAGACAGCAGAAGTCGCATTGATAGACACATTTTTCAAATGCAGGAGGGTACTATAGAAGTGATGGATAGCTTCCAGTACCTAGGAGATCAGATTAGCATGGGAGGAGGGTGTTCCAAGGCCATAGTATCTAGAATAAGGACGGGTTGGAAGAAGTTTAGGGAGCTGCTTCGTCTGTTGACGAAGAAGGGTTTCTCCCTGCGTACGAAAGGCCGGTTGTATGATGCCTGTGTGAGGAGCGCAATGCTGCATGGTAGTGAGACATGGGCAGCAACTGCAGAGGATATGCGACGGCTGGAGAGAAATGAGGCAGCATGCTCCGTTGGATGTGCAGTGTAAATGTGCGTGAACGACCCAGCATAAATGTGTTGAGAGAGAAACTGTGTCTGAGAGGGATAGAATGTAGTGTACGGGAGAGGAGACTGAGGTGGTATGGACATGTGATGCGCATGGAGGATGACCGATGGGTGAAGAAGTGCCAGGAAGTGCCACTTGAAAGAAGACGTGGTAGAGGTAGACCACGAAAAACATGGGCGGAGGTGGTGAGAACAGACCTCAGATCATTGAACTCACGGTGGAGATGACGAAGGACCGTGACGAGTGGAGAGATGCTGTGCTGAATAAGACCCGTCCCACCCTTGCAAGCAGGGAAAAGCGGGCGTAAAATGATGATGATGATGATATATATATATATATAATATATATGTGTCAGGACCCCAACGGCTGAGCTCTTGCCATTTCAACAGCCAGTTCAAGACTCTTTCATATAACCATACTCTACTACCCCAAGTGTCGAGTACTCTGGTGAGTAATGGTCTAAACAGGTTTTTACAATTAAACCACCTCCCCAAACATGTCAACAACGACTCTATTATTGTGTCTTTCCATGTAGTGAATCTCTACACAACGATCCCACACCAATACAGACTAGAAGCAATAGGATTCTTGCTAGAGAAATATCCCAATGAGATACCTGACAGAATAGAATAAAGCTTCAACATCGAGGGATTAAAATTTATTTTACAGAACAACTTTTTTTATTTCGATGGCAGTACTTACAAACAAATATCGGGGACTGTGATGTTACAAAAGTCGCTCCAACTTATGCCAACTTAGTCATTTCATACTTGGAAGTCAAGATATATGAACACTCCAATTCAAAATACGGATTGAACTTCCACAAATATTTATCAGAGAATTGGAAACGCTACTTGGATGATTGTCTTATTGTTTGGTCTCACACACTGGACCAACTAAATGATTTCAAAAATTTAATTAACGGCATCAATAACCACATCCAATTCACAATGGAATACAGCCAAGATCAACTCCCATTTCTGGACATCTTAATCATGAAAAAAGGCACAAATATTGAAACTGACATACACTACAAACCAACAGATTCCAAACAATACCTGCTATTCACCTCCAACCATCCAAAGCACACGACGACGAACATTCCTTTTAACCTAGCAAGAAGAATTTGTACAATTGTCTCCAATTATGAAACGCGAAATAAAAGACTTCAAGAATTAAAGGAAATTTTGCTCGAAATACAGTACCCACTATTACTAATAAATAATGGAATAGAAAGGGCTAAAGCAATAGGCATTGATGAATTACGAAAACAGAAACAAATTCAACGTACGTCCAATATTCTATCATATATCTCAACACACAACCCAAGAAATGCGGAAGCTTACATTATTCACAAGATCCCACTATTGAAACAAGAATGAAAAAAGCCCTTGAAACACAAAATAATCAAAAGCAAAAGACAACCGAAATCACTAAAAACATTACTCACCAATGCCAAATTACCTACCACAAACCCACAACCAACTGTCAAAAGATGTGGACGATCTAATTGTGGAACCTGCACTCACCTCATTGAAAGCAACATGTATACATTTCAATCAGGACAAAATTTTGTTGTAAAAAATCACTTCACTTGCTCATCAAAAAATTTATTTTATGCCATTAAATGTAAAGGATGCAATGAAGCTTATATAGGACAAACTAAACTCACACTCAGAAACAGAATGACAATTCATCGCCAACAATTACGAGACCCTACCACAAGACAGATACTACTCAGTGCACATCTAAACATATGCGCAAGTAATAAGACACCCAAATTCCAAGTCTTCCCATTTTATCTTTGCGCTGACAATACAACAGAACAAATACGAATAAATAAGAAAAATATGTTTATTCAAAAATATAGACCAGCATTAAATATAGTTTACTATACATTGTGTCAACACCATAAGATGCTAACCATCCAAACAGACACATACATACACACATAACACCTTCTATATTCGAAAATAAAAACCAGAGCTAAATAAACTTTAATATATGTTAATACTCCTTAACATGTTAACCATACCCCACACACACATACACCTGCACATTTAACACCCATACACACACAACTCCCTCCCCCATTTCTACTAATAGAATCATCTTCCTACACACACACACCAGCACACAAATAAACATACATATCCTTACTTTCTTTATTTCAATAGAAAGTCTGAATTTTGATACCCCAGCACATCAGCCATACTCACTGAGCCAGAACAATTCTCCCTATCCAGTTTTTCTTGACCTTTATCTTTTATTTGGCACAAAATTCTCTAAATGGCTACAAAAGAAATTCCCAAATATAGGTGTGAAATTTAATGTACTTGTTCACGTGACGTTCATAATTTCATTTATAACCAATCAAATTACATTTATAAAAAAAGCCTTCGTGAGCCACATTTTTTTAAGTAAAAAGAAATTCAAACACAAACTGGCGCGGAAGTTGATGTGCTTATTCACGTGACTGCATCAACCAACCAATTTCACTCATATATGAAAAAACAATCTGAGCCCCCCCTTTTTTTGAAGGCAAATATAATAAGAAATTTGTAATGTGAACTGGTGCGAAATTTATTAAATTTATTATACTTATTCACATGACAACAAAATTACTTTTCTAAAAAACCTAGCATTTTGAGCCACTTTTTTTCCATATAAAACAGAAGTAACATTCGAACACCAACCAGATGCGAGAAAACCACAAACCCTCCATCTCAATTCTATTTTTGAAAGCACAAGAACTGCGAAACCGGTAAAGGAACCAAATAAATATATTTTTTTAAAAAAGACTCCAGTTGCATTTTCGATTTCATCTTTTTTCCTTATACTTTCACCCGTGTAGGACACCTGGTTTTTTTATTTTGTAAAAATCCTCACTTTCTTATATATATATATAAGTTTATCCTGGGTTCAATCGGGAGTAACCACAGCACATAAGGTACTCAATACATAGCAGAGTATACATATTTAATATAGATATGGCTTCTACAGGACTAGAACTGTTTCATTCAGGAGAAATCATCAAGAAGCCCTGATGATTTCTCCCGAATTAAACAGTTCTAGTCCTGTAGAAGCCCTATCTATATTAAATATATATATACGTGTGTGTGTGTGTGTGTGTATATATATATATATATACATATCATGACCTGTTTAGTGACTACGAAAGTGGGCGGAAACTACCAAAATCGTTGTTTATGATTTTCATGAGCTATGTACCTAAGACAAAGGTAGGCTGTAAATAAAACAAGAATAAAAAACATATTAATAATAAGTTAACCACAATATACAGTTGTACCATAATTATAAATCGTTTTATAACCATATAAGTTTGGTTGGCTGGGCACATACATGAGTTCATATATACATACATACTCATACACATAGGTACATTACATACATATAAATACATACATTCACCTCACATTCATGAGTGCATACATACAAGTACATACCTACGTACACACGTATATATATATATACACACAGACAGACACACACATGCATACAAACGTAAGTACATACATAGATACATGGTGGCTGCTAACTCGTTTTCGAGTACGGCCACTACTTTATATCCATGTAGGAGAACCCCTACCGATGCGCTGAACAAGTGTGACTTTTTAGTCCAGCCAGCGACTTGAATACTCTGGTACAAACACTACACTTGTGACAATTACTGACACATAGTGCTGGGCCCATGGTACCATGTGACGACAAGTGCAGAGAGATCTCCAGATATAAAGCAATGCCTGTGCCGTGAAGCTTTTATAGTGAGCAAAGGCACTGCACAAAGCCAGTCCCACTCTCTTAACCAAGATGATATTTACCAAAAAGAAGAACAAGTCAACATCATTGGATACCATCAGGGTTGCAGGTGTTATATCAGAGTTTTCCTTCTCCTAGAATTCTGCCTTGACAAAGGCTAAGGGGTCATCTCTCCCGGTGATTTTGGATGGCCATTGACTCTTAAGAGCTCCTTTGCCCTTTTACAGTTGTACCATAATTATAAATCGTTTTATAACCATAGATACATACATACAAATATACACACATACATATATACACATATACATAGAAACCTACATACATACACACTTACACTCAAACATACACACATACATATATAATACACACACATATATACATAAAACATACACACACAATTTTCCTATAGTGTATATCTCTCTATATATAAAATTCTTTGTCTCTCTATCTGTTTGTCTGTTCCTATGCATTCTTTAACGGCTGGACCAAATCAAATTAAATTTTACAAGGTTAATAGTATTAGACCCCCAGGGTGTCAACATGTAATTTTTATTTTCATTTGGATTAAAACAATATAAAATTGTAACTAAAATAATATTTTTATAGTCAACTATAGTAAACCACCACCATGACGATTCATATTTTATATATGAGTGTGTATGTATCTGTCAGTGCGTGTGTGTGTATGCGTTCGTTATGTATGTTGGGCCTCAGATAATTAAACACTTACACATCTACACATACATACACATAATGTATGTGAGTGTAGATGTGACATTTCTGTCTAAGTATATGTATGTGAATGTATGTTAGAGGGCATGTGTGAGTGTGAGTGTATGTGAGAGTGTATGTGCGTTGACTGACATAAATATATTTTCTTTAGTCTACTATAGTAAACCACCACCATGACAACGTCACATTTTGTATATGAGTGTGCACACAGACAAACACACACACATCTACACATACAGATACATATGTTATGACAGACAGGTATGCGTGAATATATGTCTGTGTGTGTCTCTCTTAGGTTGTGTGAGTGTATGTGAGAGTGTATATGTGTGTGAGTGTATGTGAGATAATTTTTATTTTCATTTGGATTAAAACAATAGGACGTCACATTTTGTATATGTATATGTATGTGTCTGTGTCTGTGAGTGTGTGTGTGTGTGCGTGTGTGTTTGCATGTTCATTAGGTACGTTATCAAATACACATACATGAATTACACAATGAATATTGTTTACCCTAAGGTGCTTCAAGATTGACAGATTTTCCTTTCTAAATTCTATTATCATTACAATTTTGATATTTTAAAAATAGAATATAGATATTTTGAAATAATTCTGAGAAAAAAAAACATATCTTCATATTTATTGTTTACTAATCTAAATAAGAACAGCAGTAACCCGGGCAACACTAGGTAATTCAGCTAGTATATATATATATAATTGTTTCTACTTTTGGCACAAGGCCACCAATTATCCCAGTGGTACTTTATTTTATTGACCCCGTAAGGATGAAAGGCAAAGTTAACCTCGGCGGGATTTGAACTCAGTCCGTATATATATATAATGATCAGGCTTCTGCACTGTTTGCATCTACTAAATTTCACTAACAAGACCTTGTTCAACCCAAAGCTCTAGCAGAAGATACTTGCCCAAGAAGGAGGGCAGATAGTTATACAGTAAAGAAATAACAAGACAGAAGACAACTGTAATATTAATAATAATAACTAGCTGACACAAAAATGATGAACATAGAAAGTTATCACTAAATATTGCAAAGTATTTTTCTGATGCTCTACCAATACTGCCAATGAACTGTACTTATAATAATGGTTTCTGATTTAGGCATAAGACCAACAAGTCGATTAAATCGACCCCAGTGCATCACTGGTACTTTATTTTATCAACCCTGAAGGATGAAAGCCAAAGTTAACCTCGGCAGGATTTGAACACAGAATGTAAAGGGACTTAACTATATGCTGCAAAGCATGTCGTCCAATGCTCTACTGATACTGACATTCCACCACCCTCATCATAATAATGGTTTCTTATTTAAGCACAAGGACAACAATATTTTGGGTGGAGGGGAAAGTTGATTAAATCGATCTCAGTGTATTACTGCTACTTTATTTTAGCAACCATGTAAATAAAGTTTGAATTTACAAGGTCAATAAAATAAGTACTGAGGTCAATTTCATCGACTTTCTTCTTCCCTTCAAATTGCTGGCCTTCTGCCAAATGTAGAAACGATTATTATTATTATTATTATTACAATGGCAGTGGATGAGCAGAATCGTTAGTTGGACAAAATGCATTGTGTATTTGTTCCTGTCCTTTACATTCTGAATTCAAATCCTGCTGAGGTCAATATAATCAACTTTGTCCTTCCCTACAAATTGCAGGGTTGTGGCTATAATAATAATAATTCCTTACATTGACACAACAACATAAATTGTAGAAGAAAAGCATAGTTGATGGAATTTGCATTAGTGCATTTAAATTTAGGTTGTATATAGATGTAATTAGATACAGCTAAGACTTTAGTTCAATGTTTTCTTATTGCTCCCCTCTTTCAATAATAATTCTCATAATGATTCCATAAACTGGCAAAAGGCAACATATTAACAGAGAATAATTGACACCAGTTATGAAGAATACTTGAAAAGTTAGCCTCCAGAGAGATTTGAACTGAGAACATAGAATGTTAAGAAAAATTTAATATGACAATTTGTCTGGCATACTACTGTTTCTACCATGGCATAAAGGCCAGCAATTTGAAGGTGAGGGGGACAGTTGATTAAATTGGTCACAGTGCATAATTGGTGCTTTATTTTATCGACAACATAAGGATAAAAGACAAATAACCTCAGCAGAATTTAAACTAAAAATAATTATAATAATGGTTTATAACTTAAGCACAAGGACAGCAATTTGGGGGAAGAGGAAAGACAATTGCATTGACCTCAGTATTTTTTTAACTGGTACTGTATTTTATTGACCCTAGAAAGATGAAAGGCAAAGTTGACCTGGGTGTGATTTGAAACCAGAATGTAGAGGGCTGTAATGAAATGCTAGAAATCATTTCACTTGACACACTAATGACACAGCCAAATTAACCCCTGTACTTGACTGGTACTTTATTTTATAAATAGGCAGGCAAAATTGACCTCAGCAGGATTTGAACTCAGAATGTAAAGAGCCAAATTTTCCAATGGCATTTCATCCAACTGTCAGTAATAATAATGGTGGAGGTGATGATAATGATGATGATGATTCATGAGCTGCAAAAGCTATTTATAAATAACTTATGTATGAGATTAAGTAACAGTCAAGCAAAATATTCCGAGAACCAAATGAAACTGATGAACTCTTATATAGCAGATTACTTAACATTTGAGATGTCTAAATTAGTTGAAGCATTTTAAATTTATCTTTAGACACTGAAATGGCTTTTAGGTCTTACAGTAATTAACTTTCTCACATGTACTATATCAATTAAGATAGGTTTGCTGATTGCTTGACAATGACACTATCCTGAGGTGATATGAAGGCCAAAGTTGCTATCAGAAACAGTTCAGTTGCTAGGCAAATAATTGAAAAAGCTATAGTTAGCAGGAATGGACAATGATTGTCTCTCATTACAGAGATTTGAAATTACTGACCTTTTTCAGTCAGTTCTGGTCCCTGATTTTGTGTTTGATACCTATTATATAAAGTAGTTGGCTGTCATTTTGGAAGCAGCCTTCTATTTTTTGTCATTATTATTGTTTCCTGATTGAACATAGCATCCATGATTTGTTGCACCTGATCATTCTAAATGTTATTGATTTACTCTATTGTCTTATTTTTTCCTTTGGAACATAAACCAATTAACCTTTTTCTTACTCTATTTCTAATAAAAGACACTGTCTATGATCTTTAAATAATCTTGAAAATAATCAAGATTTTAAGTTATTTAGTAATATTACTAAGTTGGCGTTTGGAACATAATGTAACAAAGGTTCTTACATAAAATCACGATAAAATGATTTTAGATAAATATATATACACTTTACAGGAAACAGTTTTGTAGTATAGAAACAAGGATGGTTTTGTATTTAAATGGTTAATCTATTGACTTATTTTTCCCTTTGGAACTCCTAAACCAATTAAATATAACACAAGTATGAGGATTACTAACTCATAGGAAAGTTATTCTTATTTTGTAAAGAAAAAAGAAAAATGCCTTTTTAAAGATAATAGCATTTACAGAATCTGTGTTTAGAAATATATTTTTATTGCCCACATCTTCAGTGAATATGCATGCCTAAGAGTTTCTTTGGGAAGAATAATATTTATAGATTTGATAGTAGTGTTGCTAATTTTTTTACATCTGACAGAAGCAATCAATTCTATTTTGCTCACTTGAATTGTATATATTAACTATGTTAGTGTAAAGGAAGCTGCAGATTAACAAAAGAATTTATTGATTTTGTTTCATGAAGTTACATCACTTATTTCTTCACAATACCAGAATATAATATATCCCTTAAATGCTGAAAACAGTCATTTTTACTCCGATATAACTCTTTTACATCCATTTTACACTTAACTGCTCATAAAATTCTCACTTTTATTTTTAAACCATAACATGTCTTTACTAGTTTACTAATTTTATATCTGAGTGGTAGATTTAACTCTTTAGCTTTTAAACTGTATGTATCCGGCCAGAATTCTCTTCCCTCTTTCTGCCCAAACCGGCTGTAACCGGGCACACATACTGATGTTAAGGTATTGTTCTCAAAATAAATAATATCAAAATCTCATAGAGTCAGTATTATGTGAGATAACCATGTGAGGTAAAGCCTTTACTGTGAAAATATAATAGTAAATATAGAATAATGTAAATGCTAAAGGGTTAACCTGCCATCCAGCTTAATAGCTATTGGGTACCTTTATCAGAGTCCATTCTGTTGCAAGCATTCATATTGGATAACTTCCTTTCTTCTTCCCATTAGTTATAAAGATCCTGAAAAGATCATGAATACTATTCTTCCTGCTTTAACTAGTTAATGCTGTGCTAATCCTTTTTAGTTCATGGATCTATACTTAACATATAACTGAGATTGAGTGTCTTAAACTATAAAAACAAATTATAAATCAAGTTATAATAAAACAAATAAAATTAAACTTGAGTATCTTACTTTTTAAATATGTTTAACATATTTCAAATGATCAGGATTGTTTGCTTCTCTGTCAAAATTGTTATTTGTATATTACTACTAATGAGTAATGTTTTTTAAGTAAACATTTCTTTAAATACTTGCAGTTGTTTGATTTCTATTTCTTAAATTTTATAAATTTTAGAACATAATCACAAAATATAATATTTATAGAATTAACTATATTTTTTATAGCAAAAATAGATTAAATTGTAGGAAAAATTTACTTCTAAAATGTTAGAAATGATAGCAAACTATATTCATTTTGTAACTTTTAAAGTTTGCAGTGTAGTCATACAGTATATTTTGATATCAATGTCAAAATGCAAAGCAATAGATCTTCAAATATGTAAGCTTGGAGCAAATCCTTTGAATTCTAAACACAGTAAATAAATAGATGGAGATAGCAATGTATAATCTAAAAGCAGCAAAAGCAGTGTGGCTGACATTAGAATTTCTTTTACATGTATCTTATAGAGTTGTTGTTCAATGAAAATCTCTATGGAATCTTACTCTAAAAATATAAATTGTGTTGCTTTAATAATTTGTTTTATTAAACTTGCAAGACTTATATATATACTTATAATAAAACAAAGGAAAGGAGCTGATTGTCAAATCAAACCAAAGAAACTGCTGGTCACAATTCCTGACAGAAAGAGGTGAAATTTGGACTCAGACCACACATAGCTGGATTATATACTCCAAAGCATCCCAGACAGTTCTTTAACAATTCTGTCAATCAAATGCACCTGCCTTGGTATTTTATTTACCAACCTTGGTTGGATTTTATGTCAGTGCAGAGAACCGGAACATGTATAAAGCCATCTAATCTAACAGTTGAATGGGTTTGCTGATACTTATAATTGTTTCTACTTTTGGCACAAGGCCAGCAATTATCCAGTACATTACTGGTATTTTATTTTATCGACTCTGTATGGATGAAAGGCAAAGTTAACCTCGGCGGGATGTCATGCTAATTACTAAAATAATAGAAAGTCACTTACTAAAAAGTCTTGCATGTATGCTGGCTTCGGGAACATTTATTTGTATGTATATATAAATTTTGAAATACTTATAATCATCATCATTATCAGCAGCATTTTTATGCTGGCATGAGTTAGATAAGATTGTATGGGGTAGTATTCTAGAACCAGATGCCTTTTCTGATGCCATCTCTTACTTCTTTTGAAGTATGGTACTATTTTCACTGATCTTCACTTCTAAAACTGTTAAGGTGTGGGATATGGATAAACAGCATATCCTGGGTATTTAAACTTGACATATCCTATCTCTTTCCAGGTTTAACCCTTTAGCATTTACATTACTCTATATATACTTTTGTAATTTTATGGTAAAGGCTTTATCTTACATAATTATCTCACATAATATCAAAGCTATGAGATTTTGATGTTATTTATTTTGAGAACAATACCTTAACATAAGTATGGGTGGCCAGTTAATACTGGTTTGGACAGAAAGAGGTGAGAGACTTCTGGACGGATATGGCCGGTTTAAATGCTGTTGATTTCTTCCAGAGAGAGAGAATAAGAATTAACCCAGTGTTGGACTGGTACTTTATGGGTATACAAGAATTGTAGTAGATTTGTAGGCAGATTCACAGAAAAGATAGATTTTGCACAGGAATAATATGTAGTGAGAGTAGCAGTGAAAGAAACATTTTTCAATCTCAGAAAGGTACCGTAGTTGTTAGTTTCTGTTACTTAGGGGATTTAATTAGCAAAGGAAGAGGTAGGTCTGAAAGTTTGAATAAGAACAGGGAAGAAAAAGGAATTTTTTCTATAAGCAAAGGATAAATACCTGTGTGAGAAGTACTTTACTGCATAGCAGTAATACATGAGTGTTATATACAAGGATATAAGTAGTTTGCAGAGAAATGAAGTGAGTATACTTTGTTAGATGTGTAATGTGTATGCATGAACACCAGAGTATGGCTGAACTGAGAGAAACCTGAGTAAAAAGGAATGAAATGTGGTGTGCAAGAAAGAAGACTATATGAGATGTGAGTGGAAAGATGTAGTAGAGGAAGATCTTGGCAAAAGAGATGAGAACAGATCCCAAAATGCTGAACCTCACAGAGGAGATGACAAAGGGACATTATAAGTGGAGAAAGGCTATGCTGGAAAAGACCTGTCCAGCCCATGAAAACATGGAAAAGGCATTGCTCAGTGTGAGGCTATAGTATGAGAACTTTTGCCCATGGTTCCATACAGTGGGATAAGATCCAAAATCATACGATAGTGAAGCAAACCTTAACAAGACAGCTATGTATACACCTACAGAAAACTTTGATTTACTTTTGCTAATGAAAATGATATGTGTGAACTTTTAGCACATTATTTCATTAAAATTTAAATACTAAATTCTTTGAATTGGAGCATAAATACTGAAAGCCAAACAATCAAAGCAGAATTTAGATTATCAGAATTTTAAATTTGTATTAGCACCAAGGAGCTGTCAAATATCTATGTGAAAATATTTTTTAAAGGAAGCAATGGAACTTAGCTGATGAATTAAATATTTGAAACTCGAATAGTCAGAGGAAATACCAGAGCTATATGAGACTGAGCTACAGCTATAGTTTGAGAAATTACAGTAAGAATTTTAGACATGAAACTAAATTTCTCATTGATTTTCAACACTACAAAAATTTCAACCGGAAAGTTGAAAGAATAGGGGTTCAGTGCCCCAGGCAAATACCCAACACTATATATTATCATCATCATCATCATCAGCAGCAGCAGCATCAACTTACAATGCTGGCATGGGTTGGATCAAATTGATGATTTAAGTCATGTGCATTAAGTTTAAATCATACCAAAATGGTTGCCACTGGCAGGTGAATGACAGAATCAGTAGAGTGTTGAATAAAATATATTGTGTTATTTGGTTCATCATTTTACATTCTGAGTTCAAATCCCTCTTCTAGCCCACTTTGTCTCTTGACCTTCTGAAGTCAATATAATTGACTACACTTTTTCTGGCTGTTTTCCAACATGGCCAAAATCCAATGACTGAAACCAGTAAATAAATAAAAGAATTAGGTAAGGCAGTCACACTAGTTTCACTTAGTTAATCTAGCCTCTCAGTCTAGAATAGTCACTCTTCAATACTCAAACTAATGAATATTTTTTTATGTTATTTCACAATTGAGTGGTTAATGTTAGAAAATGCATCCATCTATATAAAAAAAAATGTTTATCCTGTTTTTTGTTTTGAAGACATCTATTTTATATGACTATGAAAACATAAAGCATAAGCAAAAAGATTCAAAACAATGATATTTTAAAAAATAAAACAGTGTTTTGATTTGGTCACTTATGAATGAAACCTGAGATAAAATGAACCAAGAGAGTTTATTTGGTTGAACCTGCTAGAAATAGCAGCTAGATATCCTTCAAGCAACACCACTGATTTAAATTTAATAGTTCAGTAATGATTTAGTAAAATATATATAAAAGCAGGTTTGCTGATTCAAATGTTTATAGTATCTGTATTAGTGGACAGATCATTGTGAAGATTTGCAATGGATTAAAGTAAACATTTTATGATACAGACATAATGGTGTTTTGAACTTTTTAAGAATGCTTCGTTAATAATGTGGTTTCATGCAAAACAGGACAATAAGGACTAACAATGAAGGATACATCAGATTATATCTTAAATAGAATGATTACAACTGGAATGTTTTTGATCTTGGATTTGCTCAGAACAAAAAGAATATAAGTTGCAACATGACTGTATAGATTAAGAAGTTTTGTTTTCAACTGCATGGTTCTAGGTTTGATCTCAATGCATGTAATGTTGTCTTCTACTATAACCTTGGATTGACCAATACCAGACCAAGATGGAAATTGTGGTAATATAGCCCAAGTTTGATTAGTTCCAAGACTGTGGTGTGTACTAGGCTGAAATAAGTACTGAGATTATTTTGATCAACTAAATCCTTAAATATGATACTCCATCATAACCTTCATTCAATAACAGAAACCAATATAAAGAATAAGATGAAATGGTAAAAATAATGACAAATTAACTGATCCACAGGATGTGACTAGTAGGTTTTTGTGAAAGGTGTTGTGTTAATGATGCATAGGATCTAACTAAAGAGGTTATAAAGAAAAATAAACATTCTTATTAAAAAGAAACCTTCTTTATGTGGCAAAATCTATAATTATATTTATAGCAAAAATACAATGTATTTTTGCCCAAAGATAATATCACTAAATCTTGAAACCACATTAGCAAGATATACTTGAAAAGTTATTTTCTGCTAAATCATTACATGATGTTAAGAGTTTAGGAAAAAACAAGTATCACTTCCATGAATACTTTACTTCAATATATCTATTACCCAACCTATCAATTCCCTAAAAATTCTATGTTATTGGCTTCACTAATTTTGTTAAAAATAGATATAAACTGGTGGGCAAAATTACTATTTACACAAGTTGTATTTGTCAATAGACTTGTTTCATTGCTCTTTTATTTTTTTAATTCAGTAACTACGTACAGGTTTTCTCTCATTCCAATAAAGGCAGTAATGAACATTTGAAAATAAATGAAAGCAGAACATGGTTCTTACAAAAATATCATCTAATAAAATACTTAGTGAAGAATTTCTGGAATCTTTTCTGGGAATACAAGTTGTTGTTTTTAATTTTTACTTTGGTTTTATAATCTAATGAGAAAAGATACTTCTCAAATATCCTCTTTAAGAAAAAAAAAATTATATACATACACATATATATATATATATATATATACATACATATATGTATGTATACACACACATACATACATATATGTATGTATATATGCTACTATTCTACTGGTTAACTGAATTGTTAATTAATTTCTATCTTCGATTGGTTTTCATTATAGAAGGCAGTGGATTGGCAGAATCAATAGTGTCAAATAAAATGTTTTTAGTTCAAATTTAACCTGGAATAAATTTTCCTTTTTTTCTTGAGGGGGTAAAATATATTAGGTATACTAGTATCAATATATTAGCATCAATCAAGTACTAGGATCAATTTAGTTAACTAACTGTGCTCAAGTTAAAAGTCCTTATAAAGGTTAGTATTCAAAATAAGAACAAGTTAATCACATATGATCATATGAAAGAGAAATATCAATCCAAAGTTTTAGAATTAAGTTTATATTTCACCAGATACTTAAATATTTAACTTTATATTTCAAATATGAATAAAGACGTTACTCATATGTAAACAAAAATACATGACCAAACATAGACATGTACGTATAATATCTCTCTCTCTACCCATCTGTTTATCTATGAATGTCTATCATCATTATTTTGTGGGGGTTTTTAAATATATTTATGGGTTGGATGGGCCTTCTTCAGTGCACTATCTCACAACCGGTTGTTGTTTTTTTTTTCATTTTCTGATTCTGAGTTGAGCTTTTAACACTTCTTCCCATATCTCCTTTGGCAGAATCATTATTTTTGGATCACTAGACTTTTTCACCTGCCATCCTTCCTATTGATTATATACCTGTACCAGTGTAATCTCTCTTAAACACTACAGTTGACTCAATAGTTGATCTAGTTCCTGTACCAGTGTAATCTCTCTTAAATACTACAGTTGACTCAATAGTTGATCTAGTTCCTGTACCAGTGTAATCTCTCTTAAACACTACAGTTGACTCAATAGTTGATCTAGTTCCTGTACCAGTGTAATCTCTCTTAAACACTACAGTTGACTCAATAGTTGATCTGGTTCCTGTACCAGTTTAATCTCTCTTAAACACTACAGTTGACTCAATAGTTGATCTGGTTTATACCTATTGTTTCCAGAGCTAAACTGTGTTCTATTCCTCATGCACACTTACATTACACATCAAGCAAAACCAGTTCACACTATTTCTATCCAGCATTCGGACTTCCTATACTTTCAATGCATGTTTTGCTTACCAATCAGTTTCACACTTGGTGCACACACACATACCTGTTACATGAACTGATATGTCTATCTAATTGACTGAATGCTAGTAAAATGTAAAGTAACAGTAGAAGGCACTAGATAAATGAAAATCTTGTATTGAGTATTTTTTTTTTTTTTGCTCTTTATAAACAATATATATCATCATCATCATCATCCAATTTAGACCTTATTTCTTATATTACAATATAAACAATGAGGTATCAGCAATAGCATGCAGAGATGGGGAGACAGAGGGTCTGACGGCCATGGGCATCCAACCAAAGTGTCATGCAGAGTTCTCCATTCAATATGACTTCTAAGTGTAGCGTCCACTTAGATTTCTCAAGAAGCCACCCATAATCTGTATTCGGTTTTCTGCCCAGATCAAAAAGGTACTATATTTGAATTTTAGGGGAATACAATTAAGGAGTTAGCCCCAAGCATTATGAAACCTCTATATGCCACTGGGTGTGAGGGTATGCAAATGTCAGCTAAGTATCTGGTAAGTAGTTACCAACTCAATATTGATTTTTGATGATAATCATTTCACACTACATATACTTTTAATGCTTTTAAAAACATACGACTGTTTGAGTATTATGTTCCTATTTTCCCCACAGCAAACATTGCAGCTGTCATGATAATTAAGAAACAATTAGTTATACATAAATTAAAAATGATTACAATTTTACAGAACAACAAATAAAGTAGACGTTACCACAAAATTAATACAGTGTTACTTTATATGTAAAATATTCTGATAATGTACACTTTAATTAATTTCAATTAACTAGGAACAACTATTGAAGTAAATACAGGTAAGGCCAATTACCCAATACCATTAAAGTGAAATATTCAATTTACCATGTATATCCTGGTTTTTAGAATAAGTAAACTGTATTCCTGCATGTCATAAGAGGTGACTAAAAGAATTGGCATCAGGAGGAGCATCTGGCTATAAAATATTGTCCCAAAGGATCCTGCCCAACACAACCCAACGCAACATTAGCTAAGTGGATGTAAAAATGATGATCATAATATCCATCTGAATTTGAATTACTATTATATGCACTTTGTTACATAGTTTAACATTTAAACCGGTCATATCTGGCCAGAATTCTCTCACCTCTTTCTGTTCAAACCAGTTGTAACTGGCCCCTCATATCAACATTAAGGTATTGTTCTCAAATTAAATATCACAATTTTATAGATTTGATATTATGTGAGGTAAAGCCTTTACCATGAAAATACAATAGTATATATAGAGTAATGTAAATGCTAAAGGGTTAAGGGAACTTCAATGATTTCTTTATGGATTACTGATGCTAATCTTTAGGTTATACCTTCATATATATCTTATATTCACCTTCTTTATTGCTCCCTAAACAAAAGCACTATATAAGCATTTTGAGACTGTTTTCTCTGCTAAATCAGGGTTTATCCTTGTATGTCCTACAGAAAACCCATGCTAGCGTGGAAGATTAAAGGTTAAACGATGATGATCATCATCATCATCATCATGGATTCTTTTTTGAAGTTTTACAGTCAAATGGCCTTTCTAGTGACAACCATTTAGCTGCCTTTTACAACATGCAGGGATATTGTGTACTTATTCTAAACAATACCATGCAGCTTATTAAACAGTCTATTTGCTAGACAACAACTATGTGTGCATCATATCCCAGTATGTCGTAAGAGGTGACTAAAAGAGTTGGTATCAGGACCGGCATCCAGCTGTAAAACCTTGCTCCAAAAAGGACCCCATTTCATGGAGCTTGCAAGACTAACCCCTGATTTAGTGTGTAGGGGAAGGGGAGAGCCTTAAAAGACTTGTTGTTGTAGACAACACATGATACTATGCTCGTTTTCAGCTAAACACTTTTGGAGGCCTCTTAGATTAATAACAAAAATATTAATTTGATTATTAATTCTGTCAGTGTGTTGCTATTCCCAGTATGTACACATTATTTCCTTTTAGCAGTAGACATAACTAAAACAGATTCCACCTAGAATAAGTATTAATAATTATTTTGTTGTCTGAAGGGTCTTCTTGTCATTTCAGAATTTGTTGTCTGTTTTGAGATTCATATTTTCCCATCTGAATGTTTCTCACTACTCACTTAATATTCCTTTGGTCTGTAAGTTATAGACATATTCTTTGAGAGGAGCTACAATATTTAGGCAGGTGAATCATTTAATAGTATTTATAAGCTCATAACTAAGCTGCAACATCCACGTCACTGTCACTTTGCATCATCATCATCATCATCCCTATTTGACATCTATTTTCCATGCTTGCATGGGTTAGATGCTTGTCACATTATGAGACAAGTCAGCTCAAGTGACCATGTCTTGCTCATATGGAACTGTTTCTGGCTCAGTTTCTATGGCTGGATGCCCTTCCTAAAACCAATCCCATTTAGTGTGGACTGGGTGCTTTTTATCATGGCACCAAAATGACTATCTGACAGTGTGAACTGGGTGCTTTATCACCATGGTACCAGCATGACAACCTACAGGGTAGATTGAATGCTTTTTGTTGTGTCACCGGCATGATTATCTTACAGGGCAGAATGTTTTTTGTTGTGTCACCCACATAACCACATTACAGGATGAACTAAGTGCTTTAGGTTGTGGCAGTGCAGCAGGACTGTGGAAGAGCAGGTGCAGAGTGTGTCCAGCTTTCCATGCTTGTATGTCTGGGTGGCCAGGAGAAGTGTATCAGGGGGTGTGTATCAGTATTAAGTGCTCATTCAGTTAATGTTTGTATTGTTTAATACTATAATATTTTAACCCTTTAGCATTTAAACTAGCCATATCCGGCCAGAATTCTCTCACCTCTTTTTGTTTAAACCAGCTGTAACCGGCTGCTCATACTTATGTTATGGTATTGTTCTCAAAATAAATAATATCAAAATCTCATAGATTCAATATTATGGGAGATAATTATGTGAGATAAAATATAATAGTAAATATAGAGTAATGAAAATCCTAAAGTGTTAAAGGCACATTCTAATAATATCTACAAACCTTAGATCTTTGATTAAAAATAAATATAACCAGTAGGGACGGATAAGAAATGTGAAATAACATAGGCTCTGTTACTGAGGTTAGTTACAACATGATTAGTCAGGTTAAAGTGAAGACTAAATCCATGAACTGGCCTCTTCCCTACCCACACATCTGTACTCACCATTATTCCTTCTCAACTGAGTAACAACTGAGGACATTTAATGTATTTGCATTCAATCCCTACTCCATGTCTTTTTACAACCATAACTCTATCTTTGTTTCACCATCACCTCTCTCCACTCTACTGAAATCTCATCATGTTATCTGTGTAATGAGGGATGGTAGCAACTGTTCATATTCAGGATATCTTTCCTTTGCTGACAACCAGCATTATCCCTCCCCCACTAGACTATTAATTGACATTTGTCTCTCTTATTTACTACTACCCACATCTGTTGATATTTATATGAATTTCTATTCATATAAATATTCAATACTGTCACCCTCTAAAGTTAACCCCCAGTCATCACACACTCTCCCTTGAGAATCTTAGCTGTCACGTACAACCCTCAGTTTTCATCACACTTTTCTGTTGCTATCTATCCATCACTTGCTCCCTCCTACCATACATAATACATCCCTACCCTAACATTATTAAAGTGTGGGTTTTTCTATTAAAGCTCCTACCAACAACTATACAGCTACTGACTTAATCTCTCCCTCTCCTTTCATTCCATCACTCCAGTTCTTGCTTTACACTCATATTTACATTTTTTCCTTTTCCAGCTTCTTAGCCATCACTAATCACATTCATCATCACATACTCGAGAGAAGACTACGTTGGTATGGTCACGTGATGCGCATGAAAGACGACAGCTGTATAAAAAAGTGCAGGGCAATAAAAATAGACGGTAGCACGTCCCAGAAAAACCTGGGACGACTTGATAAATTCCGACCTCACACACTTACACCTCTCCAAGACAATGTCACTGGACCGTGATCTTTGGCGCTACACAGTAATATAGAAGACCCGCCTTACCTAAGTACAAAGTGAAACCTACTACAGTCAGTAGGCACCTCTAACAAAAATACACCCCCGTCCCACTACCCCCACCCCATCCACACCACCCCTTTCAATGTAAAGTTATGTTGGTACCACAACATCCAGTCCGAAACAAATGAGATCGTGTAAGCGTCACAACAAAAAAAACACACAGTCCACGCTGTAATGTGGCCGTGTAGGCAACACGGTAAAAACCTCCCAGACCCACACTGTAAATGTGGTTGCTGTTAGGAAGGGCATCCAGCCGTAGAAAACCCGCCAGACAGTCCTATACGAGCAGGACAACAAATCTTGCCTCGAGTGGGAAAACTCCCGTCCAAACCCATGCAAGCGTGGAAGATGGACGTTAAACGATGATGATGATGATGATTTACCACAAATGAATGCAGGTTACATAAGGTGGAGAGGAATCTTTAGCATTGCAAGAGACAAGACAACTTTTCTGTTGCTAGTGTCATGATAAAAAGTAGTTAGCATTTGACAGAGATAGTATAGGGTAGAGACAACATTTTAGTCTTGTTAAAAAAAATATAGCAAGCACTCTACTACTGTACACTGTGTAAAAGGCTTGGTGTTTAGGAAAAAAATCTATGCCAAAATAGTATGGTGAGTGAGAATGGTCCTTCTAGAAAGATAGTAACTCTGTATAAGACCTGAATCCCACTGTAACAATCCTTCCAACCCGTGCAATCATTGAAAGTGAACACAAAATGACGATGATGATGATTATGATAATGTTGAACAGGTTTCATAGCAAGATCAGTAAATTTGAAAAACTAACTAGAAGATGGTTAAAAATTACTTATAGTGTTTAAGTAATTATTTTATGCACAACAAAGCATATGGATAATCTGAAAATGTTTTTAATGAAAGTATACCTACAATTTCAAAATTAAAAACCTCACTACAAAATGTAAACACATTTTCTTTATATTTCTCTGTGGACAGAAAAATACTGGGATGGCTCTAACCTGGAAACAAGTGCCTCTAGTTTTTATCCTTGCAAAGATTAATAACTTACAGCTACTTATATTAAGCACAAACCAGAACTCAGCAGAAATGGTCACTCTAATTTACATAACCATGCATTTAGTATACAACATACTCCTATAAGCTTTCAACCTCTCCATAAATAGAAATTGAGGTCACTTGTTCTCTGATGAATTTCTAAGTATAAATTAAACTAGCAAGAGCAATACCAATATTTTCATGTCTCTAGAAGGATACAAAATTGTTTACATTTAATTAAACTTCATCGTGAGGCTTATAATTTACAAGTTTGTAGGTATGTCGGCATTAAAATTTTCAAATTACTCAATATATATTGTATTTTATATAAAATAATTAATCAATTAACCAGGTTTCCAATGAATATATCATCATCATCATCATCATTTACACACACACACACATACAGAAATATATACAGGCAACAAACTGGAAGAACCAGAACATAATAAGTAAAATGCTTTGCAGTATTCATTCTGGTTCTCTGTGCTTTGAGTTCAAATCATGCCCAAGTCAATTTCTCTTTTTATTCTTTTGCTATTGATAAATAAAATGCGAGTCCAATCCAAACCTGGAGTTGATTATTCTCCCCTCACCCTCCCTATCTCTCAGGAATAAATCAGCTATTGTAAAACCTGTTGAGAGGTGAGCACTGACAGGTTTAACTCGTAACCTCCTGTACCACATGAAACCGCATTAGCAAGACATTCTTGAAGAGTATAGTACAGCACAATGACTGCATCATATCAATTATTCTAATGCTACGAGTAATCTGTCCACTAGTAAAGATACTGTAAACATTTGAATCAATAAACATGCTTTTAGATATTTTCTGTTAAATCATTACAGGATGACAAGAGTTAAAATGCCCATGACACACTGTATGTTACAATGGCACCCCTACAACTCCATTAGGATTTAAGACAGTCATGGGCAAAATGCAACTAAAATACACTGGGTAAAACATTACCTTGTTTTGTTTTATTTGTCATCATTTTCCCATATTATTTTTTTGCTACATTGTACCGGCTTTAAAAAAATATCAATTTTTTTTTTACTACACACACACACACACACACATATATATATATATATATAAATGAAAGGTATAGAAATTGTTGTAGCGAGAAGCTAACAGTATTCCATAACATATATATATATATATATATATATATATATATATATATATATACACACATACATGCATATCCATACATGTAGAAACTCACACAGTTTCATGTATAAAATATATGTTAAATATCTGTTTACACTTGCTGGCATGGTTACATAGTTTTAGCTAGCTACAACTATCATAAGTGGAGAGAGAGAGAGCCATAGTATAAACTATGTGCAACAGAA
This sequence comes from Eledone cirrhosa, assembly GCA_964016885.1. Classification (NCBI taxonomy): domain Eukaryota; kingdom Metazoa; phylum Mollusca; class Cephalopoda; order Octopoda; family Eledonidae; genus Eledone; species Eledone cirrhosa. The sequence goes on along the minus strand of OZ024740.1, from coordinate 58,672,938 downwards.
TGTGTAACTGAAATGAAAACCCCCAACTACATGAGTATATTATGTATGTTAAAATATTTGGCTGGCTTCTCAAAGCATTTTTTATAAAGCTGTAATTATTGAAATTTCACTTATTTTTAATACCAAACTGCTTTAAATTGCCCCTGGTTCGATTTGTTTTAAATTGTTGATATCATCATCATCATCAAAATTTAATGTCCATTTTTCCACGCTAGCATGGGTTAGATGAGTTGTCCTATTGTGAGATAAGCCAGATCAGATTATTATGCCTTATTCATACAGAACTGACTTTAGCTTGGTTTCTACAGCTGGATGCCCTTCCTAACACCAACCATATTTGCAGTGTGAACTGGGTGCTTTTTGTCGTGGCACCAAAACAACCACTTTACAGAGTGGATTGAGGGTTGTGGTGGGGAAGGTGCATGGGGATGAGAGAAGTAGATCTAGGGATAGGGGACTCATCAAATGAGCAGTAGGGTGTTAGGACGTGGCTGGGAAAGGTAGGAGAAATGAGTGCATACTGAATGTGTGCGTCAACCTGTGCATATAGGAAGGCAGGTCTTCTGTATTACTGCATAATGCAAGAGATCTCGATTCTGAGTTATTGTCTTTGAGAGGTGCAATTGTGCAAGGTCAGCCTTTATCACCTCATCCTAAGTCTTCCTACTCCATAGCTACCATCAACTTTGAGTGCCTTGCACTTTTTTATATCTATGTAAAAACCTTCCATCATAATTATATTTATATTCGGGTATAAACCGAAGCTGAAGCTATAGACAGTATGCCCACCCTCCCACTGTAAAGTGGTCGTGCAGGTGTCATGTCAAAAAAGCACCCAGTCCACGCTGTAAAGTGGTCATGTAGGTGTCACAACAAAAAAGCACCCAGCCCACACTGTAAAATGATTGTGTAGGCGCTACGGTAAAAGAGCACCCAGTACTCACTGTAAATGAGGTTGGCATTAGGAAGAGCCCCCAGTCCTCACTGTAAATGAAGTTGGCATTAGGAAGGGCATCCAGCTGTAGAAATCAAGCCAGAATCAGTTCTGTATGAGCAAGACATGGTCACCCGACCTGGCATTGACCACGACAGGACAACTCGTCTAACCCATGCTAGCGTGGAAGAATGGAAATAAAACAGTGATGTTGATGATAATGGAACTTTAAGTTAGGCTCAATGAGGAAGTTAGTTATATTACTAAATTGCTTCAAATTCTCGATTATTTTCAAAATAAATTAAAAATCATTGACAGCAACTTTCATTAGAAATATAGTAATGAACGGATTAAGCTTTTATAATTAAAATAATTATTGGATAATTACTGCTGAGAGGTAGCTACTGTTTTTTGTTAACATAACTGAGTTGTCAGTGTATGTATTTGTACATATGTATGTAAATGTATGTGTGTATGTATATATTCACATGTGTGAGTGCGTATGAATATGTATGTATGATATATGAAGGAATATATGTGTACGTATGTATGAATGTGTGTATATGTATAAATATGTGTGTGTATATACATATGTATGTGTTTATCTATGCTAACATCTCTAAAACTATATTATTTGAAATCTTTCCAAGAAAAATTATTTAATGAGTTATTGGAAGTTTTCAATATATACTAAAAATGCTTGTCATATGTAATAAAATGTAACTTTTTTTTTTAAAGCAAAATTACAAGGATTTAATATATATGGCATTAGAATTACACACATATATTATTTGCGAAATGGATATTCAATACTAAAAGGAAAATTAAAACAGAAAATCTACTCTAAAGATATCTTTTACAATGTCACAAAATTTTATATTGAATCAAGAAAACCATTGCATTCTTTTCGTGTCCAGTTGTTTGAGTGAAGTCAAGTTGAGCAAAGTCATTTTGAGTGAAGTTAAAATTATGTGCATTTTGAATGATGCCTTTGAATGATGCATTTGAGCAATGTCAGTTTGAGCGAAAGTCAAACTTTTATTTAAAGACGCTTTGAGCAAGGTTGATAAAAATAAAAATATATTAGAAATCTACAATTTTTTTTTTTTTGTATAAATAATAACACCTTCACGTGTTATTATTTGTACAAAATTTATTTACACAGGTAAATAAAAAATTATTAAACATTGACACATTTTATGGTAGAAAAAACTAAAATTTCCCAATGTTTAAAATCGAAAAAATTAATTCTAGAAAGAATAAAAATTGTATATATTTCGCTTAAAATTTAAAATTGATCTTTGCTGAAATGAACTTTTGCTCTTAATGTTTCATTCAAAATAACTTCTCTCAAAATGACTTTGCTAAAAATTAACTTCGCTCAAAATAAATGCCATTTTTTTTGTATGACAGAAAATCTTTCTTTGTTATACTATGTTTTCATAAACAAGCATTTTAATGCGCTATATTTTTAACAGTATCTTCAAACTCATCTAAGCGCCTGAAGAATAGGTCCCAAATTTGATCCCTCTTACAATCTGAAGATATGGTCAATATTGGGCCTTGTTCTATGTATGAACATAAATAAATAATATATCAGCTTTCATACCTGATTGAGCACTGCTTTCCTTTCTCCCCCTTCACACCAACAGATATTTATTACACACACACACATATATAGATGTTGGTGCTACCTACACTAATCAACAAGTTTGGTTGGGTGACCGTGTCTCACTCATATAGGACTGTTTCTGGCTGGTTTTCTACAGCTAGATGCCCTTCCAAACGCCCTAACACCAACCACATTTACAGTGTGGACTGGGTGCCTTTTGTCGTGACACCTACACAACCACTTTACAGAGTGGGCTGGAAGTTTTGTGGTACCAACATAACTTTACAGAGTAAGGGTGGTGTGGGGGTATATAGTGGATTAAGAGGTGCCTACTGAGTGTATGTTTAATTCCATGCACAAGGGAAGGCGGGTCTTCTGTATTACTGCATAGCGCCAAAGATCTTGATCCTGTGTCATTGTCTTAGAGAAGTTCAAGTGTGCAACGTCAGCTTTTATCACCTTGGCCCAGGTCTTTCTGGGTCTACCTACTCCGTAGCTTCCATCAATTTTGATCGCCCTGCACTTTTTAACATATATATATGAAGAGAGTCAGGACCTCGACAGCTGAACTCCAGCTGTTTCAACAGCTAGATCTGAACTCATATATATATTTATTAAAATAACAGATTAAAGTTTCAGCAAAGAATCGCTGCTTTCACCCTTAACTGGATCTCCTGACACTCAGAAGATCCTGTTATGTGTGAAAGCAGCGATTCTTTGCTTAAATTTTTATCTGTTATTTTAATAAATATTTCCTCTACGGTTTTTATATATATTTATATATATAATCCTTATTGAGCCCTCTTAGGATTTTAGTCTTCACATTTTTTGAAATATCTATCTATCTATCTATCTATCTATCTATCTATATATATAGATAGATAGATAGATAGATATACATGTATGTATAAGAGATATTTAATTTATTGGGAATCCAAAAAATATAGATATTTACAACTGATTCAAAGCACTCGACAGATTTCTGGAGTAAGAATTCAATTGATATTAAATATATATATATATATATATATATATAGAGAGAGAGAGAGAGAGATAGATACATAGATAGATGTGAATGATAATGAAGACAGGATATTATTTCATAACATTTTAATGATTTCGATATACTGCTATTATATGTATTTCTGAATAAGTGTGTTGGCAGAATACATAATGTATGTTGGAAAGATGGTAACCTACAGACAAATGAAATAATTATATAATGCTGGAGACATATCTGACAGAAAGTTGTCCAATATAGTATGTTTGGAGATGTTCTATTATACATATATATACATATATATATATAATTGCAGCTATATATAAATATATATATATAATGTGGGTAATAATAAATATTACCCAATTACAAGTATAAAAATAGCCCAATATAAAATAACAAGTATATCTCAGAGCCGAATACAATGTAAATGATATTCAAAGAGAGTTTAAAACATTTAATCACTTACGATCGTTTTATCCTAGCACAAGGCCGGAATCATCAGAGTAGATAACAAAGGTAAAACACAAATATAGTATCAGAATGTTGTCACAAGAACATTAGGAGGATACATAATATGATTCCGGCCTTGTGCTAGGATGAAACGATCATAAGTGATTAAATGTTTTAAACACTCTTTGATTGTCATTTACATTGTATCATCATCATCATCGTTTAACGTCCATATTCCATTCTTGCATGGGTTTGGACGGGGGTTTTCCCACTTGAGGCAAGAGTGGTTGTCTTGCTCGCATAGGACTGTCTGGCGGGTTTTCTACGGCTGGATGCCCTTCCTAACACCAACCACATTTACAGTGTGGAACTGGGAGGTTTTTACCGTGTTACCTACACGGCCACATGACAGTGTGGACTGTGTTTTTTTTTGTCGTGACACCTACACGACCTCATTTGTTTCGGGCTCGATGTTGTGAGACCAACATAACTTTACATTGAAGGGGTGGTGTGGATGGGGTGGGGGTGTATTTTGTTAGAGGTGCCTATTGACTGTAGTAGGTTTCACTTTGTACTTAGGTAAGGCGGGTCTTCTCTATTACTGTGTAGCGCCAAAGCTCTCGGTCCAGTGACATTGCCTTGGAGAGGTGTAAGTGTGTGAGGTCGGAATTTATCAAGTCGTCCCATGTTTTTCTGGGTCTGCCTACACCGTGGCTACCGTCTATTTTTATTGCCCTGCACTTTTTTATACAGCTGTCGTCTTTCATGCGTATCACGTGACCATACCAACGTAGCCTTCTCTCGAGTAAACATCTGATCCCTCTTATTTATAATTTCTCCCTAAGTACGTTTATGCTTTGCCGTTCACGTTTGTTACTATTACACATCCAGCGGAGCATGCAAGCTTCGTTCCTCTCTAGTTTGCGTATATCCTCTGCACACAATGCCCAGGTCTCACTGCAATGTAACATTGCTGTTCGCATGCAGGCATCATACAGCCTGCCCTTCATTTTTAGGGAGAACCCTTTAGCGGCCAATAGTGGTATAAGCTCTCTGAACTTTTTCCATCCCGTTCTGATCCTAGCTACTGTACTTTCAGAGCACCCTCCCCCACTGCTGATTTTATCACCCAGGTAACGGAAGCTGTCCACTATTTCTATAGAACCCTCTGCGCAGTTGAAGGAGCTAGTATTTTTTGGGCACTTGCTGCTACTTATTGCACCAGAGCACCGGCCACATGTAAAATCTATGTTCTTAGTTAGCTTACCTGTGATCCCACTACATCTTTTATGCACCCATACTTTGCATTTGGGACATAAAATGGAGTTTCTACCTACTCCTTTCTTACACACTGAGCATGGCCATTTCCCGGATGGGACCGGCGCCCTATTTTCCTTCCTACAAACTAGAACTTTAGTCTAAGACAAGTTAACTTTAAGGCCTTTTGATTCTAGGCCATGCTTCCATGTTTGGAATTTTTTCTCTAGTTCAGCCATTGATTCAGCTATGAGCGTTAGATCATCTGCATATAGGAGTTCCCATGGGCAGCCGGTCTTGAACTCCTCTGTTATAGCCTGAAGGGCAATAATAAATAGTAGGGGGCTAAGGATGGAGCCCTGATGAACACCAACTTTGACGCTAAACTCTTCACTATATTTGTTGTTAATTCTAACCTTGCTGGCTGTTTCTTTATACAAGGCTTGTATAGCTCTCACAAGCCATTCATCAACACCTAGTTTTCTAAGGGCCCACCAGATAATTGAGCGGGGTACTCTGTCAAAGGCTTTCTCCAAGTGAACAAAAGCTAAGTATAGGGTTTACTTTTAGCTAGGTACTTCTCCTGTAGTTGTCGTACAATGAAAAGAGCGTCTGTTGTACTTTTACCTGACACAAACCCGAACTGCATTTCGTCTAGATCAATTCGCTCTCTGATTAGTTGCGCTATTACTTTTTCTGTGACCTTCATGACCTGGTCAATTAATTTAATGCCTCTATAGTTTCCCCTATCTAGAGCATCACCTTTATCCTTGTAGCAGTTAATGATGATGCTGCTGCTGCGCCAGTCCTTCGGAACGACCCCATTCTGTATGACTTGGTTCACTATCCGGGTGACCAGTGTGTCCCACCGTTCCAGATGCTTTCAGCATTTCGGCAACTATTTCCGAAGGCCCGGCCGCCTTGCCCGTCTTCATGTCTTTGATCGCCTTACTTATTATACTACCTTCAACTAACACTGCTGGTCCCTCTATTGGATCGATGTGGGGGAGACCGTCTTTCTCCCAATTATTCTCCTCATTTAGTAGCCTTTCGTAGTGACACTTCCAAGCTACCTTCTTATCAGCGTCAGTGATGGCAAGTACACCATCATCATTTAGGACACACTTCTCCAATATCACTGTTTTCCTTGACACATTGCCTAGCAATCCTGAACACCTCACGTTTTTGGTCCTCGCGTTGTAGAACATGCTTGAACTTTCTTTCCTCTGCTTCCCTTCTTGCGAAGTACACTTGTCTCCTAGCTTCCCTCCTGGCCACTTGATAGTCTTCTCTACTTCCCCCATCCCGCCATACTTTCCAAGCCTGCTTTTTGGCCTTAATTGACTCCTCCACCTTACTGTTCCACCACCATGTTACTCTCCTCCTGCCTATAGGCCTGCTCCAGCCACAGTTTTCATCTGTCGCCTTCAGCAGGTTAGCTTTCAGGAATTCCCAGTGTTCCTCTATATTGTACGACTCTAATTGCTCTTCCTTACTGTCGAAAGCATCAAGTAATATGCTTTTAAATATATTACTGGCTGTGAGGTCCTTTAGCTTCCATATTTTTCTCCTGAGGATAGTCCTCTTCTGTTGTTGAGTACGTCTCGTCCTGACTATGAGGTCCCTAATTATGAGTCTATGTTGGGAGGTGCATTCTTCATGGGGGAGGGATTTAGTGTTTACAACAGACACTCTGTCACGTCTTCTGGTAAGGATATAATCTACCTGGCTGGTATGTTCCCCTGATCTGTAGGTGATCAAGTGATTGTCTCGTTTTTTGAAGTTAGTGTTACAGATAGTTAGGCTATTTGCGTCACAGAATTCCAGGATTCTGGAGCCTTCCTCATTTCTAGTACCAAACCCATAGCCTCCATGGATTCCATCATAGCCGTCACAATGTTGTCCAACGTGACCATTTAGGTCGCCAGCAATAATTATATAGTAACTGTCGGTTATTTGGGAGGTAGTGAGCATCAGTGTCTCATAGAATCTGTCTTTTATAGCGCCAGGCAGTTCGGATTGGGGTGCGTACGCAGATATTACTGTCACAGTAGTTCTATTTAGAACAAGTCTTATTTTAATTATTCTGTCATTCACTCTATTTACATCTATTATCTTATCCACCCATTTTTCTGCTACCATTATTCCTACTCCACCCAGCCCATTGTCATTTCCCACCCAGAAAAGCTCATAGCATCGTTTTTTACCCACAATGAATCTAACAGACCCGCCCCTCCACCTGGTCTCTTGGATACAGCAAACATCAACCTCCTTACGTTCAAGCATTTCTACAACCTCGTTAGAGCGGCCTTTTAAGGTGCCTACATTCATGGTACCAACTCTGAAGTTTTGGGTGAGGGATGGGGTTGGGGTTATGTTGGCCATCCGCGGCCGAAACAAAGAGGAGGAGTCCTTGGCCTTTTGTCCGGCAGCATGAAGTGAATTTGTCGTTATCTTTGGCATTGTCTCCGAGTGTCCAGATTCTTCAGACTCTGAGATGGGGTTATGTTAGCCATCCGCGGCTGAAACAAAGAGGAGTGCTTGCATTCTCGTCCACGAGGTGAATTTGTCTTTATCTTTGGCATTGTCACTGAGCATCCAGATCTTTCTTTTCAACTCTCCAGAATTCCGTAGTCCATCCATCATATCGAAAGGCAACCAGGTAAGCGATAGTATAGGCCTCTGACTTATGATTGGTCCACGTAATAATGGTGGTGCGTGAGGGTGGGATATTGGGTAGTTAGCGAGAAGGTTAAGATTTAAATAAGATCCCCGTATTTTGGGCATAATTTAACAAGCATAAAGTAAAAATACAAGATTTGTTTTGGAAAATACGACAGAGTATCGAGTAGAAAGGCAAAGATTGGATTCGGGGAAAAAATGATAGAGAATGAATGGACTAAGGAATTAAAATGGTGAGAAGAATGAAGAAATATTTGTACGTTACATTATACCATGTAAGCAGCCATCCCGGAATAGGAATTTGGCGGTTCTGATTTTTTCGTACTTGTAGGGTTTATCTTATATATGGGGATAGAGGGGGGGGGGGGGGCGCGAACCAGCATGATGTAGGAGGGGGAGAAGGTAGGAGGGAGCAGAGGTTAAGAGTTTAAATACAGTCCTCGAAATTTGGGGCATAATTTAGCCAGCATAACAAAATATATTTAAAAAATATATGTGTGTGTGTGTGTGTGTGTGTGTGTGTGTGTATGTGTGTGTTTGTGGGTGCGTGTATACATGCACGAGGTGTATCAGAAAAGAAACAGGACTGGAGTCACAAAAAAGATGTTTCAAATTTTCAAATCCAAACTACAAGTTTCCCCCTTCAGTCTAATGCACTTTCCCATCCTTCTCCACCTCGCCTCCATGCACTCCTGGAAGGATCTACCCAATTCTCTGCAGCTCCGTCGTTACAACCTTTTTGATGGCTTCCATGTCTGGAAAACAAAGATCCATGGCTCATAACTGGTCATGACTCTCCCCAGCAAGTATGATTCGGTTTCAAGATGCTCAAGGATGTCCTGACACATCTGCATGAGCTGCTCCTTCTGATCATCTTTGTACAGATCTTTCACATGCCCAAATCTTCAGTGAAAATCTTTCAAACGCTGTCACAGTTCATGCCTAGCTCACTTATTATTAGTCGAACAGTCAGCTGATGATCATCACACAACACCTGCCTCACACGCTCAACGTTGGCTTCAGTCCTGCTTGTTGAACACCTTCCACTCCTGGGGTTGTCTTCCATCTCCTTGTGTCCCTCTTTTAACCTTTTGTGCCACATGAAAATTAATGAGTGTGACATCGTCACATCTCCATATACTTGCTGCAATATTCCAAGTGCTTCTGGCAGAGTTTTACCAAGCTAGACCAGAAACTTCAGGCTGGTTCATTGCTCTGTGCCCATCCCTCAACAGCCCTAATTTGGGGAAATGTCAACAAAAGCACGTGAAAAAACATACAGTGGCTGCATAGAGTTATATCAGTTATATACTCATTGGATATTACATCACCCAGCGACACAACCCACTAATCCCTACTCCACTCATAGTTCACACAGCACACTAAATCTTGTTCCTTTTCTGACACACCTTGTGTGTATATATATATGCTAGTGTGGAAAATGGACGTTAAACGAAGATGATGATGATATATATATATATATATATATATATATATATATTAGATTTTATCCTCATCAGAGGACGTGACAGATGGACGGTCGTAAACACAAAAGCCTTCCCTAGTGAGGAATGTACATCCCAACATAGCTTAGTTGTCAGCGACCTCACGGTCAGAACTAGACGAGCCCTGAAACAGAGGCCAACCTGGAGAAGAAAGATCTGGAAGCTGAAAGTCCCCTCAACCAGTAACAGATTTAAAGATATTTTACTCAACGCCTACGACAGTAAAGAAGAACAGATAGAGACATTTAACGTAGAAGAGAACTGGGAGTTCCTAAAAAATAACTTACTAGAGGCGACGGATGAGGTCTGTGGCTGGAGTAAGACCTCAAGCAGGAGGAGAGTGACTTGGTGGTGGAACAATAAGGTAGATGAAGCAGTCAAGGCCAAGAGACAGGCATGGAAAGAATGGAAGAACGGGGGGAGCAGGGTACATTACATAGAGACCAAGAGGGAAGCTAGGCGACAAGTATACTTAGCTAGGAGGGAAGCAGAGGATAGAAAATTCAAGCATGTTTTACAACGTGAGGACCAGAAACAGGAGGTATTCAAGATTGCGAGGCAGTGTGTCAGAGATAGTTGTGATGTCATTGGAGAGAAGTGTATCCGGAATGATAAAGGTGAGCTTGCCCTCACAAGTGCTGAGAAGAAAGATGCATGGAAGAGTCATTATGATAGATTACTAAATGAGGAGAATGCATGGGAAGAAGAGACCCTACCCCACGTAGACCCTATAGAGGGACCAGCAGTACAAGTCAGCGGCAGCGTAGTAAGTAAGGCAATCAGAGATATGAAGATAGGGAAGGCAACCGGTCCATCGGGTATAGCTGCCGAGATGCTGAAGGCATCTGGGTCTGTAGGTCACACTATAACCACACGTATCGTTAACCAGGTAATACTAGAGGGGGCCATACCAAAAGATTGGTGCAGTAGCATCATTGTCAACTGCTACAAAGGTAAAGGCGATGCACTAGATAGAGGAAACTATAGAGGTATAAAGTTGATGGACCAGGTCATGAAAGTAACAGAAAGAGTTATAGCACAGCTGATTAGGGACCGGGTGAATATAGACGAGATGCAATTTGGGTTTGTTCCAGGGAAAGGCACCACTGATGCGCTCTTCCTTGTGAGGCAATTACAGGAAAAGTACCTAGCTAAAAGTAAGCCACTCTACTTGGCATTTGTCGACCTTGAGAAAGCCTTTGACAGAGTTCCACGTGCAGTAATCTGGTGGGCTCTTAGAAAACTAGGAGTAGATGAATGGCTTGTGAAAGCGGTACAAGCCATGTATAGGGGAGCAGTCAGCAAAGTTAGGATTGGCAATGAGTATAGCGAGGAATTTAGCGTACAGGTTGGGGTCCACCAGGGCTCTGTTCTTAGCCCTCTCCTGTTCATCATAGTCCTGCAGGCAATAACGGAGGAGTTTAAGACCGGATGCCCATGGGAACTCCTGTATGCTGATGACCTCGCACTCATAGCTGAATCTATGGTAGAACTAGAGAATAAATTCCAAACCTGGAAGCAGGGACTAGAGAGAAAGGGCCTCAAAGTCAACATGACAAAGACTAAGGTCCTTATAAGTAGACGAGAAAACAGAACCCAGATCCCCTCAGGGAAATGGCCTTGCTCAGTATGTAGGAAAGGTGTAGGTAGGAACTCCATTCTTTGCCCCAAATGCAAACAATGGGTACACAAGAGATGTAGCGGGATCTCAGGAAGCTTAATTAAGAATGTAGGATTCACATGCAGCAGCTGTGCTGAAACAGCAAGCAAACAGCCACAGGAAACAAGTACCACCAATCTCTGGGAGGGCCCTGTAGAAACAGTAGACAGCTTCTGCTACCTAGGTGACCGAATTAGCAACGGAGGTGGGTGCTCAGAAAGTACAATAACTAGGGTAAGAACGGGATGGAAGAAGTTTAGGGAACTACTACCACTGCTAGCTGCAAAAGGCTTCTCCCTCAGAATGAAAGGCAGACTGTATGATGCGTGTATCCGAACAGCGATGTTGCATGGTAGTGAGACCTGGGCGCTGAAGGTGGAAGACTTACGTAGATTAGAGAGAAACGAAGCCTGCATGCTCCGATGGATGTGTAACAGTAATATACGTGAACGACAAAGCATAAATGAATTGAGAGAGAGACTGAGCATAAGAGGAATCAAATGCTGCGTGCAGGAGAGGCGGTTACGCTGGTATGGACATGTGATGCGTATGAAGGATGACAGCTGCATAAAAAGGTGCAGAGCACTAGAAGTTGATGGAAACCGCGGAGTGGGGAGACCCAAGATGACTTGGGATGAGGTGATAAAAGCCGACCTTACCCAACTACACCTCTCAAAGTCAATGACACACGACCGTGACTTCTGGCGTCACGCAGTAATACAGGGTACCCGACCTCCCATGGGTACATGCTGAAGCATATAAACAATATGCCCCCCCCCCCCCACCGCAAGGTGGTCGTGGAGGTGCCACGGCAAAAAAGCACCCAGCCCACACTGTAAAGTGGACGTGTAGGCGCCACGAAAAAGCACCCAGCACTCACTGTAAATGAGGTTGGTGTTAGGAAGGGCATCCAGCTGTAGAAATCAAGCCAGATCAGTTCCTGTATGAGCAAGGCATGGTCAGCCGACCAGACACTGCCCACAACAGGACAACCCGTCTAACCCATGCTAGCGTGGAAGAACGGACGTAAAACGGTGATGATGATGATGATGATAAATAAATATATGCTGAATTTGTTTTTCTCATGATTCTTTAAATTTTGAAGTCCTGTAACACAGCAAACCACATTATCAAGATATTCTTGGATAGTGCAAAACAGCATTGTATTATAATAAAAATTAAACTTTTATTCAGTTGTAGTGCACCTGAGCACTGTACACAATAATTTCATTATTATTATTATAACATTGTAAATTTTCTCAAAAATCTGTCCACTCGTAAAGATACTGTAAATATTTTAATCAACAAGCCTGCATTTAGATATCTTCTGCTAAATGATTATAAGATGTTAAGATTGAAACAACAATTTCTATTTACTTTCATGGTTTTATATGAAAAAAAAATGCTGTTTGTTTGAAGAATCATGCTCCTAAGGTTCCTAACACAAGAAAAACCACTCACAATGTCTATGTAAATAGTAAAATTGCTTACAAATACAAAATAAACATAAACAACAAAAAATGAAGTTATAAACACTCCAAATGAGTTGTAAATGAATGATTACTGAGTGAATAAGAATCCAGATATGGGCTTAGCTGTATTACTAAATATTTACATTGGAATACTATATGGCATCACTTTCGCTGTGGTAATCTGCATGACATGTTAAATGAGATGAATGCCTCTCTACTCTACCTCTGCAAACAACATTAGCTTCATGTACAGTAAAGTAGTATAGTCATGTACATGTACACATATATATATATATATAAATGTATGTATCTGTGTGTGTGTGTGTGTATGTGTGTACATGTATGCTTGTGTGTGTGTATATATATATATATATAACAGAAATAGCCGTCGAAATGGCTTGAGCTCTGCCGTCGGGGGTCATACTTTTTCCTATATATATATATATATATATGTATGTATATAATGGTTGCATTTCGCTTTTGAGAATTGCCATCACTTCATCTATTTCTCACACAATTGCGGCACACATACGCAACATTGTAGCCCCTCCAAGGACTTACATTCATTTCTCATATACTGCAGTGAAAAAAAAAGAAAAACCTATTTCAGCTACAGACAGCCATGTCGTCCATTCATTTGAGGTAAATGTGATAACAAAGGGAGGAATGGCTAAGAAACTGGAAGAGGAAAAAGTGTGAATATGAGTGTAAAGGAGGAACTGGGGTGATGGAATGAAAGGAGAAGGAGAGGGTAAGTTGGTAGCTATATAGTTGTTGGTAGGAGCTTGAATACAAAAGAGCCTTCAATGTAGAGGTAAATATATCATATTATATAAAACACATGGCGGTGGATTGGCGGTTTCGGTAGAGGATTGGAGGTCATACTTTGCAGCATAGAGTTACGGCCCTTTACGATCTGAGTTCAAATCTCGCCGAGGTTAACTTTGCCTTTCATCCTTACGGGGGTCGATAAAGTAAGGTACCAGTAATGCACTATGATAATTGCTGGCCTTGTGCCAAAAGTAGAAACAATTATATAAAACACAAGGCAAACTGCCATATACCTTCCTAGGTACTCAGATTTTCCAGAAGCAAACCAATGTTATTAATGTTTTGTTCTTCAGCCATGTGTTTTATATAATACTACTACTACTACTAATATATATATATGTATATATTTCCTTCCCAGTACAAAGAACTGCTACTGAAGGATCTAATCACTGTCAAGTAACACATCTCAGGGCTGCCACTCTCAATGTGGGCATTCTGAAAGGTAAATGAAGAGCAATTGTAGAGCTGTTAGAAAGGAAACCAGTAGATGTATACAGTGTACAAGAGGGGAAATGGAGGGGTGCCTCAGCGTGACTATCCACAGGCAAACAACATAGATACAAACTTTTCTTGGTAGGAAATGACAATATGGTATCTGGTGTAGGCCTTCTGCTAGCTGAGAAATGGATGATAATATAGGTAGTTAATAGCTGTAGGTAATAGAATGGTAACAATTACATCCACCTATGCACCACAAGCAAGTAAAGAACAAAAGGACAGTTTGTATGAGGAACATTTACAGAGAACCCTTAGTTACTGATGACAAAGACCTCATCATCTTGGTGACTTCAATGGACATATATTTTAAAGAAAATATCAGACACAATTTCAGCTTGAAAAGATAAACTATATAAAACCTTTCCTATATTAAAGTCCAACATTGTATGCAGATGATATACACCATGATGCTATAGTTAAGAAAAATGTGTGTAAGTATGTATATGTATATATGTATATGCATGTATATTCATATATGTATTATGTATGTGTGTATGTGAATATATATATATATATATATGTATGTATGTGTGTGTGTGTTTGTTTTTATGTTGATCTAGAAAAGGGCTTTAACAGAGGACCTCGATCTATTATCTGGTGGTCACTAAGGATATTAGGTGTAGAAGAATGGCTTGTGAGAGCAGTGCAAGCCATGTACAGAGGAGCTGTCAGTAAAGTGAGAGTAGGACGTAAGTTTAGTAAGGAATTCAACGTACAGGTAGGAGTTCATCAAGGTTCGGCTGTTAGCCCACTGCTGCTCATCATAATTCTCCAGGCCATAACAAAGAAGTTTAAAACAGGCTGTCCTTGTGAACTTCTCTATTAGATGATTTGATGCTTGTGGCCAAATCCATAAAAGAACTAGAAAATAAATTCTGACAATGGAAATGGAATTTGGAATCAAAAGGTCTGAGAATAAACTTAGCCAAAACTAAAGTGTTAGTGAGTAAGAAGGAAGATAGGACCTTGATTTCTTCAGGGAAGATGCCCTGCTTAGTATGTAGAAAAGGGGTAGGCATAAACTCCATACAATGTACACAATGTAAATCTTGGGTACACAAGAGATGTAGTGAGTAGACAAACAGGAAAGGAAGACTTTGTACGTAGAAGATGCATGGGGTAATTGAGGGGAAGAGCATCAGTGATATAAACCTTTTCCAGTCACAGGAAAGGTTCATAAAAGTGGTTGATAGCTTCTGCTATCTATGTGACTTAAGTTGCAGTGGAGGAAGGTGCTCTGAGAGCATAAAAGCTAAAATAAGGATAGGATAGGATGGAACAAGTTTGGAGAGCTACTCCCACCGTTAACTACAAAAAGATTCTCCCTATGTACAAAAGGATGACTGTATGATGCCTGTGTGTGAAGTGCAATGTTGTATGGTAGTGAAACATGGGCTATGACTGCAGAAGACATGCATAGACTGCAGAGAAATGAAGCATCTATGCTTTGTTGGATGTGAAATGTAAGTGTTAGAGAAAAGCAGAGCTTGGACTAGCTGAGAGAGAAGCTGGGTTTAAGAGGAATCCGAGGTGATGTGCAGGAGAGAAGAGTATGGATATGTTATGTACATGGGTAAAAAAGTGCCAGGAAATGCCAGTGGAAGGAAGCCGTAGTAGAACAAGAAACAGCTGGGCAGAGGTGGTGAGAGCTGACCTCAAATCACAGATTCACAAAGGAGTTGAGGAAGGAACGTGACTAGTAGAGAGATACTGTGCTGAGAAAGACCCATTTAACCTGTGCAAAATTTGAAAAATGGATGTAATGATGACTATGATGTGTATATATATATATATATAAGCAAACGAATGAAGGAGTTACAAGCCTTAAAACAAGTCCTTTATATAGCTCTTACACGTGTTTCGCCCAGAAGGGCTCTTCAAAGGCAGAAGTTCTTATGATTACACCAGTAAGTATAGATACAGTTGAGAAATTATTACGCCAACTTGACATCACCCTGCATTTTGCCTGAAAAAGTATTCTGTATCGCACCTCTTTGTACCTCTCTGCTTCATCCCCTCTTACGATACCTAAACCCTATTATTATTATATATTCTATTCTAGGGTGGGTAAAATTCTCGAGATCCATGGACAAGTTCTCTCCAGCGGTCTCTGTCCCTCATTATCACTGCCATGTCCTGCGTCTCCAACAGACCAGTGTCCGTCCTTAGGATATCAACATACGTTAACCTTGGTCTTCCTCTTCCAGTGTGTCCATGTAGGGGCTCCCACAGGAGTGTATATATATATATATAACCTTGATGTAAAACCTGCAACGCTTTTCCTACTATATCAAGCATTAAACTAATATATTTCTTCATTGTACTGTTGTTTGTTTTGTTGTTTTTGTTTACGTTTTACATGAACACACACACACACACATATATATGTGTGTGTGGGTGTATGTATAGGTATAATTATATGTACACACACACACACACACACACACACACATACATATATACATACATAGATATCAGCACTTTCAGTTTTAGTTGCAGATGCTTATAATCAAGAAATAATAAAGTTAGTTTGCTTTTACATGTAGCCAGATAATATAAATACTCTAAGGAATACCACTTAATCTCTGTCTCTCTGTCTGTCTCCCCCTCTCTTTCTATTATATCTCTCCTATTCCTGAGAAATATCAAGTGAAATGAAGTCACGTAAATATTTTCAAAAAATTCGGAAATACTTTGCCTATTAAGATACTCATAAATGTGAGTATACTCATCATCATCATCATCGTCATCATCATCATATTACATCTGTTTTTTCTTCTGGTATGGGTTGCATAGGTTGCCATACTCTGAGATCAGATGGAATGTCAGATCAACCTATCTTGCTCATACATTCCATATTTGGGAAGTTGCTTTTCGTTATTAATTACTCTGAATTGGCAGAATCATCAGAACATTGAAACAAAATGGCTTGTGTTATTATTTGTTTCGGTTCTTTACATTCTGACTTCAAATCTTGTGAAAGGTAACTTTGCCAGTCATATATCTGAGGTTGATAATATAAAGTACCAGTTAATTACTAGGGTAGATTTAGTTAACTAACCCCAACCCACAACTTTTCTGGTCTAGTACCCATGTTAGAGAGAAAGAGATAGAGTACTGGGTGCTACAGTGTGTACTGGGTGCATTTTATCATGGTGCCACCACTACCATTTTACAGCATGTATTGAGTGTATTTTATCATGGCACCAGCACTACCAACTCACAATG
Source organism: Eledone cirrhosa (assembly GCA_964016885.1). Taxonomy (NCBI): domain Eukaryota; kingdom Metazoa; phylum Mollusca; class Cephalopoda; order Octopoda; family Eledonidae; genus Eledone; species Eledone cirrhosa. The sequence goes on along the minus strand of OZ024740.1, from coordinate 58,655,806 downwards.
TGTACTGAGTGCATTTTATCATGACACCAGCAATACCATGTTACAGCATGTACTAGGTGCATTTTATCATGACACCAGCATTACCATGTTACAGCATGTACTAGGTGCATTTTATCATGACACCAGTATTACCATGTTACAGCATGTACTAGGTGCATTTTATCATGACACCAGCATTACCATGTTACAGCATGTACTAGGTGCATTTTATCATGACACCAGCATTACCATGTTACAGCATGTACTAGGTGCATTTTATCATGACACCAGCATTACCATGTTACAGCATGTACTAGGTGCATTTTATCATGACACCAGCATTACCATGTTACAGCATGTACTAGGTGCATTTTATCATGACACCAGCATTACCATGTTACAGCATGTACTAGGTGCATTTTATCATGACACCAGCATTACCATTGTACAGCATAGACTGATTAGGTATATTTATCAAGGCACCAGCATTACCACTTTACAGAATGGACTGGGTGTATTTCATTGTGGCACAACCAAGAGCCAGAGAGAGGAAACTGCACATTTGTGAAATAGTGGTTGAAGCATATTGGTGTGCAAAGTAGCAGAAATAATAATACCTAAATACATTTCAATTAGCTTTTGCTTTCCACTACCTAATTCCTCAATACTAGATGGTTTCAATATATCTACTGCTATAATTAATCTCCCACCAACATACAATCTCAACACATAGTTTAAATAATTCTATTTTGGCCTCAACAGTCAGTCTCTTGTGATACTTAAATAACTAACCTTCAAAACCAAGCCAACTAAAAGTAAGTATTAATGAGATTGGTGGAAGTGAGGAAAGAAGGTATCCTCAAATTGGAGACCTGGCCCAAATGCTTGCAACAGAGTGAACTCTAATAAAGAACCTAAGGAACAGGTAGTGGCATTTATCCGGACAACAGATTTAATCTTCAACAGCAGAATCTAAATTCAGAATACAAAGTCATAACAAATACCACAGATTATTTCGTCCAACCCACACAACTCATTGTCTACACAATCACCCCCAACAATCCACATTATATGCCATCACTATCTACTACTATAACACAAATCACACAACACATGCTACAAGATCACCATTCAATAAAATAATTATTTCTACTTTAGGCACAAGGCCAGCAAATTACCCAGTGCATTACTGGTACTTTATTTTATCGACCCCGTAAGGATGAAAGGCAAAGTCAACCTCGGAGGGATTTGAACTCAGACCGTAAAGGGACATAACTATGCTGGAAAGCATGGTGTCTGACCCTCTACCGATACTGCCAATAAAATAATACACCTTCATTGTACATAATCTATACAAGAAACACATGAAACACTAAAAGCAATCCTATGCCACACTAACACACATTATTACATACACCTCAGGAACACAAAAGTGCACTTGAAGCTCATATGAAACTGTTGAAGAGGATGATGATGATGACAATGATGAGATGGAGGATGAGGAAGGAGAGTTTTTATGTACAAGGCTCTAAGTGTCACTAAACACTTCTTAAATTGCATGTGAAAATCTGTGAGAGGATCACATGTATCTCTAAACATTCACAGTCCTCCAATCAAAATTACTTCTTCATATATAAAGTTTCAACATTATCTACAATAAACATAAGTTTGCTCCATCTGAGAGATGAATTTATTGTCACACTAACAAAAGCACAGTATAAACCAGAGTGGAGATGCACAAAATCACTGCTCTGAGACACCTCTTCAAATCTCAAAACTTGCTTCAGTCATTTAACAACACTATGAGAGTCTTTATTGTATTGAAAGAGTTATTTTTTTTTTTAATTATTGATATCTTAATGTTTTCCCATATTATATTCAATCACAAACACTTCTGCTATTGAAGTCAATCTACTACTTGCATTCCCATTTGTTGATATTACAACAGCCAGCCAAGAAATGTTTATCTAGTATGCTTTTCTTACTCCCTAGATGATCCCATTCTAAGATTTATAAAACATGAACATTAGCTTTTCTTCAAGAATATTTTTTAAAAAGGTCATCTGCACTTAATTCTCACCTGACCAACAGATGCCAAATTCTGCTCAAAGACTTCTTCATATCTAAAAACGAAAATATACAGTCTTGTGTGGTTTCATTCTATTTCGTATTTATTTACCTCACACCAAAAACAAAATCGCATGATTTTGAAATTGATATGATTTAAAGTGTGAAACAGATTTTATGAGAATAACCTTCATTTAAATGTATACAATTTTCCCCATGTTAACCCTAAATGTCATTTATTTAAAACTTTAATGAAACTTTTCAAAAGCTATAAATTGTTTTCTTTCAGATGATTTGGGAAGTGAATAAGTTCCTCTGTAAACAATAACAACAAATAGAATGCAGATCACTAGGATTTCAAATACAAGCAGAGACTCAATCAGATGAGAAAATAATTTAATCGTTGAATTTTGGACAGAATGTGTTGGTTTGTGTTAACTTCTACAATCTTTTTTGCAACTTAATAAAATATTATATCAATAATAGCATCAAAACTTGAGTTTAATATTAGTAGAAATCACAATTAGTTAATTTACTTTCAGAAAGATAGCAACCATAGCAATGGTAACTTTACATTTTCAGAAGAAAAAGAAAATATTAAACTTCATAGGATCAATTTTATTTCTTGCTTTACAACTCTTCTTGATCACTTCATATTCTGAATACTTCTCATTCTTTATTTTTTACTTCTTTTTATTATTTTAACTTGGCAAATTATTTCTTTATAGTTCAATTTAGAGGCTTGCAATACTGCACACCAACTGTCTCTTAATCAACTCAATGTCACTAAGAACCACTAAAAAATACCACTAGAGAACTTTCTTAATTTCCATATATTTCTTTACTTGCTTGTTGTACTAGCAACAGTTAAGTGCCTGCCTCAGATCAGTGGTTTATGTTATGGGAATTTAAGCTGTGATAGAAATTATTGAAAGAACTTACTGCTGAGAGTAAAGTCGATGTTACTTAATTTATAATACAACTTTCATGCTACTGTGTAGACTGGAAAATCAATATCAGTATCTATGACAATTAAAATTTCCTTCAACAATAACCAAATTATTGTCATGGAGTTACAGAAAAACTTAAAAGCAAAATAAATTGTTCTTCCCTTCAGCTAGTTTACTACAGTGGGATATTATACAACAATTTAATAATAATCACCAGTTTTTTTCTGTCAGTAATTTGCCAGAATATTATTATCAAGTCACAAGTTAATGGTGTCTGATATAAAATATTTTACTGTTGTAATATATCTTGTAGCTGAAAGCTAACCTACCTCAGTTGAATAAACATACTACAAGTATTTACTTTTCATGAAAGAGTATCAGACTTAGAGATTGAAGCTAGTCAGATAAATACCTATAATGGCTGGAAAAGATGATGATGATTTAGAGTGATGCAGTAATTTATTGATAGCAATCTGTTTTAATAGTGTGTTTGCTAACATTTGGTATTAAAATGAGGTATGTCTTTCTAAATAATACTGAGAATCATGTAATAAACATGAACATTAAAAATCTCTGTTTAGCTTAATACCAGTTATAGAAATTTTTTTATTATTATTATACTCAGTAAAACCGCATCATCTAGATATTCTATAATTTCTTTAAGTGCATTACTAATAGTAACTGTAAATTTATAGTTGCATTAGAGATTAGTTATCTATATAAATCTTCTGTATTTACTTCTAACACTCCATTTTCATCAACTGTTAAGGTTATGTTAAAGATTATCTGTGGTAAGATTACTTGTTAAAAACAATAATTGAAAATATACATCGTTTATTGAGAATGATATCTAGCTTCCAATCTTTGCATCTGAGCATATCATAGTTTATCTCTTTATATTTTGTTGTTTTAAGAAGTGTAAATATATTCAGTTCATCAGTACTAGGTTTTCATGTTCTCTGACATTAATATTTCTTATTATAATGATTTGGAAATTGGTTTTGATTTTCTTACATTCAATAATTAGTTTTATAGCAGCAGGCACTATTGTATTCTTTCAAACCACCTACTTGTAATAGATGTACACAAAAAGAACCATTTCTTCAAATTCTGAAATATTTTCTTCATGATTGTATTATAAACAGGCTTAATTGTCATTATGACAGCACATTTATTTATGTAACTGCAACATGCTTCTTCTGGTAGTACCAGAGCATATAAAAAAGGATAAGAAAATAAGAAACATTACCTTTTAATATCACTTGGGAAAAGGCCTAACCATTTAAGTGAAGGCACGGCTAAAGAATCCACTTCAGAAGATAAACACTGTAAAGTAGAACAAAAAGACATATCAGTAATAAATCCCCATATAAATGATTATTTCCTTACAAATTTTAAATACTTGATAAAAAGTTGAAAATCATCTTAATACTTTTATTTTTAAATAAAGATTTGTTTTGAGATATTTAGTGAAAAATGTTAAATATCAGTATGGCTATCCAAATTTGAATAAAACTAGATCCCCCACAATCATCAGCATTAGGCTTTACCATATCCTATACTTTGTTTTACATCTATTTAGAATATGTTTATGAAATATGATCTTGATTTCCGAATGATAAAACTAAAATTAAACATTTCTGTTGTTTTTTCTAATATTTCAAAACAAATTCACCCATTAAAAAAAAATGTAAGTTGCTTGTATGTAAATTCGATTGTATGTTAACAGAAATAACGAAATCAGTTGTGAACATGCATGTATGTATGTTGGAAATATATGTATATGTTCAGAGAAAATATAACGGAATGTGTCTATCTACACACACAGACTTTTGAAGAATTTCCATCTATCAAATTTCATTCACAATTTAATAGTTGACATGGAGATAATCATCATCATCATCGTTTTTACATCTGATTTTCCATGCTTAAATGGGTTGGACAGGTCCTTTTCAACACAGCATCTCTCTAATTGTCACAATCCTTTGTCGTCAACACTGTGAGTCTTAGTGATTTGAGGTCAGCTCTCACAACCTCTGCCCAGGTCTTTCTTGGTTTACCTCTACCATGACTTCCTTCCACTGGCATTTCCTGCCACTTCTTCACCCATTGATCATTGTCTATGTGCATCACAAGTCCAAACCAATGCAGTCTTCTCTCCTGTACACCTCCTCAGATTCCTCTTAAACTTAGCTTCTCCTTCAACTCAGCCAAGCTCTGCCTATCAGACTTACATTGCACATCCAATGGGATAGGTTTTCTTCATTTCTTTCCAGTCTATGTACATTCTCCACAGTAACTGCCCAGGTTTCACTACCATGCACCGTCACACTTTGCACACAGGTGTCATACAGCCATTCTTTTGTACATAGGGAGAAACCTTTTGTGGTCAATATTGGGAGTAGCTCTCTGAACTTTTTCCATTCTAGTTATTCTCCTCTCACTCAGAGAACCCTCCTCTGTTGCCTAGATAGCAGAAGCTGTCAACCACTTCTATAGGTCCTTCCTGTGACTGGTATAGGCTTACATCACTGGTTATATTCTTCCCCTCAGTTACCCTTGTGCATCTACAAACAAAGGAGCTATAATAGAAAATTTCTTTTCAAAGTGCCATGCAGGGAGATTGAACCTAGAATCCTGTACCTTATAATATAGCAACTTCTTAACCATATAGCTAAGACTGAGCCTGACTCTATTTTAAACATCATACTTTTTACTTTTAATCCAACAAACTAGATCAAACTAGATCTACTAACTTTATATTTATATATCCAATGTAACGTATATATACTATATTTCTAATCTAACACACACATCATCATCAACATATATTTGTTGTTGTGCTCATATATATAATGATGTATATATATATATGTGAGAGAGAAAGAAAGAGTGAGAGTGAGAGTGTGTGTGTGTGTGTGTGCGTTTGTTAGCCTGTTTGTATTTCACTAGAACATTTCTTTGATTATAAGCGTATCCAAAATATTGTGTGCTGACCTCTAGTTTCTGTGACACAGGATGGTTTTATCATTAGTAATACCCCAGTATCAATACAATAACACATCAATTCAACATATATCAATATAACAATTGATCTTATATCTATATTATTTATACTATAAAATTTATTTTAGAAATGTGCACACTTACAAACATACACATCACACACACAGCTGTCTGGGTGTGTTTGCTTATTACATATATAAATCATGTCTTTCATCACTTACACAGTACATTACCATATAACGACTAATACTTGTTTTATCTTACAGTTATTAATAATATATAACTTATATCATCATTTTTATGTCTGCTTTTCCATGTTTGCATGAGTTGAACAGGTCCTCTCAATAAGCAGTCCTGACACATGCTGTGTTCCTTTGTCATTTCCTTTGTGAGGTTTAGCTTCCAGAGATCAGCTTTCACCCCTTCCCCTTATGTCTTCCTTCGTATTCTTCTGCAGCTTCCTTCAACTAGGAAATGTTGGTACTTCTTTTACCTAACTGTTATTACTCATGAACATTAGATGTACACAAAAGTGCAGTCTTCTCTCATGCATGCAACATGCAACTCTGTTTATATGCCAGTTTTTCTTTCAACTGCATCAATTAATGCACATTACACATCCAGCAAAGTATGTTCATTTCATTTCTTTCCAGCCTTCTTGCATCCTTTGCATTCAACACCCATATCTTGCTACCATGCAACATTACCCAATGTACACAACAATCATACAATCTCTCTTTTGCTCAAAGAAATAATCTCTTAATTGCTTGCTGAAGTATTTTTATTTTAGTTCCATTGGTTATGTTTTTCTTCTAACAGCTATATAAAGAGTTATATATTCCAAGAATCAGTCAGTACCAAATCATCATCTTTAAGCCTTTAGCATTTACATTACCCTATATTTATTATTGTATTTTTGCAGTAAAGGCTTTACCTCACATAATATTGATTCTGAGATTTTGATATTATTTATTTTGAGAACAATACCTTAATGTTGGCATGAGTGGCTGGTCACACCTGGTTTGAACAGAAAGAAGTGAGAGAATTCTGGTTGGATACAGCTGGTTTAAATGCTAAATGGTTAACATCCATTTTCCATGCTTGCATGAGTTAAACAAGTTGTCATGTTATGAGGCTAGTCAGGTCAGATGACCACGTCTTTCTCATACAGGTTTTCTACATCTAGATGCCTTTGCTATGGCCAACCACATTATGGCATTTACTGGGAGCTTTTCCTGTGGCAACACCACTACCATTTCACAAGGTGAACTGAGTATTTTTCGTCATGGCACTAAAACAACAATATTACAGAGTCGACTGGGTGCTATTTTTTGTGGTACCCATATGACCCCCTTACAGGGTGGTGTGGATGCTATTTTGTCATGGCACCAACCTGACAAGTAAAAGTAATAGACATGTATCAAACTTTCTAGGAAATACAGAAGACCAAAAATATTGTACAGTAGAAACAGTCATAGCCAAATAGTTAATAAAATTTGGTAGCTCAGTTAATTCAGTTGACAAACCATTTTCTATTTATTTGTGTTGATAATATGCTTGTGAAAATACATGAGTATCATAACATCAATAGAATTACTGTATATACTCAAATACATACTAATCCAAATACAAGTCCCCTCCTCCTGTGTCTGAGAAATGGGCAAATATCCAAACCTCATGAATGAGTGAGAAATATCGATGGTAAAATGGGGTTTGGTTTATATTCAAGGTCAATATTGTGCTGATTTTTCACCATCTTCAAAGTCTACATAAATAAAGTGCTAAAATATCTGGAGTGATTATTTTACAATGAAACACTGTTTTTTTAGATTTACTACATCAACCTGAGTGTAGCAAAGGTGGCGAATTGGCAGAGTTGTTAGAACGTTGGATAGAATGCTTTGTAGTATTCATTTCAGCTCTCTGAGTTCAAATCCCACCGAGGTCAACTTTGTCTTTCATCCATTCATGGTCGATAAAAAAAAGTACCAGTCAAGTACTGGGGTTGATTCTTCCTCTATATCTCTTTCTCATTTCCTTTCTCTCACTCTCTCTATCCTTCTATGGAAGAACTCTACTGTATTCAGACCTGGAGAGGAAATGGGCGTGACCAGGTTTTTAAAAAATGCCCAAGAAATGCTGTATGTCAATATGGCACCCTCCGACACCTCAGTTTTGGTTCCATACCAAACCATACCATACCATGAGTGCAGCATAGGGTAGTTGTGTGCATCAGCTTGGCACTGACAACAAATTTAAAATAGAAAGATCTGCAAGTTTGTAGCAAATATGTAGCAGTGATGGCAACAAATACAAAATATCAGTTTAAATTGGTAATAGAGATGAGGTAAACGATAAGATGGGAACAAAATATAATTCAATATTACATAAGTAAGAAATAAAGATTGTGTCATAAAAGACAGATCTAGACAGAGTTTTATGAGAAATCCTGTTCCAGATATTCAATGTACACTGTAGCATTAACAGCTAAATAAAAAAATATATAAAAATGTGAAACAATTTCAACTGTCTGTTCTAAGTAAGTTATTTGAAAACAGATTAAATACAGCCATTTCAAGGTCAGTGGTCACTATTTCGTATTAAAAATTATTCTACAAAATAATTCTATGAAAAGATGTTTGATAAAAAGACAATGGAAAGTTATGTCAATCAAAAGTCATTTGGATAAAGTCATTCAATGAGAAATCATTTGGTAAAAAGTTGTTTGATGAAAATCATTTGATGAAATAAGCATTTATACGAGGGTCGGCTGAAAAGTTCATATGACTATGAAAGAGTGATGCTAGAACTGAGAGATCTTGCATGCAATAATTTCAACTCTTCTTATTAATAACTGCTGTGTTTCTTTCCACTAACTATATTGAAAAATAAACCTCATTTGGTCATTCCATGAGAGTATCTTGGTCAACCAACCCTCATATATGTATATTAACATGCACATATATGTATATGTATGAATGAATACACGAGTATGTGTGCAAAAATATACACGATATACAATGCATGAACATAGACAGGCATACAAATACAAAATTGTGGAAATTCAAGCTACAGAGATCCATATATATAAATGATCACAATATTGTAGAAATGCTTGTATGCGTAAAATATATTGATATATGGATGTCAAATTATTTGAGGGCCTTATCTATCTATCTATCTCTCTATCTATCTATCTATATCTTATTTGTTGTGCTTTCCATATTTTCGGCAGGGTTTTCTGGCTGGATGCCTTTCTTGTCATCAAGCATTTTACAGCATAGACTGGGTGCATTATTCGTGCCACCAGAACTAGAGAGGTCATCTTACTGGACTCAAGAGTCCTCCTCATCCAAAGGAAGGCCCAGCTGTTGAAGTTGATAGTTTTAGGGTCAAAGGTGCAATCAAGGAGATGAAAAATGATAAAGCTGTGGGACCATCAGAAATAGTTACTGAGTTGCTAAAAGAATTGGGAGAGGTCGGAGTCAAAATAGTAACTTGTATAGTAAATCAAGTAATACATGATGGAATCATAGCCAATCACTGGCACAGCAGTACAATCATAAATTGCTACAAGAGCAAAGGGGATGCTCTAGAAAGGAGTAACTACAGAGTCATAAAACTAATGGACCAAATTATGAAAATGATGGAAAGAGTTATAATACAACCAATTAGGGAAAGAGTCAAAATAGATGAGATGCAGTTTGGCTTCATATCTGGGAAAAGCATTACAGATGCTCCCTTCTTAGTGAAACAACTACAAGAGAAGAAGTTCCTAGTCAAGAATAAGCCACTATATTTAGCTTTTGAAGATCTAGAACAGGCGTTTGAGAGAGTGCCTCGATCTATTATCTGGTGGTCCTTAAGAAAATTAGGTGTAGAAGAATGGCTTGTGAGAGCAGTGCAAACCATGTACAGAAGAGCTGTCAGTAAAGTGAGAGTAGGAAGTAAGATATTGAGGAATTCAAGGTACAGGTAGGAGTTTATCAAGGTTCAGTTCTTAGCCAACAATTGTTCATCATAGTTCTCCAGGCCATAACTGAGCAGTTTAAAATTGGCTCTTGATGGGAACTTCTCTATGTAGTTGATTTGATCTTGAACACAAATCCATAATAGAACTAAAAAATAAGTTCTGACAATGGAAACGGAATTTGGAATCAGAAGGTCTAAGAGAAAACTCAGCTAAAACTAAAGTACTAATGAGTAGGAAAGAAGATAGGGCCTAGATCCCTTCAAGGCAGTGGCCCTGCTCAATATGTAGAAAAGAAGCAGGCATAAACTCCTTACCTTATGGTGTACACAAGTAAAATATTGGGTTCACAAGATATGTATTTGGAAAACAGATAGACTAACAGAAAAGGAAGGCTTTGTATGTACACAGGGGTAATCAAGGGGAAGAGCGCCAATGATATAAACCTTTTCAAGTGACAGGAAAAGTCCATAGGAGTGTTTGGTAGCTTCTGCTATCTGAGTGACTTAATTATCAGCGGAAGAGGGTGCTCTGAGAGCATAATAACTAGAATAAGGATACGATGGAAGAAGTTTAGAGAGCTACTCCCACTGTTGACAACATACATATACAAGGTCTCAGATTCTATCCTACTGCAAAACATCCAGGACATGAGTGTTTACTACAGCCTCAGATTAACCCAAGCCATGCAAGTGGAATTGGGTAGATGGAAACTGCATGGGAGCCCATCAGATGGAGTGCACCTGTGATTCAAAGGACCAGCCTTGTCACTTATTGTGTCATACTAATTCAGCATGTGAATTATATTAAGAGCACATTTATCTGTGGAATATTTGACTACTTACACATTAATTCAAACATCTGATTACGCATCATTGAAACCAATTGATTACTCATCATTTAACACAAATATATAAGTGCTTCAGAAAATTGATACACAACCTGTACATAGAACACAAAACAAACAGTTTTGTCAAGCAGCAAGTTAACAAATATGCCTGCAGACAGGAACCACTCCTTGCAATGGTGAAAAGATGGAAGCTTGCCTGGTATGTCATGTATCTTGTAAGAATCCCTAGTCTAAAACCATCCTTCAGGACATAGTCGAGGGATGGCGAAGAGGAGGCAGGAGAGAGAAGAGAGAGACAAAGTAAATTCTGGTCCAACATTAAAGACTGGACTGGTTACAACATTGAGACCCTTCTACGTACGATGGAGAATAGAGACCATTAGCAACGACTGGCTGCAAAAGCTTCTAGAATGGCACCACAACAATTAGCTGCACCAGTTGTGTGAACATGATGATATAAATAAGCAAGGCATACAAAGAATTTGAGCAGCAAATAAGAACTAACAAATAGAATAATTATTTAGCAGTTAATTAATATTTAGTTGACAACTGGTTAAAGTTTGTACTAAAATAGATAGATTTTCAAGGTGCTTAATCATTACAGATGTTTTTAAAATTATGAAATTTGATAAAGATTGAAAGAGTGTCTGCTATGCATAAATGTGTAATAATGAAATTATATAAATAAATGAATCAATACATAAAAATCAATATGTAAAAATAAATAAAAACAGTTATGGAAGCATAAAATGAAATCAATCTGTAAAACAAATCTGTAATTAATATACAAAAATAAATGAATAAATAGATATAAGAAAAACAAATTAAAATATAAACATGTATAATTAAAATAAAAAATATAACAGCAAGTGACAAATAAATAAATTAGATATATTATAAATGTACCCAGTACAGCATGCACTGGGTATGTTTATTGTGTAGACCACTAACATTAGAAAGGTTGGTGTGTCATTGACACAACTGAAGACTCTTCTCAACCAGTTTTGACAGGGTTTCTACAGTGGGGTACCCTTCCTATCACCAACCATCTTACAAAAGATACTAGGTACATTTTCATGGCATGCATACTAGAGAGTTTGTTGGTTATTGTCCTATCCCTCTTCCCTCTGCAGAGCAGATGCAAGAAGGAAGACAAGTATGGTGTTGTGTATGCATGGCGGGTGTAGTGGGATTTGACAGGGTGATGAGTAAGAGAGAAAGAGTGACATCCGATAGCACAAGGGGAGTAATCAAAAATAGAATTAACAGCTATGAAGATGATATCTTTATTGTGGTTAACTACAGTTTTTTACACTGAAGGAGTGAATACAAGAGTTCCATTGTGTTAGTTGGTGAGATGTTAAAAGGACCAGGCTTTATTTACTAACTGCTAGTCAATATATCAGATAGAAGAAGGTGTTACCCTTAATGATTAACATAACAGTATTATAATCAGCTGTTAGAATGCAAATTAGAAACATTAAAAAGAGGATTATTAGAGAAATCTGAAACTAATGGACCAAGTCTTGAAATTAACTGATATATAGTTTTAGCAAATCTTAACACAAAATATACTTAGCTTGGATAAAATATAGTTTAGGTTTATGCCAGATCACAGAATCACAGATGACATACATCTATTCAGACAACTACAAGCAAAACTTTGGCTAAGAAGAAACCTTTCTACATTTCATTTGTTGTCATGGGAGAGTTTTAATAGTGTTCTTTTTTCTGTAGTCTGGTTGGTACTAAAGAAACTAAGCTTAGCTTAATGACTTGTCAGTGTCATGCAAGCCATGTATAAATGAATTATAAGTAAGATTAAATTTGGAAGTGATTTCAGTCGAAAATGTAGTGTAGAAGTGACCTCAAACACTTTATCTTCAGCTCTACATATCCTCATAGTTCTTATTATTATAATAAACATGTTCAGAAGAAGTTGTCTTTGGGGACTTTTGACAAGGAACTTAAAACAAAATCTGTCAAAGAGTTACATAAAACATTTTAAATCTGGAAAGATGGTCTATCAAGTGCCAGTTAATAAGAGAGATTCTGAAATTCCTATGTCACCTTGGAAATGACATTGCTCAATATGTTGAAAAGGAAGCAGGTATAAACTTAATGAGTATCAAAGACAACCAGCATGACATCTAGCTCAGATAGTAGTTTTTACCTAGGTAATCTTGTCAAGCCATAAAATACTGCTACAAAAAAGTCTCATCTAACCCATGCAGAGATAGGCAAGCCTAAAAATGATGATGATGTTGATGTAATATAATTAAAGCCAAGGAAAGATGAAGCAAATATATAGTTACAAGATTAAAGAAGGGGCAGAAGAAATTCAGAGAACTTTTGCTTCTGATGCCAACAAAAGGTTTCTCTCTTTAAACAAAAGACAGATTGTATGAAACATGCATAATTGCAATGATACATGATAGTGAAGCATGAGTATTGAATGGGGGGAAGTTTGAGGAGGCTAGAGAAAATGGATGCGTATTGTTAATATTACATGAAGAACAGAACACAAACTTTGAGAGAATAGCTAAGTAGTGAAAATAAGCAATGGTAACTGACTATACTGGCATGATATGGGGATGTGAATGGATAATGAGCACTGAGAGGAAAAGTGCTATGTGCTGTCAGGAAAGAGTACTTGTGAAAGAGAAAATTTGAGTAAGATGGAAGTATTTATGAGTTTAGATAACAGGAAGGCAGATGTAAGACTAAGATAATTGGTGACATATATAGTAGACCTGTCTAAATTATGGGCATTAACACTTTGATGATGATATATAATATAGAAAATAAAAGCATGTAAGAGGGGATGTTATGAGAAATAAGACAGAAAATGTCAGTTAAATTGCATTTTAGAAATGTTGGTGTTGTTATATTAATTTGTCAATCTGAAAAAAGAGCAAAATTCTAAATATATAATTACATATAACTTTAAATTCTAAATCTATAATTTGATAGAATTTTCTCAATACATCTAAATTTAGGAACCAACTGTTGTTATATTTTGAAGAGTTAAAGAAGGGAAAGGTAAAGATACCTAGTAAGGCTGTGGTATGATATCTAGTGTATTTATAAATCTGTTAAATAGATTAGTTTTCCAGCTAAGGTATTTTCTTGTTCAAGCTGTATACACATTTTTCTGACTATATTTAGATTATAGCAGGAAATAATCGAACTATAAATTAAAAATCAAATTTCAAGGCTATAGAAAATAAACTAAACTTTCAATTAAGCTTTCATCACATTTGCAGGTTTGTGCTTGAGGCAATTGTTATTGAATTAGATTGCTGATGTTGTTTTGTCAGTGGAAACACATGATTTTCAAACTAATCTGATTCTAGATCTTAACCTTGCTTAAACATTGATCACTATACCAATTAAGTGTAAATCAATCAATAATCATAAATTTTCATTTTTTTAAATTCTTCAAGCCAAATTGCTGTTCTGATTGATTCTTCATTAAAATTATGTTAGAATATGCAATACAAATTCAACTAAGCCCATATCAAAAATAAAGAAATCACTATCAGTTTATTACAATCATTATCATAAACACAGTGCTATGTATATACAGTTAAGAATAGGCACACTGCAGCTCTGCATATCGTGAAAGCTGATTAAAAAGGTTGACACCAGAAAAGAACCCCTCAATGAGCAGGGAGCCTTTCATGTAAGGTTACCTCCTGTCATAAAACATTTGCTGCTGCATCATAAACATAGGTATAATGGTCATCATCTTTTTATGCTGACATTGACTGGCATGGTCTGCTTTACAATTGTTCTTCAACATTTATTATCTCAAATTATCTCAGATTAGTTGAAATGAAATGTGTCAATATTATAAAAACTACAATTATTTCTAATTCATAAAGATTCTTTATTTGTTATATTTTCTGAATTTCAGCATAATTTACATAATATTGTTCACCCCATTTAACTATATTTTCGAGGAGTCTTTAGTCTTTACTAACCATGTTTTATTGTCTATATAGGCTACTCTATTAATATACTGGAGTTTGATAGTAAGGAAGAAGAAATAAAGACGTACAGTATAGAGGAGCAGTAAGAGTTCCTGGGAGATAATCTGCTGAAAGCCACAAATGAGATCTGTGCCAGGGAGAAGTAGAGTCACTTTGTGTGGAATGAGACAATAAAGGTCAAAATACAGGCATGGAAAAAATGGCAAAATGGGGGAAGCAGGTACCTTTACCAAGAGGCTAGAAGAAAGGCTACATGGCAAGTATACCTGGCAAGAAGAGAAGCAGAAAATGAAAAGTTTAAGCATGTTCTGTGGCACCAACTTTTTCAGTTGTCTCTTATGACATGCATGGATGATATATATATACACGCACACACATATATATGTATATATATATAATCATCATCATCATATCATTTTATGACCAATATTCCATGCTGGCTGTGGTTGGATAGGCTGTTACTGTCTGAGACAAGATGAGTTGGATAACAATGTTATACTTATAAATTCTAGCATGGGTTAGAAAAGTTGCCCCTTTGTGAGACAAGCCAGGTATGATGACCGTGACTTGCTCATACAGGACTGGTTTTGGCTTGGTTTCTACAGCTGGATACCCTTCCTAACACCAACCACATTTACAGAGTGTGCTGGGTGCTTTTTGTCATGACACCTACACAACGACCTTACAGTGTGGGCTGAGCATATTTTGTCGTGTCACCTACACAACCACTTTACAGTGTGTGCTGGGGGCTTTTTGTCGTGTCACCTACATGACCACTTTACAGTGTGTGCTGGGCGCTTTTTGTCGTGCCACCCACATGACCACTTTACAGTGTGGGCTGGACGCTTTTTGTCGTGTTGCCATCACAACCACTTTACAGGTTTGGAATTTCTTCTCTAGTTCTGCCACAGATTCAGTTATAAGGGTTATATTACAGCATACAGAAGCTCCCATGGGCAGCCAATCTTAAACTCTTCCGTTATAGCCTGCAGGACAATAAAAAACAGGAGAGGGCTAAGAACGGAGCCTTGCTGTACTCCTACCTGCATGCTAAATTCTTCACTATAGTCATTGTTAATTCTGACCTTGTTGATTGTTCCTCTATATATGGCTCACAAGCCACTCATTTACTCCTAGTTTTCTAAGAGCCGACAAGATAATGGAATGGGAGACTCTCAAAAGCTTGCTCCATGTCCACAAATCCAAGAATATGGTTTTACTTTTAGCTAGGTACTTCTGCAGTTGCCTCATATATGATATTTATTATTAATGGTGACTGTTTACTTCAAAGTTTCACTGACATTATTGGTTTATCAAAACAGTTTTGATCAACAGTATTGGTTTATCAAAACAGTTTTGATCAACAGTATTGGTTTATCAAAAACGTTTTTATAAACCAATACTGTTGACGAAACTTTGCAGTTAACAGTTGCCTTTAATAACAAACAATATACTGACTCTATATACTGTATATGAGCCCTTAATTCAGTGCAGGCTTAGACTCTGGAAAAAAAACATTCTAAAAATTTTAATGAGTTTAGGTGGCAGATTATTCTTGCACCACTCTACTATATATTTTATAGATATATATTGATGTCCATGTTTCATATATTGAATATATATTAAAAGTATATTTACTGGATTGTCATGGATTGAATGTCTTAGTTTTATTTCGATGTATAGAGTGTTATTGAAATGCAATTGAAATTTGAAGTAAATAAGAAATGTGTATTTCAATTACAAATGCTATTATTATTGTGTTTGAAATAATTTATATAGAATTACCATGATACTTATTAAGTAGAGCTGGTCATGGACCAAATCCTTCATTTCCTGGGCAATTCCAAATATGCTTCTAGTATATATAAATAGTTAGGAGATCATGCTAGGGTTAAATTCAAAGCAGTGAAAAAATACTAAATACTGTAGTAGAGTAGAATATTTATTCATAGGTGAGCCTGTGTATGTAGCTACTCGGTTTCTCATTACAGAGTGGGGGACATGTAGTGACTCATGAAGACTGTTATGCATAATATATATATATATGTATAATATAGTTAAGCAAGGAAAAATGGACATAAAAATGGTGATGATAGTATGCAAAGATGATGATGATCATCATCATCATCGTTTAACGTCCATCTTCCACGCTAGCATGAGTTTGGACGGGAATTTTCCCACTTGAGGCAAGATTGGTTGTCTTGCTCGTATAGGACTGTCTGGCGGGTTTTCTACGGCTGGATGCCCTTCCTAACACCAACCACGTTTACAGTGTGGACTGGGAGGTTTTTACCGTGTTACCTACACGGCCACATGTATATATAATTACTAACAAGTAATAACCATGCCAGAGAAACAAGATATAAAGCTCTTTACATGTGGTTAGAAGTGGATTTTAACATAACAAACTATATATATGTACATACTCTTTTACTAATTTTAGTCATGCTGGGGCACCACTCATTTAATCAATCATATCAACTCAGTACATATTTTTTTCAAGGTGGGTACTTATTTTATTGATCACAAGCCATTAAGTTATGGAATATAAACACAGAGATAACCATAAACATGGAAACAAACACATATGGAGGCACATGGCTTAGTGGTTACATCATTGGCTTTGCAATCGAAAGGTTGTGAGTTCAATTCTCAGACCGGGTGATGTGTTGTTTCCTTGAGCAAGACACTTTATCTCACATTGCTCCAGTTTACTCAGCTGTAGAAATGAGATGATAGGGACTGGGGTCTCTATCATTCCACTGCAAAATGGTTGTGGGGGTGCCACAGCAAAAAAGCACCCAGCCCACACTATAAAGTGGACGTGTACGCACCACGGCAAAAAAGCACCCAGCACTCACTGTAAATGAGGTTGGTGTTAGGAAGGGCATCCAGCTGTAGAAATCAAGCCAGAATCAGTTCCCGTCCCACCCTTGCAAGCAGGGAAAAGCAGACGTAAAATGATGATGATATATACAATGAACTTCAGCAGTTTCTGATGCTCCAAGGCATTAGACAACCTGGGATTATAATAAAAGACACTTGCCCAAGTAGCTGATGCAACAGGACTGAACCCAGAGCAATGTTGTTGTAAAGCAAACTCTTTAACACACAGTCAGATTTCTAATATGCCTCAGATCTATAGTAATTACGACACTTATGAAACATTAATGTTCAGAAACTTGGTGTTGGCACCTGTTGAAATTTTAAAGAAAACTTTCACACTTTCATTTTTATTATCATTCATCTTCATATAATTGCTGAAAAAATAGTGTTGCACTTTGTAGTAAAAATATGATAGATCTCTTTGGTTTACTGAAATGGTGCATATTTCTGGTTTCTCTGGTATTAATTTACTGATCTCAAGCAAAGCAACAAAGCCACTAAAATGCAAACGGTTACTGAGAAGGGAAAAGGACAAGACAGAGAGAACAATTCAAGGAGAGAGATGTTGATGATTGATGTTGCTTTTGAATTTTTCTAAATTGCAGTGATCAGGAAAGTAAGAAGCCAGAAAAGAATTCCATAAGTGAGGTGTGTGAGGGAAGAAATCATCAAAATAGAATTTGCAATTTCATTTAGGAACTTCAATTGTAAAAGATAACATAAAGGTTGTGAATTGGCAGAGTCATCAGAACTTTGGACAAATGCTCAGTATTCCTTGTTACATTCTGAGTTAAAATCTCATTGAGTTCAACTTTACTTTTCATCTTTCCAAGGTTAATAAAATAAAATACAAGTATTCTGGTCAGTATAATCAGCTTTCCCCTCCCCACAGATTGCTTGTCCTGGGCCTAACTTAGAAATCATTAATTCGATAATAAGGGTAATGTATTGGAAGAGTTGTTAGAGTGTCAAATAAAACCTTTTGCAGCATTTAGATATGATCATTTACATTCTATGTTCAAATCCCATCAAGGCCAATTTTGCCCTTTCTCTAAATTACTGGCATTGTGCCCAAAGTAGAAATCATTTAGATAATAAACTATGTAGTTGAGATAGTACTGAATAAAATTCTTCCAATAGACTGGCATCTTATTGCAGTATATTTGTGTATGATGATGATGATGATGATGATTATGATATGATAAATAAACTTCTATGAGAAGAATTGAAGTCAAAACTAAAGCCAACATGTTATTCATCAATTTTACAGATGCAGCTATTGTTTTTAGTGAAGGTATGTGGCTTTGTGGTGAGGGTGTTTGACTCTTGATCATGAGGTTGTGCATTCAATACCAAACTCAGCAGCATGTTGTGTCTTTGAGCAAGACATTTCATTTCACATGGCTCCAGTTCAATCAGCTGAACAGAAATGAGTACAAACAGTAACTGGGTTTAAAACTATGCACAGGCTGGCATTCTTTTCAGAAGGATGTCTTGCTAAGGAAACGGAGATAAGCTCATGTCTGATGAGCTTCTGGGCTTGGAACAAATTTTAACTAACTATTCCTTTTAGCAGTGAATTATACAACTTATAATGGTGAGATGAAGTCAATGCGATTAAGTGTCTTAGTTGACACAACACAATGAGAGTGAACATATTAAAATCCTTGATTTCTCAGTTCCATCTACATTATACTCTTGATTCAACTAACTGCACATTGAAAAAAGGAATAATGCATCCTAAATATACTCTGAAACATTGCATAAATAGGTTATTTTTATTTCATTTGGGGGATAATAAAGATGCTGTAAAAGCATATTTTTCAATGTCTTTTTTTAACATATAGTGTTTATAAATGTATATTACAGGAGTTGATGCAGCAATGTACCAGCTTTAGCATTCAATCATAAGAAGAAGGGATGTAGTGTAAAAGCCAAACTTGCTATCTTCAATTTGGATATTCCGTGCCAACCCTTACCTATGGTCATGAATCATGGGTAATGACTGAAAGAATCTGATTGTGAATACAAGTGGCTGAAATGCGGGTTCCTTCAAAAGGTATTTGGAGTAATGTTACTGGATAGGATTCATAGTTTGGAGATCAAAGAATCACTCCAGGTAGACACTACAGCTCTATACTATGGGCATCATCATCATCATCATCATCATCGTTTAACGTCCGTGTTCCATGCTTGCATGAGTTTGCACTTGAGGCAAGAGTGGCTGTCTTGCTCGCATAGGACTGTCTGGCAGGTTTTCTACAGCTGGATGCCCTTCCTAACACCAACCACATTTACAGTGTGGGGCTGGGAGGTTTTTACCGTGTTGCCTACACGGCCACATTACAGCGTGGACTGTGTGTTTTTTGTCGTGACACCTACACGATCTCATTTGTTTCGGCCTGGATGTTGTGGCACCAACATAACTTTACATTGAAAGGGGCGGTGTGGATGGGGTAGGGGTGGTGGGACGGGGGTGTATTTTGTTAGAGATGCCTACTGACTGTAGTAGGTTTTACTTTGTATTTAGGTAACGCGGGTCTTCTCTGTTACTGAGTACCGCCAAAGGTCTCGGTCCAGTGACATTGTCTTGGAGAGGTGTAAGTGTGTGAGGTCGGAATTTATCAGCTCGTCCCAGGTTTTTCTGGGTCTGCCTACTCCGTGGCTACCGTCTATCTTTATTGCCCTGCACTTTGTTATACAGCTATCGTCCTTCATGCGCATCACGTGACCATACCAACGTAGCCTTCTCTCGAGTAAACAACATCTGATCCCTCTTATTTCTAATTTTTTCCTTAGTTCGTTTATGCTTTGCCGTTCGCGTATATTACTGTTACACATCCAGCGGAGCATGCAAGCTTCGTTTCTCTCTAGTCATATATATATATATGTATATATATATATATATATATATTTATATATATATGTATATATATATATATATATATATATATATATATGTATATATATATATATATACATGTATATATATATATACACATGTATATATATATATACATGTATATATATATATATATATATATATATGTATATATATATATACATGTATATATATATATATATATATACACATGTATATATATATATATATATATACATGTATATATATATATACACGTATATATATATATATATACATATATACACATGTATATATATATATACATGTATATATATACACGTATATATATATATATATACACACATGTATATGTATATATATATATATATATATTTATATATATATATACACACATGTATATATATATATATATATATATATATATATATATATACACACATGTATATATATATATATACACATGTATATATATATATATATATATATATATATATACACACATGTATATATATATATATATATATATACACACATGTGTATATATATATATATATATACACACACATGTATATATATATATATATATATATATATATACACACACATGTATATATATATATATATACACACATGTATATATATATATATATATATATACACACATGTATATATATATATATATATACACACATGTACATATATATATATATATACACACATGTATATATATATATATATATACACACATGTATATATATATATATATATATATATATATATATATAAATATATATATATATATATATATACACACACAAAAGTCTTTATCTAGTTTTTGGAAAAATAGATAAGAATAAAGTAAAACTTCACACAATAACCTGAGAAAGCCATGAACATCACAATTTCATGTTTCAATTATCATATAAATAGGACAATCATCATCATCATCATCGTTTAACGTCCGTGTTCCACGCTTGCATGGGTTTGGCCGGGGGTAGTCCCACTTGAGGCAAGAGTGATTGTCTTGCTCGCATAGGACTGTCTGGCAGGTTTTCTACAGCTGGATGCCCTTCCTAACACCAACCACATTTACAGTGTGGGGCTGGGAGGTTTTTACCGTGTTGCCTACACGGCCACATTACAGCGTGGACTGTGTGTTTTTTTTGTCGTGACACCTACACGATCTCATTTGTTTCGGCCTGGATGGTGTGGCACCAACATAACTTTACATAGAACGGGGTGGTGTGGATGGGGTGGGGGTGGTGGGGGTGGGACGGGGGGTATTTTGTTAGAGATGCCTACTGGCTGTAGTAGGTTTTACTATGTATTTAGGTAAGGCGGGTCTTCTCTGTTACTGAGTACCGCCAAAGGTCTCGGTCCAGTGACATTGTCTTGGAGAGGTGTAAGTGTGTGAGGTCGGAGTTTATCAGCTCGTCCCAGGTTTTTCTAGGTCTGCCTATTCCGTGGCTACCGTCTATCTTTATTGCCCTGCACTTTGTTATACAGCTATCGACTTTCATGCGCATCACGTGTCCATACCAACGTAGCCTTCTCTCGAGTAAACAACATCTGATCCCTCTTATTTCTAATTTTTTCCTTAGTTCGTTTATGCTTTGCCGTTCACGTATATTACTGTTACACATCCAGCGGAGCATGCAAGCTTCGTTCCTCTCTAGTCTGCGTATATCCTCTGCACACAATGCCCAGGTCTCACTGCCATGCAACATTGCTGTTCGTATGCAGGCATCGTACAACCTGCCTTTCATTTTTAGGGAGAACCCTTTAGCAGCTAATAGTGGTATAAGCTCTCTGAACTTTTTCCAACCAGTTCTGACTCTAGCTACTGTACTTTCAGAGCACCCTCCCCCACTGCTGATTTTATCACCCAGGTAACAGAAACTGTCCACTATTTCTATAGAACCCTCTGCGCAATTGAAAGAGCTAGTATTTTTTGGGCACTTGCTGCTACTTATTGCACCAGAGCACCGGCCACATGTAAAATCTATGTTCTTAGTTAGCTTACCTGTGATCCCACTACATCTTTTATGCACCCATACTTTGCATTTAGGACATAAAATGGAGTTTCTACCTACGCCTTTCCTACACAGCGAGCACGACCATTTCCCAGAAGGGACCGCCGCCTTATTTTCTTTCCTACAAACTAGAACTTTAGTCTTAGCCAGGTTAATTTTAAGGCCTTTTGATTCTAGGCCGTGCTTCCATGTTTGGAATTTCTTCTCTAGCTCGGCCATTGATTCCGCTATGAGTGTCAGGTCGTCTGCGTATAGGAGTTCCCATGGGCAGCCGGTCTTGAACTCCTTTGTTATAGCCTGAAGGGCAATAATAAATAGTAGGGGGCTGAGAACAGAGCCCTGATGGACGCCAACTTTTACGCTAAACTCTTCACTATATTCGTTGTTAATTCTAACCTTGCTGACTGTTTCTTTATACATGGCTTGTATAGCTCTCACAAGCCATTCGTCAACGCCTAGTTTTCTAAGAGCCCACCAGATAATGGAGCAGGGGACTCTGTCGAAGGCTTTCTCCAAGTCGACAAAAGATAAGTAGAGGGGTTTACCTTTAGCTAGGTACTTCTCCTGTAGTTGTCGTACAATGAAAAGAGCGTCTGTGGTACTTTTGCCTGACACAAACCCGAACTGCATTTCATCTAGGTCAATTCTCTCTCTGATTAGTTGTGCTATTACTTTTTCCGTGACCTTCATGACCTGGTCGATTAATTTAATGCCTCTATAGTTACTCCTATCTAGGGCGTCTCCTTTACCCTTATAACAGTTAACGATGATGCTGCTATGCCAGTCCTTCGGAACAACCCCATTCTGTACGACTTGGTTAACTATGCGGGTGACCATGGTGTGTCCCACCATGCCAGATGCCTTCAGCATCTCAGCAACTATTTCCGAAGGCCCAGCCGCCTTACCCGTCTTCATATCCTTGATTGCCTTACTTATTATACTCCCCTCGACTAACACTGCTGGTCCCTTTATCGGGTCGATATGGGGGAGACTGTCTTTCTCCCATTTATTCTCCTCATTTAGTAGCCTTTCGTAGTGACACTTCCAAGCTACCTTCTTATCAGCGTCGGTGATGGCAAGTGTGGCATCATCGTTTAGTACACACTTCTCCCCGACAATATCACGGTTTTCCTTGACGCATTGCCTAGCAATCCTGAACACCTCACGTTTTTGGTCATCGCGTTGTAGAACATGCTTGAACTTTCTTTCCTCAGCTTCCCTTCTTGCTAAGTACACTTGTCTCCTAGCTTCCCTCCTGGCCACTTGATAGTCTTCTCTACTTCCCCCATCCCGCCATACTTTCCAAGCCTGCTTTTTGGCCTTAATTGACCCCTCCACCTTACTGTTCCACCACCATGTTACTCTCCTCCTGCCTACAGGCCTGCTCCAGCCACAGAATTCGTCTGTCGCCAACAGCAGGTTTGCTTTCAGAAATTCCCACTCTCCCTCTATATTGTCCGACTCTAAATGTTCTTCCTTACTGTCGAAAGCATCAAGTAATATGCTTTGAAATTTATTCCTGGCTGTGGGGTCCTTTAGCTTCCATATTTTTCTCCTGAGGATAGTCCTCTTCTGCTATCGATTACGTCTCGTCCTGACTATGAGGTCGCTAATTATCAGTCTATGTTGGGAGGTGCATTCTTCATGGGGGAGGGATTTAGTGTTTACAACAGACACTCTGTCACGTCTTCTGGTAAGGATATAATCTACCTGGCTTGTGTGTTCCCCGGATCTATAGGTGATCAGGTGATTGTCACGTTTTTTGAAGTTAGTGTTACAGATAGTTAGGTTATTTGCATCACAGAATTCCAGGATTCTGGAGCCTTCCTCATTTCTAGTACCAAACCCATAGCCTCCATGGATTTCGTCGTAGCCGTCACAATGTTGTCCAACGTGACCATTTAGGTCGCCTGCAATAATTATATAGTCACTGTCGGATATTTGGGAGGTAGTTAGCATCAGTGTCTCATAGAATCTGTCTTTTATAGTGCCGGGCAGTCCGGATTGGGGTGCGTACGCAGATATTACTGTCACCGTAGTTCTATTGAGGACAAGTCGTATTTTAATTATTCTGTCGTTCACTCTATTTACGTCTATTATCTTATCTGCCCACTTTTCTGCTACCATGATTCCTACTCCACTCAGCCCATCGTCGTTTCCCACCCAGAAAAGCTTATAACATCGTTTTTTACCCTCAATGAATCTAGCAGACCCACCCCTCCACCTGGTCTCTTGAATACAACAAACATCGACCTCCTTACGTTCAAGCATTTCTACAACCTCGCTAGCGCGACCCTTTAGGGTGCCTACATTTATGGTACCAACTCTGAAGTTTTGGATTGCGTTTGGGGGTTGGGGCGGTGGGGGGCGGGGGGCGATGGGGTTATGTTAGCCGTCCGCGGTCGAAACAATGAGGAGTGCTCGCATTCTCGTCCACGAGGTGAATTTGTCTTTATCTTTATCTTTATCTTTGGCATTGTCGCTAAGCGTCCAGATTTTTCTCTCTTTCCTCCACTCTCCAGGATTCCGCAGTCCATCCATCCATCATATATCGAAAGGCAACCAGGCAAGCGATAGTATAGGCCTCTGGCTTATGATTGGTCCGCGTAATAATAATACTGGTGATGCGTGGGGGCTCTGGCTTATGATTGGTCCACGTAATAGCAATGGTGGTGCGTGGGGGCGGGAGGGAGGGATGTTGGGTAGCTAGATAGAAGGTAATGATTGAATGGGGTCCTTGCATTTAACAAGCGTTTAACAAAAATACAAAATTTGTTCTGTTCAATACGACAAAAACTTTTGTATCTAACAATTAATGATACAAAAAATGTAGATTGTTTTAGCAATAGATTGGCTATTTGGACTTGATATGAAATAGGAGTGTGGAGGTAGAGATGAAAGAAAAATATGTACATTACGTTACATGAATATCGTGGAGGAGACAGCAATGCAATGAAATTTGGCGAAGTGAATTTCTATCTTATATATATATATATATATAGAGAGAGAGAGCTAAGAGAGGGGGGGGGGGTTGGCCGCATGATGTGTATGTATTGGGCGGTTGACCGCCATGCCCTCGCGAAGTTAACATGTGGTTAGAATGTCTCAGGAAAGAATCACTGGACAGATTTTACAGGCAAAACCAACCAGCAAGAAATGCAGGGGTAGACCCTGAGCAAGATGGTTGAATAACATCCATGAGCTTGGCTAGTCTCACTTTGGGATCCAGTTGGATCATTTGGAGATGGTTGCTTCTGATAGGACACACTGGAAGGAGTGTTTGAAGATTCTACCCCTACGACCCTCCATGGAATATGGGAGGAGGAAGAGAAGAAGAAAACAACAACTGTATATTAACTTTTTCTAACACCAAGTATTTAAATTTGATGTGAGAATATATTTGCAATGAAAATAATTTTGTTGATTGTAGAATATTCTGTTATCATGTCAAGAATTTCCAAATTACCTAGTGGCTAACTCTATATAAAACTGCCTTACTTTGTCTTTCTTTCGGGTCCCTTTTGTGAATTAAAAGTACATACGTTCTTTTATAAGAATGTCCAAAACAAATTTAAAAAAATAAATTAATAAAGCATGAACCAGAATATTATAATATACAAAGAATTCTAAAGAATAAAGATCATAATAGCTAAGAATATATTTATTGTAATAATGGCTCCAAAATGCTCATTGTGAGACAAGTGTCTATATTTCTGAGACATGAAATTAGTGGATTTTTACTGTTCAAATATTTCCAATACCAATATATACAAATCATATCACCACCATAGTACAGTCAAATCTTCATTTAACTTCCTCTAACACCAGAAATTCAAATACTATTATCAAATTTCTCAAATTATTTCAGCTGCCATGCCTGTATACTCCAATTGACCTTTAGTGTATGTATATTCATATTATGTACATTCATTTATCTTGCAGTTTCAATAAAAGCAGGTGTTACAAATAAGTATTTGTAATTATTATTACTATAAAATTAGTGTTCACTCTGAATGATTTGTTGTTTCTATCTCTTTTCAGTTCCACTAAATGTGAAGGTTAGGGTGTTGTACTCATGATTGTAACATCATGGGTTTGATTCCTAGACCGGGTAGTGGGTTGTATCCTTGAGCAAAACTCTTTATTTCACATTGCTTCTGTCCACTCAATTGGCAAACATTAGTTGTACCTGTAATTCAAGGGATCAGCCTTCTCACATATTATGTCATGTTGAATCTCCCTCAGAACTATATAAGAGTGCATGTGCCTGTGGAATTATCAACCATTTACATGTTCATTTCAGAAGCAGACCATTCTATTAATTGAATCAACTGGAACACTTGTTGTTGGTATCAACAATAGCTCAATGCAACATAACAAATATCATCAACTTTCACACAACCATTTGCCTTTCAGTGACAGTTTCAAAAGCAATTTCTCATTCTCTCAATAATCATACTGAAAGTTTTCTATATCAACCATAATATTTAAGGAAGTTATTCAAAACTATCAAGTACAATTTTTTTTCTCCTATTTATTCAAGACAGGAAGGGAAGTGCTTATGATACTTTTCAGAGCCTCTAAGAATGGTAAGAAAGAGGGTGGAAGTTATCCTCAAAATAATGATCTAGACTGAATGGCTTGCAGCAATGCAGACTCTGCAAGAGGCAATTCAAGGGTCAGGTGGAGATGTTTAAAGTAAGTAATAGATTAAGTCTACCACATAAGTAGGCCACAGAAGAATTTAAACTCATGATGAAAGAACTGAATCAAATACCACATGGCATCTTACCTAATGCTCTAAACAATTCCACCAATCCATCACACTGATCTACTACATCCTCTTATCAACCTAGAAAGGATAAAAGGTAAGGTTGACCATTGTAGGGCTTGAACTCAGAGCTGGAATAAATAACACAAGTTATTTTGCCGTACACTCAAATGACTTTGCCAATTTACTGTCTAGAGAATATAAAACATTTTGTAGCTGTAATAAACTGAGAATCATCATTATCATCATTATCACCACCAGCATTTTACATCCATTTTCCAAGCTGGCATGTGTTGGATAGGTTGTCATGTTCTCAGACTAGATTGGTCAGATTATCACATCATGCTGTATTCCATTTTGGCATGGTTTCTAAGGCTGAATACTCTCCCTAAAATTAACTACTTTAGAGTATGGACTAGTCATGACAAAAGCACTACCACTTTACAAAATGGATTGAGTGCATTTTATCATGACATCAGCAATACCATTTTACAGAGTAGACAGGGTGCGTGTTTTAGTGGCACCAGCAATACCACTTTACAAAGAGGACTGTGTGCATTTTATCATGACATCAGCAATACCATTTTACAGAGTGGCCTGAATGCAATATTTGTTCCCATTCTCTGCACTGATTTGTAATCTGCCTGAGGTCAACTTTGCCTTTTATTCCTTTGAAGGTTAACAAATAAGGTACCAGTCTAGTACTGGGGTTGATGCTTCCTCTGTCTCTCTTTTCAGTATTTCTCTGGGAGAAATCAACTACGTTTAGAACAGGAGAGGGTTTGTATCCACCATGTTTAATTATGACTCTATTCAGAGTCTAGGGCCCATGGATGAATGGACTTTTATCTATATAGGTGAATCATACCAAAAAGGAGGAATAAAAACACACTGACAACTAACTGGGTGACTAAAACTGTTTGTTAGATGTTGAGAGAAGTGAGTGAAAGGATGACGAATGAGATACTAATTATGATTTACTTGAAATTTAAAGCAACATTTAGTAAGTTTGAGAAATGTTACAAGAAGAAGAAGAAGAAGAAGAAGAAGAAGAAGAAGAAGAAGAAGAAGAAGACTTCTCCGCCTATTAATTTTTTACTTTTGTTAATTAGTTAGTAAGACAATATATAAATGTCAACAGTTTAAATCATATATTAAAATAAAAACATTTTTCCAAATTGAATTTATCTTGATTACTTTTAATGTCAAGATTAAGGTATTCTTAAGTTTAGCCTATGTGACAAAATCCATTCCTACATCATCCTACTTTTAATTCTCCTGTTGGTATCAGTCATAAGACTATGGCCATGCTGAAGCACCACTTTGAAGGGATTTTAAATCTAGTACTTATTTTATCGATCTCTTTCTGTCAAACTGTTATAATATATTACATAAACACACACAAATTTCACTTATAAGTCATTAGTCATTTCAAAGCTATTGTACGAGTCACACAGTGGCACTGAATAGGAACCCATGTAAACTTCTTACCACATAGCCAGACCATCTGTATTCATCATCTTTCATGTTACACTAAACAGCCAGGTTTTTTTAAATTTTAATTTACAATGTTTTGTTTAATGCAAATTAAACACATCATTATTGCTGACTCTGTTTCAATATTAATTACAAGAAACTGGCATTATCTGGAGTATAGGGCAGTGGATTGGCAGTATCAGTAGAGGGTCAGACACCATGCTTTGCAGCATAGAGTTACGCTCCTTTACGGTCTGAGTTCAAATCCCGCCGAGGTTAACTTTGCCTTTCATCCTTACGGGGTCGATAAAATAAAGTACGAGTAATGCACTGGGATAATTGCTGGCCTTGTGCCAAAAGTAGAAACAATTATTTGGAGTAGAACCAGAAATACAAATGATATTAATCAGTATAATGAAACCAAATTATATTTCATGTGAGCATCATCAGGATTTCCTATAAGAACACACCAGGACTGGTTTGATGAAAGCAACTCAGATGTCCAGAATCTTATCAGCAAGATGCATAACATACACAGACTTTTGATTGCCGATAAAAACTCAACAACTAAAAAGAAAGCCTATAATGGTTGTAAGCAGCAGGCACAGATGAAGGATGCCTGGTAGGCAGCTAAAGTAGCTGAAATACAAGAAGCTGCTGATAAAAAGGTTTCATGGGACTTTTATAATGGTCTGAAGGTGGTGTATAGTTCGAAGGAGAGCAAGTCAAATCCAGTTCTATCCTCTGGGGACACAACTCTATACCTGGATAAAGCTGAGATACTCCCTCAATGGAAGGAACACTTTGAAAAGGTCCTAAATGCTTAGTCAAATGTAGATGAAGATGTCACATCATCTATTATACAAAAGCCAGAAATAACCAAATTAGCATTTAATTGAAGCTTGAATGAAGTACGAGCTGCTACTAAGCAACTGTCATCCAATAAAGCACCTAGTAAAAATGGCATCCCCACTGAAATTTTTAAATAATGTAGTCAAAATCTGTTTTGTAAGCTTCTTTGGCTATTTCTAGAAATCTGAAAGATCGAACATATCCCTCAAGACTTCAGAGATGCATCTATAATCTATCTCTTCAAGAACAAAGGTAAAAAATCTATCTCTGACAACTCACACGGTATCTCCCTCCTCTGTTTTGCTGGCAAGGTACTTGCCCGTGTCATTCTCAAGAGAAATACATCCAGACTTGTTGATATCTACCCTGACAACCAATGTGGTTTCTGCACAAGTCAGGGTACAATTGACATCATCATCTTCCTTTGCCAGGTTGCAGAAATGATTCGTGAAAAGAACCAGGAGTTGTTTGTGTTTTGTTTTTTGGGGCTTGGCCAAAGCCTTTGACATTGTCAAGAGTAAAGCTCTCTGGAAAATCCTCAAAAAGCTTGGCATAGCTGACAATATTCTAAATGTTATCATGCCTGTTCATGAGGGCATGAAAGCACCAATTATGTCAATTGGTGAATGCTCTGAACCCTTTGGTGTCACAAATGGCACAAAGCAGGGTTGTGTCATGTTCTTTTCTGTATGCATTTGGCGATGTAGACACTGGTGTCAGATTTGAATTTCGTACATCAGGTGGATTATTCAACAATTAGCGCTGTAAGGCTAAAACACTTACACGAAGTGTGATTTACTGTTTGCTGATGATGCTACACTTGTTGCAACATTCCTTGAATAGACACAAGAATTGATGAACAACTAACTTGCCTGCAAGGTGTTTGGTTTAAAAATCTGCATTAAGAAAACTGAAGTAGTACATCAACTAAAGCCCTCACTTTCCCCTCAGACAAATAGAAGATGTTAGGCAGGGACAGCTTAATCTCGTCTGGTCCATCTTTGTGATCTAAGATCCAACACCAAAATTCGATCAAACATGCCATCCTGCTTCACTAATAATCCTGTCGTCTGTACTAAATGTGGCTGGATGCATAAATCAGCAGCTGGACTGAAGTGCCATTTAAGGTATAACCATAAAAAAATGAACTGTTGAAACCTCATACATAGAAATATGATGGCGGAGTCCATCATATATATATACACATACATAGAAAAACAAAACAAAAATTAAACAAACAAAAGACATTTATGATTTCTTCTTCTTTGCCCACGTATTCCTGGAAGAGTCGTGGGGGCAAAGTCTTGAAGCATGCCTTCAAGCAGCTCCTGTCAGAAGTAATCATCTCCAATTGATCCAGCTGGATCCTAGCCAATCTCATGGATATTATCCAACCATCTTGCCCGAGGTCTACTCCTAGTTGTTTTTGCCCATAAAATCTGTTCAGTGATTCTTTCCTGAGACATTCTAACCACATGTCCATTATAGCAGAGCCTTGAGCTCTTAATTCAGAGAAGTAATGGTTCTACCTGAGGTAACTCCCTAATCTTCAAGCTACACACTCTATTGAGTAATGTTACTCCAAAGACCCTTCAGAGGAACCCGATTTTGGTTGCTTGTATTTGCAATCATATTCTTTCGGTCATTACCCATAGGTAAGGGTTGACATGAATACCCAATTGAAGACAGCGAGTTTGGCTTTTACACTACCTCCCTTCTTCTGATGACCAAATACTGAACCTGGAACATTATTGCACCAGCTCCTGCAATTCTTACTTTTAATTCAGCATCCTGTCTTCCATCACTTATGAACTTCTTCACCTGCTTTATGAAATATGAAGCTTAATTAATGGAAATTCTAATTTAAATTTCTATTGCCTCAAATATTAACCTGAGGAACATTACATTAATTGTCTTGAAAGTAGCTATATTACATTTTTATCATGAAAGAATTATTATAAATGTTGAGATCAATATAAGTTCTCTTTATCTAATTTTTTAATTTTTGACATCAATTAAAAACTATCATTTTACACATAAATAATTTCTTTTCTTCCATTAATTTTGACCACATATTGATTTGCAAATCCACATGTTTCTTACAAGTCTTTTAGACTTTCCTCAAAACTAACTTTAGTGGTAAATATTATGCTATGTACTTTTCGCTGCTGCTGTTGTGTATAATCACATCTATAGTAGAAGAAATACATGAAACAAATATTGATAAATATTAAAAGATATCTTACTAAAAGTCTGTCTCAAGCCTAGCGGTTTATTAAGCCAATGCTTATCCCATTTTCCTTGGCAATAAGTAATTGAGAGTACAAGACTTTCTCCTGGAAATCATTCCATCAGTGTTAAATTATTAGCTATTGTTGGTACTCATTTTCAACCAAGTATACTGGAGCAATATGAAATGAAATGTGTTGCTCAAGAACACAACACACAACCCGGCCTAGGAATCGAAACCATGACATTATGATTGTAAGTGAAACACCCTCAGCCACATGCCTATGTTACTGATAAAACTAAATTTTTACTTCAATGCTTGTGGTCTCTCAGTCAAAATTATCTTCCAATAGACCTCTTAGGGCAAGCATGAATCCATATGTAATAGTCAACTTCTGGTAAATTACAAAAAATTTAAGATCAAAAGCACGAATGCCCATTGCTGACCTGTGTGAAAACACAAGTTCTCCATTTGTGCTACTCATAAACTTTAACTCTTAATGTTGTGTAATATATGAAACCACATTAGCAAGACATTCTGGAAAAGTGCAAGACAACACCATGGCTGCATGAAATTAAAATTTCAATGCTTTAATACTGCAAATGTTCACAATAGTGAAGATATAAAAATTTGAATTATCAAACCAGTTTTTAGATAAGTTCTGTTAAATCTTTATAGGATGTTAAGAGTTAAATCAGGCACATAGATACTGCCAAACTATAATGAATTTAATGAAAATAAATTACAAGCATATTTATGATAAACTACTTGAATATATAATAATTATGGTGCTAGAAGTATCATCATTTTTATATCCACTTTTCCATGCTGACATGGGTTTGGATGGGATGGTTTGTGACAATGTCTTACAGTCAGATCTCCTTCCGGATGCCAACCTGTTTAGTCATTTCTAATAACATGTATGGATATGAGGTACCTATTCTAAAAACCAGGATACACATGGCATAAGTTTATTCTTAGAAAACAAGCAAATTAAGACTAAGCAAAATAGAAATATTAAATATGAATAGAAATATTAAATATGAATAAGCAATGGATACTCTCTATGTCAGAAGTTTCCAAACTGTGTTGCAATATTTTAATGTGTGCCCAATAATCGCTAGATATGTCAAATCTGACCAATTTTAACAGACACCAATGCTCTCTTTCATTTGATTTTATCTCTTTTTTGTCTCTCTTTACCCCCCCCCCCCCCCCCACACACACACACTACCATTCTCTTGTTCTTTCCATCTCTCTAACTTATCTTTCTTTCAGTAGTTTTTTTTTCATATCACTTGATCAGCAGATGACAAAGTTGAGTAGATTTTTAAAAGGTTTTGAGAGAAAAAGACATGTGAAGTTAGGCTAAAGAAAATCTAAGATCTGACGACAACTGTGAGCATGACTGATGACACATCATATGATAATTAATGTTTTTTTGTTTTATATTATCAATTTCTTTAATTTTGTGTCCCTAACAAAACAATGTGTCACATTTTTTTTTTTTATTTAAAAAAAAAAATGATTTGTATCACAAAAGTTAGGAAAGTTCTGATCTAGATAATTATGATCAAAATGTCAGAGATAAATTGTTAAGATTATAATTTTTCAGACTATTAACCCTTTTGGGGGTGTATTTCTAATGAAATACACTATTTTAATTAATAAAGAATTTTGAGAGATTTATCAAAATTACTTACTATTTTCATTACTAAAACAGTAACTTAAGAAGCAGATCCTATATAAAATTATGCTAGAAGATTTTAATTTAAATAAGAACCCTTTAAAATGGATGCTTTTGTTTAATAGGACCAGAGCCAGAGTCAGTTTAGGACATGTTGGTAGCAAAAAGAGTTAACCTCATCTTTATAGATGAAAATATTTTAAATATTTACAATCTACACTACATGTATCAGTGAATAATATTACTCCTTAGTGTTGTTGTTATTCCCCAAATCGGCCATAATTAACTGAGCAGTTATTTATATAGACATTCCTGGCATGACAATTCCATCTATTCTTTTCTTTATAATATCTAATGTTTCCTTCATTTTTAAATTATAGTAAAATATTTAACTGCTATTTTTAGCAGATCAAGGAGCTATATAAAAGCTGTCTCATTATATTCCAGTTCCTGTAAAATAAAATATATTAAACCTGTTGCACTTGAAAAGCTTGTAGTGGGAATTCAGGTCATGAAAACATATTCCATTATGTTTAAAGGGCGGTGGACTGGCAGTATCGGTAGAGAGTCGGACGCCATGCTTTCCAGCATAATTACGTCCCTTTACGGTCTGAGTTCAAATCCTGTCGAGGTTAACTTTGCCTTTCATCCTTACGGGGTCGATAAAATAAAGTACCAGTAATGTACTGGGTAATTGCTGGCCTTGTGCCTAAAGTAGAAACAATTATGTTTAAAGGGATTGGTGTGGCAGGTAGTTGTATTCCTATGTTTGTCATTCATTCTGTTTACATCTCCATTGAAATATCATGCACATTCAGCAGTTTTGTCATTCAATCTGGTTTTACCTTTAGTTAAGTGTGACTTTATGGTAACAAGTCCATTTGACAGTATTTCCCTGAATTCTTCGAATGGGATCTCAACTGAGTACCTGAAGAAGGTGGAATGTTCACTGTCGCTTACCTTTAGTTTAGAAAAAAAGATCCTAGTTCAAATTCAATCTTGTATTTTGTGCATATGCAGGAATAAGACACTTATAGGCAGTTAGAGAACTGATGAAAATATAGTGTAGATGTTAATATTAAAATATCTTCCATCTCTAATGAATATTAAAACCTTACTATTTACATGCTCTACAATCCTACATTTGATCTTCATGTAGGATTATCAGAAGGGCAGATTAATCAGTACTATGGCGTCCTTGTGCAAACTATACCAAAAATAGATTGCACAAAGATATAGTTATATTATCAGGAAGGTTAATAGCACCAGGCAATGCATTTGCTTTTACATGCTAGCACCAGGTTGTCAGAATTATCTGGTTGTCATTGTAAAACTAGTTGACCGACAGAAATAGTTCAAAACTTGGGAGACTAGCAAAAAGTCTAAAGATTAAAGTATTAATAAATAACCATGGGTAAAAAAAATGGTCAGTTCTATCAGGCAAACAACTTTGTTAAATCTTCAGAAAAGTTGTTGAAGAATGTTGAGGATATCTCAATGAATCCTCAACAAATTTTGTTTCAGGTGTCTTCAGTATTTTAAAAATAGATTATGAGATTATTTATGAGGTATTTCTTTACAATGGTTCTTCACATGGTTAAAAAACAAATTCACAAAGTTGTAATATAGACAGAGCTTCTGACCACATACAGTATATACTTCAAAGCTTAGTACTTGCTTAAGTCATATATTCAGTATTTAGATTCGATGAAATATACACTCCATATAAATAGTTATGATAAACATAGATATATTAAAACATTAAATATCTTCCTGCTATATAAAATTCTTAAAATGCAGGTGTACATCCTCGTAAACCAAGAAAATATCACAAAATCAGAATAATAATCTTGTAATTGAAGACAACAGACACACCAGTGTTAATTAAACAGATACATATCCTTCAATCAACTCATTGATCAGTTTATCTGTTACTTTTACACTAGTTTGTAAAGAAAAAAACAGGAAATTCTTTACACTTATCAGACTAGAGTTTTTGTCAACTCAATCAATATTCACAAATAGTCAATTGTAACACCTTTCTCTCCCCAGTAACTTCTAAGACACTGACAAATTATAAACAAAAGCTACAAAATAAGATTTATCTCTAATAGTTTACCGACAGAAGCAAACACACATATATACTACAAGCAATTAAGAAGCATGTATACTTTTGAATGTGTGTATGTATCCGTATGTATTCATCAAATATTGAAGGTAACTAGTAAAGAAAAAATAGAAATTTAGCATAAAAGAGAAAGTGGCAAAAGAGGTTGAGGGTGTAACAAGCTTTTGACCATTGGAATGGAATGGACTTCCATCAGTCTCGACAATAAGTTTCCAGCTTACTCATGAAACTAACATGTAAGTGGCTGATCATCCACAGACATGAGTACCCCTAATGTAATTCTCAATGACATTCAGTGGGATACTGTGTGTGACAAAGCCAGCCCTTTGAATTACAGCTACAGTTGATCCAATGGGCTATCAAACAGATTTCTTTTAGACAATTTCACTCACTAGGCATTTTCAATTATTATTGAGACACAATTAACAGCATGGTGGAAAAGTGTCAAGCATTATATTTTTGTAAATTCAATTATCTTTTTAAAGTCTGTCGTAATTATAATTTCAAAATAATGTTGTATATTATATAATTTCATAAATAAATGTACTCAAAGTATTTATGTAATCTGGAAAGTGATCTTGGTTGGCATGTAGGAACAAACTCAATAATACATTCTTAACCTCAGCAAAAGCAAGGAGAAGTAATCAACAATGCATTGTTTCTTGCTGTTTTGCATTTATCAATACTACATATCTCCCTACTTCTCCTGAAGTTAAAATAAATTAGAATCATATAATTTCTGTTTTTGTTTATGAGCTGATGAAACTCATTTACATATGGATCAGTAACCAGCCAGGATTAAATTAAAAAAGTTTACATAGCAGTATACATATAAATGTATATATTGTATATTGGATAATATATGGGATGTTTATGAAAAACATTTGAAGGCCTTTCACTATGAATTTATAATTTTGGCACAAGGCTAATAATTTTTGTTGAGGGGCTGGGAGGTGGAGAGAGAAGAAAGTTGATTATATTAACCCCAGTATTTGAATGGTACTTTATTTTATAGACCTCAGAAGGATGAAAGGGAAAGTTTGCCTCAGTGAGATTTGAACTCAGAATGTAAAGGGTTTTATTTAGATACCCCAAAGTACTCATGATTCTACTAATCCACCACAATATTCATTGAAATAATAAATACATAAAAGTGGCAGTGGAGGTCTTAGGCAGATTGACAATAATTGGAAAGATTAACACCAATGGTCAGTAGAAGCAATCACCAGGAACTATTCAGTGGTATTGTTAAAAGTAGTAAGTAGTTTCTGTCATCTAGATGCTAAAATTAAAGTATGTCCCAAGCCTGAGAGCTCATCAAACTGGTACTTATCCCAGTTTCATTGGTATTAAGCGACATAGCAGAAGATTTTACCACTCGTCCATTGCAGAGTAAACCCCAGCTAGTGCTGTTACTTATTTTCATCTGAGTAAATTGGATACCAGTGGAAAAAGAAAGAAAACATGAAAAGGGTAAGAACTTAGGGATGTTGGGCTACACAGAAAAGACAAAGCAGGAATAACCCTTTAGCATTTACGTTACACTACTATTATATTTTCATGGTAAAGGCTTTATCTCACACTAGCAGAGGTACCCGGCGTTGCTTGGGTATTAAATAGCAGTTATGTATAGCATTTATGTCAATACTTCAGTGCTGCTTAGATAACTATACTTTTACAAAATCATTGGCTTTTTCCCGAAGGAGATTCCTGCCCCAGGAGTCCCCTACTCAATATGTGCGAATTCACATTCATCTGTAGAACAAACGTGGCCCATGTGTCAAGTTTTGTGAAAATTGGTTGCGAACTCCAGAAGTTATGACGTTTTGTTGCATTGCACTGCAGTGCTTCAGTTGACTCCAAAGAAGCGGCTGAAGGGGGTTATCTGCCGGGAGGCCCTATAATCAATATCTGGAAAAATGCAAGTGCCGATGACCATCCGGAGTACATAAGTAACCTATATCTTAAGTTTGGTGAAAATACTGTAGAAATGCATAAGGCTTACACACACACACACACACACACGCACGTGCGTGCGTGTGTGTGTTTGTGTATGTATATGTATGTGTATGTCCGTCGGCGCATACGTATGTACTGGCCTAAATCTTCACTATTTACTTTTACTATTTTAATAACCTCTGTCATTTTTGTTTACAATTTTTGTTTACAATTTTATTTACATCATTCTTAAACTCCGGGGCTGGAAACCATTTGGTTATTTTAAATAGAATATTAGTCTAACGACTCCATTTATACCATAAACTTGGTCTTGTCTTTGCATGAAATTGTTCTTCTCGGTCCACAGAACGACGTATTATCCTCGCTTTTTTTTTCGTTCATTGCCAGGGAACGTCTTCATGAACCAAAATATCGTCTTCCTGTTTTCCTTCGGTTGCAACGTTTCTCGAAATATTTACTTCTGCGTTCAAAGATTAAATTTTTTAGTTTCAGAAGATTCCGTTAATGTTGAAAGCAGCAATTCTTTGCTTAAACTTTAATATGTTCTTAAAACAAATATGTATATATATATATAAATATATATATATATATATATATATATATATATATATATAGGGAGAGAGAGAGAGATGCTTTGTACGGCTTTTGGAGGAAGGAGTAACCAGCAGTATGTTGTTCGGTATTATTACGAAAAGGTGTAGCAGAGAATCCCGTGTGAACTAACAGCTCAGGAGGAAACTGCTTATCTCGAACATTCATTCGCCATCGTTCTTGTCAATGCTCCGTTTACTTGGTATTTGTTGGTCTACAGTTAGATGAATGGCGCACAAAGGGTTAATGTTTATTGGCAAGAAGTTTTTTGAATAATAAAAGAAGTGTTAAAGCAACCTACTATGTATCTGTATATATATATATATATATATATACATAGATACATATATATATATATGTGTGTGTGTATGTATATATATATGTGTGTGTGTGTGTATATATATACATATATTTTTATGTGTATATTTATATATGTGTATAGGTGTATATCTATATATGTGTATATGTTTGTATATGTATATATATATATATATGTATATGTGTATATATGTGTGTGTATATGTATATATATATATATATATATATGTATATATAAGTATATATGTATGTGTGTGTGTGTATATATGTATGTGTGTGTGTGTGTGAATGTAGTGAAGATAATATGTCACCTATGACGTGTTCGTCAGAATGTCGTTATGCAGACAGCCAGACATACAGACAGATATTATAAGGGCTCGATGGCGATCGATAACTGGCGCCTAACACCCCTTTAACAGCAGAAAATTGAAAAATAAAAGTGGCAGTTAGTATCTTTAAACTGCAAGGAATATATAAATGCAAGTTTGAAGTCAATCGGAGTAGAAATGTGGATTTGTATAGACTTTGCAAAAATGAGGACACACACACAGACAACATCAGTTTTATATATATAGATAATGTGGAATACACTAGATTTTGATGAGATTAACTATTTTGAGAACAATACCTTAATGTCAGTATAAGTGGCCGGTTATGGCTGATTTGACAGAAAGAGGTGAGAGAATTCTGGCCAGATACATCATCAGCATCACTGTTTTACATCCATTCTTCCATGCTAGCATGGGTTAGATGGGTTGTCCTGTTGTGGGCAGTGCCAGGTCGGGTGACCTTGTCTTGCTCATACGGGAACTGATTTTGGCTTGATTTCTATAGCTGGATGTCCTTCCTAACTCCAACCTCATTTACAATGAGTGCTGGGTGCTTTTTTTCCATGGTGCCTACACAACCACTTTACAGTGTGGGCTGGGTGCCTTTTTGTTGTGACACATCCATGACCACTTTGCAATGGAAGGGGATGTGGGGCATATTGTCTATATGCTTCAGCTTCGGCTTGTACCATGGGAAGTTGGGTCTTCTGTATTATTGCGTGATGCCAGAGGTCAAGGTCCTGTGTTATCGCCTTTGAGAGGTGCAATTGGGTAAGATCGGCTTTTATCACCTCATCCCAGGTCTTCTTGGGTCTCCCCACTCCAAGGCTTCCATCGACTTCTAGAGTTCTGCAAGGGTTAAGGTGAGTGCTGATTTGTTACACCCGAAACCC
Source organism: Eledone cirrhosa (assembly GCA_964016885.1). NCBI lineage: Eukaryota > Metazoa > Mollusca > Cephalopoda > Octopoda > Eledonidae > Eledone > Eledone cirrhosa. Next base: position 58,615,952 of record OZ024740.1, on the reverse strand, counting down.
ATCAAAGCTCAGAGCATGGAGAGGCAGTTGTTAAAATGGTTAGGTTGGTATGATTTAAGGACAATGAAGCTGACTGTAAAAATAAAACTACTTCTCAAAGGTTTGAGCTCAAAACTCAAGTATTCTAAAAGCATTGCTCTTATTGCTTCTAATCTACAAATACATCAATTCTTTGTTCTGTTTTGTTTTCTCTTCAGAAACTATTTCAGTCTTAATCTAAAATCAGTTAGTTGGAAAATATATAGCCTACTAAGAGTCTACAAGATGAAATGTTAGAAAATATCACTCTAATTACACCACATTGAGAGAAAGCTATTTGGTATTAAGTCATTCACAAATACACTTCAGTCTCTGGACCATAGATGTCTTATGTTCTTTTCTCATTTTTATCACTACTATAATGGCCTTTACTCCTTGGATCTGGCCAATCTTGTGCCACCTCAATTCGGCGACTTGGCTCACTCACCTCTCCTATCATCATAATTATTGGTAGAAGGTCGGACCCCATGCTTTACAGCATAGAGTTATGCCCCTTTATGGTCTGAGTTCAAATTCTGCCGAGGTTAATTTTGCTTTTCATCCTTACGGGGTCGATAAATAAAGCACCAGTAATGCACTGGGATAATTGCTGGCCTTGTGCCAAAAGTAGAAACAATAATTATTGTGTCAAATATCCTGCAGGCCCTGCATTACACTATATTTCCAATCCTTTCTTCCTAGAATATTGGCTCTCTGAACATGTGTTTGGTGTAGTCACTGACTTACAGCAGTTTAACCCTTTTGGTACCAACAGCAATGTTGCACTGTGCGCATTCATTAATATTGCCTTAGCTCAAAACTTCATCGATGCTTCCAGCTGTTTGTACTGCACTGCAGTCAAGTTTTAACTCAGAGAAATAAATTTAGTGAACATCCAGGTTTTACATAAATCCAATTTATTTTAAAACTGGATTATAGAGAATGAAAGAGCATAATAAAATACATAATTTTAGACACCTTGCATGATCTTATTCTTAAAAATGTTGAAACAAATAACAAACATAAAAACGGCATTAATTCCTGAAGAACCTAATATATTATATGGCACTAAAATAATCTGACAACTATTTTAGATTGTCAGAGAGAGCAGCAACTGTACATTAACCCTTTCGATACCAACTTGGATATGGTTGCATGAAACCATACTACCCATTTTAAAGGGTTCTTATTTAACCCTTTAGCATTTAAACCAGCTGTATCCGACCAGAATTCTCTCACTTCTTTCTGTTCAAACCAGCTGTAACTGGCCACTCATACTGATGTTAAAGCATTGTTCTCCAAATAAATAATATCAAAATCTCATAGATTCGCTATTATGTGAAATAATTATGTGAGGTGATGTGCTTACCATGAAAATACAATTGTAAATATCAAGTAAACTACCAGTCTAGCACTGACAGTCGATTCTTCCTCTGTATCTCTTTCTTACTTCCTCTCTTTCACTTTCGATACTTTTCTGGAAGAAAACTGCTGTGTTCAGACCTGGAGAGAAATGAGCTCCACCAGGCTTTAAGAAAATGCTCAAGAAATGCCACACGCCACTACAATGTCCCAACAACTCTAACAGGAGTTACCGAACCATACCATTTAAATTAAAATCTTCCAATATAATTTCATATAAAAACTATATGTTAAGTTAGTATCTTAGTAACGGAATAATAATTAGTAAATCTTTCAAAACTCTTCACAGAAGGGTTATTCATATTATTAAAGTATGCAACTTTGTAAAAATCTGCTTTTTTTTTTATTACAATTTTATTTCAGTGCATTGTTTGTTTCATTGCAAATTTGTAGTAAACAACATTCACTCTTATAGTAGTAAACAACATTTAACCTCGTATATGAAAAGAAAAATACTGCAGTTGCCTAATGAATGAAATCAAAAGTTAAAAAAATTTTAAAGTTGATTTCATAATTAAGAAGGCTTGTTAAAGCATGGTGCTGGTGCGTTTGGATGATACTTGTTGAGCCACAAATTTATGAATGCTAATGAAATAACATTTAAATAATCTTTACAATTCTTTGTACCCTTGAGACATAGTTTTACATACTAGAAACAGTAGTCAAATCACTCCCCAAATCAAACCTCCTTATCTTAAACAAGGAAGATAATGTATGTATAGAATTGCTCTAAAAAGATAGGATAGTCATGGCTGGAATGCCTTTAATTATAGGTGTGCTCGATTATGGCTGACCTAGAGAAAAACAACAATGTTGTATACCTTTCTGTATAGTCTTTCTGACTATCTTCTCATTGGCATTCTTCAACTGACAATTACATCTAATTAGTAATTGCTCTATAAGTCATTTATATATACCAAACACTTCACCTAGTTCTTCCTCTCAAGATTGTTAGCCTTGTAGAATTCCTACTCTGCTCATATTTTTCATGGAACCATTGCCTTGATCAAGAGGATTGTTAACTGCATCAAAATCTCACCAGCCCTGGAAAGCCCACAAAGGCCATGCACAGACCTGTCTCCAAATGAAACCAATACAAATAGGAAAAAAGACTTAACATTTCAACTTATCTGCAAAGTTCCAATTAAATTATGTTTATGATACTACCTATTAAAGAAAATGAAACTTCTTAATTCCCAGAATATCAGACACACAACTTGGAAATATACAGAGCTGGTTATGTCACTTATGATAGCAAGGATTTACTTTATGGTTTCTTTGCTCAAAGAAATGACTGATTCAAGAAGATGTGTTTACATTAAAGACATATGTTCTATCAACTAGTTGTAGATTGTGTATATGATGTCACTTTGTAAGTTGTTCACACACTATAACCTACATGAACTGTAATTTTACTGTCACTAGTGGGTAACATATCATTTGTGTTGGATTTATCATTACTATTAGAGTTGTTCAAATATGCTATCTTCTTCAATATCAATAAATACACATTCTGTTACAGCACCATTGTTATTGCTAAAACTTAAGGAAGTATACAGCCAACTATTCATTTTCTCTGATTTTTCAGTCAATGTAAAAACTCTCACTTCATAAATTTTCCTTTAATATTAATCTTTAATAATTTAATACAACAGTCCATATTTTTTATCAATTGAAAAATTGTTATTTAATGATTTGATTATGATTTTCATACTGAAAATTGCAATAACCATTTTCCTTACATTAAAATTTATCCTTATCAATCCTATTGAGCAAAATATTTTTATCAGTGAAATTTCATCCTTTCAACATGAGAAATGGTATATAGGAGTCAATTTTGGAATACACATATGGGGATACCTTAATATAAAAACTTACTGCTAGCATATATTTCTATACTCTTATATCATGACCTATTATATAAGGGTGGGTGCACAATAGTTCTCTATTTTCACAATATTTCAATAAGGTCTTATCACTTCTAAACAAACAAACAAACAAACAAACAAACAAAAAAATCCTAATTAGGGCATTGATATTGAAGAAACAAAAGCACCAGACGCCACACTGCTCTATCGACATTCTGACAATATGTATAGTGCAGAGATTGTTTTGTTTACATTTCACCAAATTTTTCTGTACATTTTATTGGCTTCATTGGTTTTCTAAATGAATTTTCTCATGTTATTACCATCAGAGTAGCACAAAAATACAATTTGTCAGTTGAAAACGTGTGGCTATAGTGATGAATAGTTGTGAGGAAGATAGGGGTGTTTCAATTTGATACAGAAAATGGAAGTGATAGAAATGACAATGGAGGAAGCTTACAGTACAATAATGGCATTAGTTTAAACAATAGTGATGATAATGCAGCAGAACTTGAATATCAGGATGAGTCAGTCATGCAGTTAAGGTCAGGACCGGAAAGGTTAATGGCTTAAGCTTTGATTCAATTACCATTCCAAGTATTCGTTAGTTTATTGTGTACGGTGTATTTGTTACTAACATATCATGGAATATTTCCATAAAATACACATTTATTAAGTAAAATTACATCAACATTCTAGATGGGTAAACAATACTTCTAATACCCAGTCACATTACCAGAGGTAACCAATATCTCTAATACCCAGTTACATTACCAGAGGTAAACAATACTTCTAATACCCAGTCACATTACCAGAGGTAACCAATACCTCTAATACCCAGTTACATTAACAGAGGTAAACAATACTTCTAATAGCCAGTTACATTACCAGAGGTAAACAATACTTCTAATACCCAGTTACATTACCAGAGGTAAACAATACTTCTAATAGCCAGTTACATTACCAGAGGTAAACAATATCTCTAATACCCAGTTACATTAACAGAGGTAAACAATACTTCTAATACCCAGTTACATTAACAGAGGTAAACAATACTTCTAATACCCAGTTACATTACCAGAGGTAAACATTACCTCTAATACCCAGTTACATTACCAGAGGTAAACAATACTTCTAATACCGTCACATTACCAGAGGTAACCAATACCTCTAATACCCAGTTACATTAACAGAGGTAAACAATACCTCTAATACCCAGTCACATTACCAGAGGTAAACATTACCTCTAATACCCAGTTACATTACCAGAGGTAAACAATACTTCTAATACCCAGTCACATTACCAGAGGTAAACAATACCTCTAATACCCAGTTACATTACCAGAGGTAAACAATACTTCTAATACCCAATTACATTACCAGAGGTAAACAATACATCTAATAGCCAGTTACATTACCAGAGGTAAACATACTTCTAATACCCAGTTACATTACCAGAGGTAAACAATACTTCTAATAGCCAGTTACGTTACCAGAGGTAAACAATACCTCTAATACCCAGTCACATTACCAGAGGTAAACAATACCTCTAATACCCAGTTACATTAACAGAGGTAAACAATAATACCCAGTTACATTACCAGAGGTAAACAATACTTCTAATACCCAGTCACATTACCAGAGGTAAACAATACCTCTAATACCCAGTTACATTAACAGAGGTAAACAATAATACCCAGTTACATTACCAGAGGTAAACAATACTTCTAATACCCAATTACATTACCAGAGGTAAACAATACATCTAATAGCCAGTTACATTACCAGAGGTAAACATACTTCTAATACCCAGTCACATTACCAGAGGTAAACAATACTTCTAATACCCAGTTACATTACCAGAGGTAAACAATACTTCTAATACCCAGTTACTTTAACAGAGGTAAACAATACTTCTAATACCCAGTCACATTACCAGAGGTAAACAATACTTCTAATACCCAGTCACATTACCAGAGGTAAACAATACTTCTAATACCCAGTTACATTACCAGAGGTAAACAATACTTCTAATACCCAGTCACATTACCAGAGGTAAACAATACTTCTAATACCCAGTTACTTTAACAGAGGTAAACAATACTTCTAATACCCAGTCACATTACCAGAGGTAAACAATACTTCTAATACCCAGTCACATTACCAGAGGTAAACAATACTTCTAATACCCAGTTACATTACCAGAGGTAAACAATACTTCTAATACCCAGTCACATTACCAGAGGTAAACAATACTTCTAATACCCAGTTACTTTAACAGAGGTAAACAATACTTCTAATACCCAGTCACATTACCAGAGGTAAACAATACTTCTAATACCCAGTCACATTACCAGAGGTAAACAATACTTCTAATACCCAGTTACATTACCAGAGGTAAACAATACTTCTAATACCCAGTTACATAACCAGAGGTAAACAATACCTCTAATACCCAGTTACATTACCAGAGGTAAACAATACTTCTAATACCCAGTTACATAACCAGAGGTAAACAATACCTCTAATACCCAGTTACATTACCAGAGGTAAACAATACTTCTAATACCCAGTCACATTAACAGAGGTAAACAATACTTCTAATACCCAGTCACATTACCAGAGGTAAACAATACTTCTAATACCCAGTTACATTACCAGAGGTAACCAATACCTCTAATACCCAGTCACATTAACAGAGGTAAACAATACTTCTAATACCCAGTCACATTAACAGAGGTAAACAATACTTCTAATACCCAGTCACATTACCAGAGGTAAACAATACTTCTAATACCCAGTTACATTACCAGAGGTAAACAATACCTCTCATACCCAGTCACATTAACAGAGGTAAACAATACTTCTAATACCCAGTCACATTAACAGAGGTAAACAATACTTCTAATACCCAGTTACATTACCAGAGGTAAACAATACTTCTAATACCCAGTTACATTACCAGAGGTAACCAATACCTCTAATACCCAGTCACATTAACAGAGGTAAACAATACCTCTCATACCCAGTCACATTAACAGAGGTAAACAATACTTCTAATACCCAGTCACATTACCAGAGGTAAACAATACTTCTAATACCCAGTTACATTACCAGAGGTAAACAATACCTCTAATACCCTGTCACATTAACAGAGGTAAACAATACTTCTAATACCCAGTCACATTAACAGAGGTAAACAATACCTCTAATACCCAGTTACATTACCAGAGGTAACCAATACCTCTAATACCCAGTCACATTAACAGAGGTAAACAATACTTCTAATACCCAGTCACATTACCAGAGGTAAACAATACCTCTAATACCCAGTCACATTAACAGAGGTAAACAATACCTCTAATACCCAGTCACATTACCAGAGGTAAACAATACTTCTAATACCCAGTTACATTACCAGAGGTAAACAATACTTCTAATACCCAGTTACATTACCAGAGGTAAACAATATCTCTAATACCCAGTTACATTACCAGAGGTAACCAATACTTCTAATACCCAGTCACATTACCAGAGGTAAACAATACCTCTAATACCCTGTCACATTACCAGAGGTAAACAATACATCAAATACCCAGTCACATTACCAGAGGTAAACAATACCTCTAATACCCAGTTACATTACCAGAGGTAAACAATACCTCTAATACCCAGTTACATTACCAGAGGTAAACAATACCTCTAATACCCAGTTACATTACCAGAGGTAAACAATACTTCTAATACCCAGTTACATTACCAGAGGTAAACAATACATCTAATACCCAGTTACATTACCAGAGGTAAACAATACCTCTAATACCCAGTTACATTACCAGAGGTAAACAATACCTCTAATACCCAGTCACATTACCAGAGGTAAACAATACTTCTAATACCCAATTACATTACCAGAGGTAAACAATACCTCTAATACCCAGTTACATTACCAGAGGTAAACAATACTTCTAATACCCAGTTACATTACCAGAGGTAAACAATACATCTAATATCCAGTCACATTACCAGAGGTAAACAATACTTCTAATAGCCAGTTACATTACCAGAGGTAAACAATACCTCTAATACCCAGTTACATTACCAGAGGTAACCAATACCTCTAATACCCAGTTACATTAACAGAGGTAACCAATATTTCTAATACCCAGTCACATTACCAGAGGTAAACAATACTTCTAATACCCAGTCACATTAACAGAGGTAACCAATACTTCTAATACCCAGTCACATTAACAGAGGTAAACAATACTTCTAATACCCAGTCACATTACCAGAGGTGAACAATACTTCTAATACCCAGTTACATTAACAGAGGTAAACAATACTTCTACTAGCCAGTCACATTAACAGAGGTAAACAATACTTCTAATACCCAGTCACATTACCAGAGGTGAACAATACTTCTAATACCCAGTTACATTAACAGAGGTAAACAATACTTCTACTAGCCAGTTACATTACCAGAGGTAAATAATACTTCTAATAGCCAGTTACATTACCAGAGGTAAACAATACTTCTAATAGCCAGTTACATTACCAGAGGTAAACAATACTTCTAATACCCAGTTACATTAACAGAGGTAAACAATACTTCTAATACCCAGTCACATTACCAGAGGTAAACAATACTTCTAATAGCCAGTTACATTACCAGAGGTAAACAATACTTCTAATACCCAGTCACATTAACAGAGGTAAACAATACTTCTAATAGCCAGTTACATTACCAGAGGTAAACAATACTTCTAATACCCAGTCACATTACCAGAGGTAAACAATACTTCTAATACCCAGTTACATTACCAGAGGTAAACAATACTTCTAATACCCAGTCACATTACCAGAGGTAAACAATACTTCTAATACCCAGTTACATTACCAGAGGTAAACAATACTTCTAATAGCCAGTTACATTACCAGAGGTAAACAATACTTCTAATACCCAGTCACATTAACAGAGGTAAACAATACCTCTAATACCCAGTCACATTACCAGAGGTAAACAATACTTCTAATACCCAGTTACATTACCAGAGGTAAACAATACTTCTAATACCCAGTTACATTACCAGAGGTAAACAATATCTCTAATACCCAGTTACATTACCAGAGGTAACCAATACTTCTAATACCCAGTCACATTACCAGAGGTAAACAATACATCTAATACCCAGTCACATTACCAGAGGTAAACAATACTTCTAATAGCCAGTTACATTACCAGAGGTAAACAATACCTCTAATACCCAGTTACATTAACAGAGGTAAACAATAATTCTAATACCCAGTCACATTACCAGAGGTAAACAATGCTTCTAATACCCAGTCACATTACCAGAGGTAAACAATACTGCTAATATCCAGTTACATTAACAGAGGTAAACAATACTTCTAATACCCAGTCACATTAACAGAGGTAAACAATACTTCTAATACCCAGTCACATTACCAGAGGTAAACAATACTGCTAATACCCAGTTACATTACCAGAGGTAAACAATACCTCTAATACCCAGTTACATTAACAGAGGTAAACAATAATACCCAGTCACATTACCAGAGGTAAACAATACCTCTAATACCCAGTCACGTTACCAGAGGTAAACAATACTGCTAATATCCAGTTACTTTAACAGAGGTAAACAATACTTCTAATACCCAGTTACATTACCAGAGGTAAACAATACATCTAATACCCAGTCACATTACAAGAGGTAAACAATACTTCTAATACCCAGTCACATTAACAGAGGTAAACAATACTTCTAATACCCAGTCACATTAACAGAGGTAAACAATACCTCTAATACCCAGTCACATTAACAGAGGTAAACAATACTTCTAATACCCAGTCACATTACCAGAGGTAAACAATACTTCTAATACCCAGTCACATTAACAGAGGTAAACAATACTTCTAATACCCAGTCACATTACCAGAGGTAAACAATACCTCTAATACCCAGTCACATTAACAGAGGTAAACAATACCTCTAATACCCAGTCACATTACCAGAGGTAAACAATACTTCTAATACCCAGTTACATTACCAGAGGTAAACAATATCTCTAATACCCAGTTACATTACCAGAGGTAACCAATACTTCTAATACCCAGTCACATTACCAGAGGTAAACAATACCTCTAATACCCTGTCACATTACCAGAGGTAAACAATACATCTACTACCCTGTCACATTACCAGAGGTAAACAATACTTCTAATAGCCAGTCACATTAACAGAGGTAAACAATACTTCTAATACCCAGTCACATTACCAGAGGTAAACAATACCTCTAATACCCAGTTACATTACCAGAGGTAAACAATACCTCTAATACCCAGTTACATTACCAGAGGTAAACAATACCTCTAATACCCAGTTACATTAACAGAGGTAACCAATACTTCTAATACCCAGTCACATTACCAGAGGTAAACAATATCTCTAATACCCAGTTACATTACCAGAGGTAAACAATACTTCTAATAGCCAGTTACATTACCAGAGGTAAACAATACCTCTAATACCCAGTTACATTACCAGAGGTAAACAATACTTCTAATACCCAGTTACATTACCAGAGGTAAACAATACTTCTAATAGCCAGTTACATTACCAGAGGTAAACAATACTTCTAATAGCCAGTTACATTACCAGAGGTAAACAATACTTCTAATAGCCAGTTACATTACCAGAGGTAAACAATACTTCTAATAGCCAGTTACATTACCAGAGGTAAACAATATCTCTAATACCCAGTTACATTACCAGAGGTAAACAATACCTCTAATACCCAGTTACATTACCAGAGGTAAACAATACCTCTAATACCCAGTTACATTAACAGAGGTAACCAATACTTCTAATACCCAGTTACATTACCAGAGGTAAACAATACTTCTAATACCCAGTTACATTACCAGAGGTAAACAATACTTCTAATACCCAGTTACATTACCAGAGGTAAACAATACTTCTAATAGCCAGTTACATTACCAGAGGTAAACCATACTTCTAATACCCAGTTACATTACCAGAGGTAAACAATACTTCTAATAGCCAGTTACATTACAAGAGGTAAACAATACTTCTAATAGCCAGTCACATTACCAGAGGTAAACAATACCTCTAATACCCAGTCACATTACCAGAGGTAAACAATACCTCTAATACCCAGTCACATTACAAGAGGTAAACAATACTTCTAATAGCCAGTCACATTACCAGAGGTAAACAATACCTCTAATACCCAGTTACATTACCAGAGGTAAACAATACCTCTAATACCCAGTTACATTACCAGAGGTAAACAATACCTCTAATACCCAGTTACATTACCAGAGGTAAACAATACCTCTAATACCCAGTTACATTACCAGAGGTAAACAATACCTCTAATACCCAGTTACATTACCAGAGGTAAACAATACCTCTAATACCCAGTTACATTACCAGAGGTAAACAATACTTCTAATAGCCAGTTACATTACCAGAGGTAAACAATACCTCTAATACCCAGTTACATTACCAGAGGTAAACAATACCTCTAATACCCAGTTACATTACCAGAGGTAAACAATACCTCTAATACCCAGTTACATTACCAGAGGTAAACAATACCTCTAATACCCAGTTACATTACCAGAGGTAAACAATACCTCTAATACCCAGTTACATTACCAGAGGTAAACAATACCTCTAATACCCAGTTACATTACCAGAGGTAAACAATACTTCTAATAGCCAGTTACATTACCAGAGGTAAACAATACCTCTAATACCCAGTTACATTACCAGAGGTAAACAATACCTCTAATACCCAGTTACATTACCAGAGGTAAACAATACCTCTAATACCCAGTTACATTACCAGAGGTAAACAATACCTCTAATACCCAGTTACATTACCAGAGGTAAACAATACCTCTAATACCCAGTTACATTACCAGAGGTAAACAATACCTCTAATACCCAGTTACATTACCAGAGGTAAACAATACTTCTAATAGCCAGTTACATTACCAGAGGTAAACAATACCTCTAATACCCAGTTACATTACCAGAGGTAAACAATACCTCTAATACCCAGTTACATTACCAGAGGTAAACAATGCCTCTAATACCCAGTTACATTACCAGAGGTAAACAATACCTCTAATACCCAGTTACATTACCAGAGGTAAACAATACCTCTAATACCCAGTTACATTACCAGAGGTAAACCATACCTCTAATACCCAGTTACATTACCAGAGGTAAACAATACCTCTAATACCCAGTTACATTACCAGAGGTAAACAATACTTCTAATACCCAGTTACATTACCAGAGGTAAACAATACTTCTAATACCCAGTCACATTACCAGAGGTAAACAATACTTCTAATACCCAGTTACATTACCAGAGGTAAACAATACTTCTAATACCCAGTCACATTACCAGAGGTAAACAATACTTCTAATACCCAGTCACATTACCAGAGGTAAACAATACTTCTAATACCCAGTCACATTACCAGAGGTAAACAATACTTCTAATACCCAGTTACATTACCAGAGGTAAACAATACTTCTAATACCCAGTCACATTACCAGAGGTAAACAATACCTCTAATACCCAGTCACATTACCAGAGGTAAACAATACTTCTAATACCCAGTCACATTACCAGAGGTAAACAATACTTCTAATACCCAGTCACATTACCAGAGGTAAACAATACTTCTAATACCCAGTCACATTACCAGAGGTAAACAATACCTCTAATACCCAGTTACATTACCAGAGGTAAACAATACCTCTAATACCCAGTCACATTACCAGAGGTAAACAATACCTCTAATACCCAGTCCCCTTACCAGAGGCCAACACTATTTGTAATACCCAGTACCTTTACAAACACTATTTCCAACACCCAGTCTATTTACCAGTTTATCATCATCATCATCGTTTAATGTCTATCTTCCCTGCTAGCATGCCTACTCAATACTTGTGGTTTGCTTGGATTCTCTAACAATCACAATAGGTTCCTTATTTTATTACAACATATCACATTAAACATACAGATTAATAGATTATGCTAGTAATGACATGTAATGTATATGGATGATGATCATCGGGTGGAGAAGCGTCAGAAGTTCCAAGTAGAAGGAAACCAAGGAAGAGGAAAACCAAAAAAGACATAGACCGGTATGATAAAAAGTGATCTCAAGAAACTATACATTACAAAGGAGATGACAAAGGAGAGACAAATGGAGAGATGGAAAAATAGGCATAAAAACAACAACAAGGATATGCAGAAATATCCATTTTTTGTTCACAAAATAGTTACATGAATTCATTCCTCACAATTCATTATGAAGACAACTGCAACATTAATTTCATACTTCCAACAAACTATTAGATTATTACATAGTCGCCAGTTTCTAGCTTCTTGTAACTGTGGAATTTTCAATGTACATAGTGCATATTTCAGCTGTAACATACATGTATGTGTGTAGATATAATGATGATGATGGTGATATATATATATATATGCATTTTCCTGAGGCTTAACAATTTTTGTATCTCACTAACATATAATTTATATATTACACAATACATTGGACCCCGTCAAAAACCTTTTATATTTGAAACTGAAATTGTTAGGGCAGTACTTCCAATTAGTTTTCTGATAGCTGATGTAAGACAAATATGTTAAATCACTATTTATACATATATTATAGTATAGTATCCAAGAATAAAAGGGACACAAAAACCCCAAAAGCCCAAAAGTGAAGATATTTCAAATGTTGCTGGAAATACATAAATGAGAGTGCTTAACCCTTTGGCATTTAAACTGGCAATATCTGGCCAGAATTCTCTAACCTCTTTCTCTTCAAACAGACTGTAACTGGCTGCTCATAATGACATTAAAGTATTGTTCTCAAAATAAATAATATCAACATCTCATAGCTTCAATATTATGTGGGATAAAGTGTTTACTATGAAAATACAATAGTAAATATTAAGCAGTGTAAATGCTAAAGGGTTAAATATAGAGGAGGAAGGATTATATATGTTGCTAATAAAGCAATAATGAAAGAGACATACTGATTGATTAATACATAATTTAACCCTTTTGTTACTGTATTCCTAATGACAGTCACAGCCTATAGTTTATAAATGATTTTGAAATTAAACAAAAATTTGGAGAGATCTGACAATAAAAATAACTTTGCCATTATTGAGCTAGTACTTGCAGCATAACGTATGTCAGATTATGATTAAAGGTGTTTATGTAAATATAGGCACATTAAAATTAACATTTTTTGTATCATAGATACAATAAGGCTGAAAGGCTAATAACATTTTTATCCTTCATTTTTGTATTTGTTTTGCAAGATTCTTGATGTGAAATTATGTGTTGGAACAGATATTGTTATACTTGGAGGGGGGGGGGCATAATGCAATAAAAACACACCCACTAGTTGAGTTTTACTTCAGTTTATTATTACTTTTTTTTTTTAAATATATGACAAAGAAAATTGATGGTAAATTAGGGGATTGGCTTATATATGAGGTTAATATTTTGTTGATTTTTACCAACCTTAAATTCTACATAAATAATGAGTGATTATTTTACAATGAAAATAAGTGATTTTTTTAGATTTACTACACCATCATTAGTGTTATTTATTATTAGCAGCAGAGGTGGGTGTTCTGGAAGTATAATAACTAGGGTAAGAACGGGATGGAAGAAGTTCAGGGAGCTACTGCCACTGCTAGCTGCAAAAAGCTTTTCCCTCAAAATGAAAGGCAGACTGTATGATGCATGTATACAAACAGCAATGTTACATAGTAGTGAAACCCGGTCGCTGTCTGTAGAAGACTTGTGCAGATTAGAAAGAAACGTAGCCTGCATGCTCCGATGGATGTGTAATAGTAATATATGCGAACGGCAAAGCATAAACAAATTGAGAGAAAGACTGAGCATAAGAGGAATCAAATGCTGTGTGCAGGAGAGGAGGTTATGTTGGTTAGGATATGTGATGCGTATGAAGGATGACAGCTGCATAAAAAGGTGCAGAGCACTAGAAGTCGATGAAAGCCGCAGAGTGGGGAGACCCAAGAAGATATGGGATGAGGTGATAAAAGCCGACCTTACCCAATTGCACATCACACGACCGTGACCTCTGGCGTCATGCAGTATTACAGAAGACCCGACTTCCCACAGGAACAAGCTGAAGCTGAAGCATATAGACAATATGCCCCCAACCCCTGCCACTGCAAAGTGGTTGTGGAGGTCCCACGGCAAAAAAGCACCCAGCCCACACTGTAAAGTGGATGTGTAGGTGCCACGGAAAAAAAGCACCCAGCACTCACTGTAAATGAGGTTGCTGTTAGGAAGGGCATCCAGCTGTAGAAATCAAGCCAGAATCAGTTCCTGTATGAGTAAGACAAGGTCAGCCGACTGGACACTGCTCACAACAGGACAACCCGTCTAACCCATGCTAGCAGGGAAGAACGGACATAAAACGGTGATGATGATGATGATGCATTCTTATGAAAATATTTGCAACAAATTCTTATAATTTGATCTTTTTAATTAAAAAATATCTCATGCAAGCACACATGCACATTCATACTTACACATACACATGTGCACACCCATACATGCAGACTGTTTTTCTCTGATTTAGAAATACTTTTTCTTTCAATCTTACTTCTGACTTGTATTTTACTGCTCTCACTCTCTCTCACTTGCTGTGTCTCCTTGCCTCTTCTACTCTACGAATCCCTATACAAAGTTTTCTTATTCAATCTCTTGCTTTCAAAGTACTCCCAGCATGTGAGTGTCAGTAAGTAAACAAAAATTCAAGAAACTTGTTGAAACTTTAAAAAAGTATTACGTAATGTAGTTGTGAAACAAAAACTATATTCTAAATGTCACTTAAAACATTTTAAACATCAAAATGTTAAAACTTCATGAATATATTTTATACTCACGAGAATTTCAAAGCCATGCCATCTAAAAATAATGTGTTGATTAGCTGCCTTGATTTATAAATGGAGTTTGGATTTTTGTCCATTTCTTAGACATAAAATAGAGGGTTGGTGGTTTATTTTTGGATTGGCTTAAATTTGAATGATCATCATAATCACCATCATCATTGTTTAACGTCCATTTTCCATGCTAAAATGGGTTAGACAAGTTGTGAGATAAGTCAGATAAGGTGACCATGTCTTGTTCATACAGAGCGCTTTCTGGCTTGGTTTCAATGGCTGTAAGCCCTTCCTAATGCTAACCATATTTACAGCATGGACTGGGTACTATTTATTGTGGCACCAAATCGACTAACTAACAGTATATAAGGTAATTGCTGAAGCTCTTTTGTCAAACATCTTATGACTTTCTCAATGACTATTCTTGAACCTATGTCTCCTCTTTGTCCTGATCTAGTTCTATTTACTCTATCTTCTCTTTTTGTTTGTTGTCATTGATATTAACTAGCATGAGTGGGTAGATCTATACTATAAATAGTTGGCTACATATTTAGAAGACACTCATAGGTGTGCTATCCTTAATAATTATAAACATGCTGCTACATGATATCCAGAGTGCAAGTTTGAGTTAAAAATCAGTTGTCATCATCATCACCGTTTTACGTCCGTTCTTCCACGCTAGCATGGGTTAGACGGGTTGTCCTGTTGTGGGCAGTGTCTGGTCGGCTGACCATGCCTTGCTCATACAGGAACTGATCTGGCTTGATTTCTACAGCTGGATGCCCTTCCTAACACCAACCTCATTTACAGTGAGTGCTGGGTGCTTTTTCGTGGCGCCTACACGTCCACTTTACAGTGTGGGCTGGGTGCTTTTTTGCCGTGGCACCTCCACGACCACCTTGCGGTGGGGGGGGGGGGGGCATATTGTTTATATGCTTCAGCATGTACCCATGGGAGGTCGGGTACCCTGTATTACTGCGTGACGCCAGAAGTCACGGTCGTGTGTCATTGACTTTGAGAGGTGTAGTTGGGTAAGGTCGGCTTTTATCACCTCATCCCAAGTCATCTTGGGTCTCCCCACTCCGCGGTTTCCATCAACTTCTAGTGCTCTGCACCTTTTTATGCAGCTGTCATCCTTCATACGCATCACATGTCCATACCAGCGTAACCGCCTCTCCTGCACGCAGCATTTGATTCCTCTTATGCTCAGTCTCTCTCTCAATTCATTTATGCTTTGTCGTTCACGTATATTACTGTTACACATCCATCGGAGCATGCAGGCTTCGTTTCTCTCTAATCTACGTAAGTCTTCCACCTTCAGCGCCCAGGTCTCACTACTATGCAACATCGCTGTTCGGATACACGCATCATACAGTCTGCCTTTCATTCTGAGGGAGAAGCCTTTTGCAGCTAGCAGTGGTAGTAGTTCCCTAAACTTCTTCCATCCCGTTCTTACCCTAGTTATTGTACTTTCTGAGCACCCACCTCCGTTGCCTCCACGTAATTAACATTTCTTTACTGTGAACATGCTGTCCTTCCTAAGATTTGAAGTAAAAACCATGTGCTTTCTACTTTAAAGATAGTAGGGTATTTGTTGAGATATATTTGACTGCTATAGTGAGCAGGGAAAAGAAATATGTCATTGCTGTCTTATGAGATTGATTACAATTGTTTCTACTTTTGGCACAAGGCCAGCAATTTCCCAGTGCATTACTGGTACTTTATTTTATCGACCCCGTAAGGATGAAAGGCAAAGTTAACCTCGACGGGATTTGAACTCAGACCATAAGGGCCATAACTCTATGCTGTAAAGCATGTTGTCCGACCCTCTACTGATACTGCCAATCTACCAATAATATTTAAATGGTTTCTTCACCAGAGAAATCTTCTTTCACACTAATAATAGTCTGCTTTTTGTTGGAATGAAACAAGCATCCAGAGTGCAGTACATATGACCAGGTATGTTATATACCACAATACAATAAAAATAATAAGGCAGTGAATTGACAGAATAACAGAATTGTTAAGACATTATATTAAATGGCCAATAGTATTTGCTCCAGCTCTCAGACACTGACATGAAATCCCACTAATATAAACTTGGCTTTTCAACTTTTTTGAACTCATAAACAAAGTACCAAACTAGGGAGGAGGATTAACAGAATTTTTAGAGTACTGGATGTGATATGTTGAAGTATCTATTTTAACTCTTTATATTGTGTGTATCTGTGCTGTCACTAGTGCTAAGATAACACTGGTAGTATGGAAAGAGAGAATTTCATACATGGGCTACTGCTGGTCTTACACAAAAGCCTTGGCCCAGTCATTGCCTTGAAAAGGAACATTCTAGGGACAACTCCATGAGCTTTTGAAATATATGGAAGCCCTGGATATAACAATATGGATTTTTAGCAAGGTTACAAATTTAGAAAGAGAGTATAATTGATTATATCGATTCCACTACTTCACTGATAATTATTTTTATCAACACTGGAAAGAGGAAAGGACAAAGTCAAACTTAATTGGATTTGAACTCAAAACATAAAGAATTAAAACAAAATACTGCAAGACAACTTGTTTGATGCCCTATAATTTTTGTGAATTTAATACTCTACTTGATTATAATCATACTGATTAAAAATAATGGTACTAATAATGACAGTCATCTATTTTGTTATTCTATTTCAACTTTTGATTTTCAATGGTTTTATATAGCAGGCAGGCCAACCAGGCCACATTTGTAATCATCATAGATAAAAATATACATATCAATAAACTGACAAAAAAAAAAAATTCAATATGCTATGATAAATATATAAAATCTTTATATGCCATATTCCTAGAAATAAAAGCCAGAGTTAATGCTTGTCTAGCCGTAAAATATATTTATTGTATGCTTCAATTGAGATAAAGGAAATGAAACACTAGTAGAAATATTTTAGTTTTCAAATCACAAATGAGGTGTGTCAAGAAGTTTACTGCTTAGACTTAAATACACCACTGAACTAGAGATAAATATTTATTTATATATAATCAACTCCTCTTATATCAAAGAAAAATAACATGATTTCACAAATGTTTCAATGATAATCATACTCTGTTTAATTAGAATTTGAAAGAACATTTGAAGTATTTTGTTTAGTGTTTACATTTTGTTCCTTAAAGAAAACAGTTGTTGAAGTATCTGTAAAGGATGAGAGCACCTCTGTTTTAGGTGACTTCTGATTAAAGGGAAATAAAATTTGACGAAACACAATTTTTTTTATATATTAATACAAGAATGGTTTTTGAAACTTTCTTCTAAACATTCTATTTCCAACAAATATATAATTAAAATTAAAAATTAATTATTAAAAATACACCAGGTATTATATGATTTCCTTTAAGGGAAATTGACCTGATGATATTTTAGTTTTGAATTACTACAATTAATTGCAGATATTATAAAAACAAATAATGAATGCAATATTTTAGAGAAATTTTCCTCCCATTAGGTTTTATTTATAAACAGGTAAAACAATAATTTGAATGTTGCAAATGTCCATATCAAAATTTATTTGGAAACTGAATTAAGTTTCAATCTAACAAGATTACATTTTCTTTGAAAACTAAATGAAAAAAAGAAACAAAAAGCTAATTAAATGAAAATATAAAATATTTTGTTTGAAAAATTATTGATTCAATCCTAGACTATATAAATGGTGCCATGTCAGAAATTGTTTCTCATAATTTCATCAAAAAATTGATTTAAGGGCAATTAAGCATTGTGAAGAATTAAATTATATTTCAAAAATTACATTTACAATTGTTTGCTTTTGTAAAAATTAAACATATATAAAGGTGGAGAAAGACTATTTCATGATAATTGATATAACCAATAGTTTTTCACAGAAAATTTCAGGAAAGAAAAAAAAACGAACAAATTATGAACTCATAGCTCTGAGAACATGAAAAAAGTATGCCTGTATATTATTAAAGATTGGAATACAAGAGTTAGTGACCCATAGCAGATAATAATTTTGTAAATAAATCTCATAAAATATAGCTATTAGGTACAATTTAACTAGTTTTCAAGTCTAGTTGGGTCTTCATCAGAAGGAATGGATATCATCAAAACAAAGAAATACATAATCGAGAGGAGAGGGTTATATACCCTATCATTTATAGTAGTATTTTGAAATGGTCATAAAAATTTTTATATTATTAGTGCTCTTATTGGTAGATAATTAAGATATAAGGTGTGCACTAAGCAGCTGAAATAAATATGCAAAATAGAAGTAACCAAGACTGCATAATATATAAACATTTAAACACACCAAATATATGTATTTCACCGTAAATCAACTACCAACAGAGCACTAATAATATGCTATTAGTACGTCTATTTCAGGATGCTATTGTACAAGATAAGGTATGTAATTCCTTGTGGTTGTTTAGAAGATATACATGCCTTCTGGCGAAAGCTCAACTAGATTTGAAAACTGGTTGTTTATCATTTTTTTCAGTTTACGGGGAAGTATGAGTGTTTGGCACTTTTATATGTCTATATACTAAAAATGTGAAAATTTACATAGACATTTACAGACTTGGTTACTTCTATTCTGCATATTATTATCATCAACATCATTTTTATGTCCGTTTTTTCATGCTTACATGGGTTGGACAGGTACATTTCAGCACAGCATCTCTTCACTCATCGTGTTCCTTCGTCATCTTGTCTGTGAGTCTCAGTAATTTGAGGTCAGCTCTCACCACTTCTGCCCAACTCTTTCTTGATCTACTTCTATTGCAGCTTCCTTCCCCTTCTTCACCCAGCGATCATTGACCAAGCACATCACATGTCCATACAGATCAGCTTCTACTTCAACTCATCCAAGCTCTGCCTTTCTCTCACACTTGCATAGCACATTCAACAAAGCATGGTTGCTTCATTTCTCTCCAGTATACACATGTCCTCTGTATTCACAGCCCATGTTTCACTACTATGTAGCATCACACTTCACACATGGACGTTATACAGTCATTCTTTTGTATATAGGGAGAAACATTTGTGGTCAACAGTGGGAGTAATTCTCTCAACTTTTTCCATCTTATCCTTATTCTAGTTATTATGCTCTCACAAGACCCCACTCCATTGCCAATTAAGCATAGATAACGAACGCTATCAACCACTTCTATGGGCCTTTCTTGTGACTGGAAAAGACACAGATATAACTTTATCAGAGACAACTAGAAAAATTAGAAATAAGAGGGATCAGATGCTGTTTACTCGAGAGAAGGCTACGTTGGTATGGTCACGTGATGCGCATGAAAGACGATAGCTGTATAAAAAAGTGCAGGGCAATAAAGATAGACGGTAGCCACGGAGTAAGCAGTCCCAGAAAAGCCTGGGACGACCTGATAAACTCTGACCTCACACACTTAAACCTCTCCAAGACAATGTCACTGGACCGAGATCTTTGGCGGCACTCAGTAATAGAGAAGACCCGCCTTACCTAAATACAAAGTAAAACCTACTACAGTCAGTAGGCATCTCTAACAAAATACACCCCTGTCCCACCATCCACACCGCCTCTTTCAATGTAAAGTTATGTTGGTGCCACAACATCCTGGCTGAAACAAATGAGATCGTGTAGGTGTCACGACAAAAAACACACAGTCCACGCTGTAATGTGGCCGTGTAGGCAACACGGTAAAAACCTCCCAGTCCCACACTGTAAATGTGGTTGGTGTTAGGAAGGGCATCCAGCTGTAGAAAACCCGCCAGACAGTCATATGCGAACAAGACAACCACTCTTGCCTCAAGTGGGAAAACTCCCGTCCAAACCCATGCAAGCGTGGAACATGGACGTTAAACGATAATGATGATGATGAATATATTTATATATATATATATAAGCTTTTCTGGGTGGGAAATGACAATGGGCTGGGTGGGTAGGAATCATGTTAGCAGAAAAATGGGTGGATAAGATAATAGACGTAAATAGAGTGAACGACAGAATAATTAAAATAAGACTTGTTCTAAATAGAACTACTGTGACAGTAATATCTGCGTACGCACCCCAATCCGGACTGCCTGGCGCTATAAAAGACAGATTCTATGAGACATTGATGCTCACTACCTCCCAAATATCCGACAGTGACTATATAATTATTGCTGGCGACCTAAATGGTCATGTTGGACAACATTGTGACGGCTATGACGGAATCCATGGAGGCTATGGGTTTGGTACTAGAAATGAGGAAGGCTCCAGAATCCTAGAATTCTGTGACGCAAATAACCTAACTATTTGTAACACTAACTTCAAAAAACAAGACAATCACTTGATCACCTATAGATCAGGGGAACACGCCAGCCAGGTAGATTATATACTTACCAGAAGACATGACAGAGTGTCTGTTGTAAACACTAAATCCCTCCCCATGAAGTATGCACCTGTCAACATACTCATAATTAGCGACCTTATAGTCAGGACGAGACGTACTCGACAACAGAAGAGGACTATCCTCAGGAGAAAAATGTGGAAGCTAAAGGACCCCACAGCCAGTAATAAATTTAAAAGCATATTACTTGATGCTTTCGACAGTAAGGAAGAGCAATTAGAGTCGTACAATATAGAGGAACAGTGGGAATTCCTGAAAGTAAACCTGCTGATGGCGGCAGATGAAGTCCGTGGCTGGAGCAGGCCTATAGGCAGGAGGAGAGTAACGTGGTGGTGGAACAGTAAAGTGGAGGAGTCAATTAAGGCCAAAAAGCAGGCTTGGAAAGTATGGCGGGATGGGGGAAGTAGAGAAGACTATCAAGTGGCCAGGAGGGAAGCTAGGAGACAAGTGTACTTCGCAAGAAGGGAAGCAGAGGAAAGAAAGTTCAAGCATGTTCTACAACGTGAGGACCAAAAACGTGAGGTGTTCAGGATTGCTAGGCAATGTGTCAAGGAAAACCGTGATATTGTCGGGGAGAAGTGTGTCCTTAATGATGATGGTGTACTTGCCATCACTGACGCTAATGAGAAGGTAGCTTGGAAGTGTCACTACGAAAGGCTACTAAATGAGGAGAATAAATGGGAGAAAGACAGTCTCCCCCACATCGATCCAATAGAGGGACCAGCAGTGTTAGTCGAGGGGAGTATAATAAGTAAGGCAATCAAAGATATGAAGATGGGTAAGGCGGCTGGGCCTTCGGAAATAGTTGCTGAAATGCTGAAAGCTTCTGGAACGGTGGGACACACTATGGTCACCCGGATAGTAAACCAAGTCATACAGAATGGGGTTGTTCCGAAGGACTGGCGTAGCAGCATCATCATTAACTGCTACAAGAGTAAAGGAGATGTCCTAGATAGGGGTAACTATAGAGGCATTAAATTAATCGACCAGGTCATGAAGTCACAGAAAAAGTAATAGCGCAACTAATCAGAGAGCGAATTGATCTAGACGAAATGCAGTTCGGGTTTGTGTCAGGTAAAAGTACCACAGACGCTCTTTTCATTGTACGACAACTACAGGAGAAGTACCTAGATAAAAGTAAACGCCTATACTTAGCTTTTGTCGACTTGGAGAAAGCCTTTGACAGAGTCCCCCGTTCCATTATCTGGTGGGCTCTTAGAAAACTAGGTGTTGATGAATGGCTTGTGAGAGCTATACAAGCCATGTATAAAGAAACAGTCAGCAAGGTTAGAATTAACAACGCATATAGTGAAGAGTTTAGCGTAAAAGTTGGTGTTCATCAGGGCTCCATTCTTAGGCCCCTACTATTTATTATTGCCCTTCAGGCTATAACAGTGGAGTTCAAGACCGGCTGACCATGGGAACTCCTATATGCAGATGATCTAACGCTCATAGCTGAATCAATGGCTGAACTAGAGAAGAAATTCCAAACATGGAAGCATGGCCTAGAATCAAAAGACCTTAAAATTAACCTGTCTAAGACTAAAGTTCTAGTTTGTGGAAAGGAAAATAGGGCGCCAGTCCCATCCGGGAAATGGCCATGCTCAGTGTGTAGGAAAGGAGTAGGTAGAAACTCCATTTTATGTCCCAAATGCAAAGTATGGGTACATAAAAGATGTAGTGGGATCACAGGTAAGCTAACTAAGAACATAGATTTCATATGTGGCCGGTGCTCTGGTGCAATAAGTAGCAGCAAGTGCCCACAAAATACTAGCTCATTCCATTGCACAGATGGTTCTATAGAAATAGTGGACACCTTCCGTTACTTGGGTGACAAATCAGCAGTGGTGGAGGGTGCTCTGAAAGTACAGTAGCTAGAGTCAGAACTGGATGTAAAAATTTCAGAGAGCTTATACCACTATTAGCCGCTAAAGGGTTCTCTCTAAAAATGAAAGGCAGGCTGTATGATGCCTGCATACGAACAGCAATGTTACATGGCAGTGAGTCCTGGGCATTGTGTGCAGAGGATATACGCAGACTGGAGAGGAACGAAGCTTGCATGCTCCGCTGGATCTGTAATAGTAATATACGTGAACGGCAAAGCATAAATAAACTAAGGGAAACATTAGAAATAAGAGGGATCAGATGTTGTTTACTCGAGAGAAGACTACGTTGGTACGGTCACGTGATGCGCATGAAAGACGACAGCTGTATAAAAAAGTGCAGGGCAATAAAAATAGACGGTAGCCACGGAGTGGGCAGACCCAGAAAAACCTGGGACGACTTGATAAATTTCGACCTCACACACTTACACCTCTCCAAGACAATGTCACTGGATGGAGATCTTTGGCGCTACACAGTAATACAGAAGACCCGCCTTACCTAAGTACAAAGTGAAATCTACTACAGTCAGTAGGCACCTCTAACAAAAATACATCCTCGTCCCACTATCCCCACCCCATCCACACCACCCCTTCCAATGTAAAGTTATGTTGGTACCACAACATCCAGCCCGAAACAACTAAGGTCGCGTAGGTGTCACGACAAAAAAACACACAGTCCACGCTGTAATGTGGCCGTGTAGGTAACACGGTAAAAACCTCCCAGTCCACACTGTAAACGTGGTTGGTATTAGGAAGGGCATCCAGCCGTAGAAAACCCGCCAGACAGTCCTATGCGAGCAAGACAACCACTATTGCCTCAAGTGGGAACACTCCCGTCCAAACCCATGCAAGCGTGGAAGATGGACGTTAAACGATGATGATGATGATGATTGTATATTATTAAATATACAATATGTACATTCATATATACAGTGCCCCGCAAAAGTTTACAACACATTAGGAAAAATGCAGTTTTAGGTATTTTTAATAAAGTTAGGGTAATGAAAATTTAACTACTGATAGAACATATAATGAGGCATTTAATGATACAATCATATTTTTTAAAAAATAACAAGGAAATAACACATGAAGAAAAATCAATATTTTTACAACGCAAAAGTTTACAACACATTTTATATTTATCGCTTTTTATCAAGAAAATTCTTAAATTTTCAGATTTAAAATTCAGTAGAATGTTCTAGATTAGGTTTAAGGTAACTTCTAAGGACTATTAAAAACATTACATCATTATTTGTCTGACAACCATCCTGTAAACATTGACAACCGTCCTGTAAACATGGACAATATGGGGAAAAATAAACTGATTGATCAAGACCTCTGTAAACTCATTGTAGACCTTCATACAAATGGTGTTGGTTATAGAAAGATATCTTGTCAGTTAAATGTGCCATTGAGTTCAGTTGGTACAATAATTTGTCACTGGAAATCTCATCATTCCATCTGTCCTCTAATTAGTTCTGGTTGTCCTAGAAAGATAACGGAATGTGCAGCTCGGTTATGGACGAGAAAGGTTGGCAACGAACCCCGGTGTACTCTTAAAAATCTTCAGGATGACCTAGAAGAAAGTGGAGTAAAAGTGAGCACAGATACAATTAGTCGTTCACTTTGTCGATATAATATCTTCTCGAGGTCTCCGAGGAAAACACCACTTCTTACGAGGAAACACATTCTTCATCGATTAAACTTTGCAAATGAGCATCTCATCAAACCTGCGTCATTTTGGGAAGTGTACTTTGGTCAGACGAAACAAAAATTGAACATTTTGGTCGAAATGCTGTGGCAAAAGTTTGGAGAAAGAAAGGTACTGAATATTCGCTGAAGAATACTATTCCAACTGTAAAATTTGGAGGTGGATCAATCAGGGTCTGGGGTTGCTTTAGTGCCACAGGAGTAGGAAATATTGAAATAATAGAAGGAAGAATGGGTGGCACTTATTATAGAAGTATTTTCCAAAGGAATTTACATCAAAGTGCACATTCTCTCAGCTTAAAGCCAGGTTGGTTTTTTCAACACGATAACAATCCAAAGCATACTGCAAAGCTAACACAATCTTGGTTAAGTACGAATGGAATAAATGTTCTAAAATGACCATGTCAGTCTTCAGATCTT
>OZ024740.1:58452736-58585236 GCA_964016885.1 Eledone cirrhosa | reverse complement strand
TAACTGAAGGATACATTTAAATAACCTAAAAATGCAACATTAATTGTACATAGCTAAGTGAATGAGATTGTTGTTACTTAGCATAGAAATAATGGTCCCTAGTTTTAATTTAGTCTAGTACTATGTACATACCCAGGGATAAGACATCTGATTATGATTGGAAATCAAACAGATTGATGAAATGCAGTGTTAATATAAACATAAAAAAATGTTTTATCACTAGAGATTAATTGACTGAAATGATAATCATATTGAAAACAACTCAATTCAATCATTTAGATATTTAACACAATAATGTGTTAATGTTATCTTAATCATCATGGAATTTGTTAATAATAGGCATGTTTAAATGACTATTTACAATGTGTAAATTTATATGAATATTTATGCAGTCTTGGTTACATCTCTTCTGTATTTATAAAGATATAACTTTATCATGTATATGATGTTAGGAAGAACATCCAGCCACAGAAACCAAGCCAGAAATAATTCTGTTTGAGCAAGATATGGTCATCTGATATGACTTGTCTCACAATGGGACAACTCGTCTAACCCATGCTAGTGTGGAAAAATGGACATTAAAAGGCGATGCTGTTGCTGATGATGATGATGATAGCATCTGTGTGCATGTGTACATTAGACATTAGTATAAATTTGGGCAGTGGTTTGGTAGAATCCTTAGAGCATCAGATTAAATGCTTTGCAGCATTGCCCTTTATGTTCTGATATAAGTCTGGTCAAGACCAACTTTTCCTTTCATCCTTCCAGTATCAATAAAATAAAATACCAGTCAAGTACTAGAGTTGATGTGATTGACATTCCCCACTCCAAAATTGGTCTTGTGCCTAGATTAGAAACTATTATATTAGTAAAACTTAGCTTTAACTTTCTGATTCTTTCATGCATACATGTACATCTTAGAAAGAATCTGCCCCAAACTAAGATTGTTTAGCTTAGTATTATCTAGATATTATGTTTATAATATTTTTATCTTAATAATTTCATTATAGCAAGTGTATGCTTAATAGAATACAACAAAAGGTAGTATTGGTCTAAATCCATATAGAATGCATTAAACAATTATTATAATTGTATATAACCGACAATTCAAATATCTTTCTATTCATGATGGTTTGAACTGTAGATCTTGTCTGAAAACTTGCATAACTCAGTTACCATACAAAACTAAAATGGTTTTAGATAGGAAACAGTCCATTTCAATTGATCAAGTGATGTCATCATTTTTATTACTACTGCAAATCTCATCATTATCTTTTAAACATTAATTTTTTTTTTACTGTAGTCAAGGATTGAATGAACTTAGTATTGCATATTGGCACTTCTCTCAATCCTGTGCTGTCCCATCAGAGAGGCCCAGCATGCATCAGACATTTTTATATACTTTCATTTGACACATATTTAGATATATAAAATGGTGCTTTGTTTGAAGGCTACCATGTTGTGAATTGGACAGTGGATGTTAAAAATATTGTGATAGCAATGATGTTGGGATCATACTTTGCAGATAAAATTCCTTCCTCAAAGAATTAATGGACGAAACTAG
This sequence comes from Eledone cirrhosa, assembly GCA_964016885.1. Taxonomy (NCBI): domain Eukaryota; kingdom Metazoa; phylum Mollusca; class Cephalopoda; order Octopoda; family Eledonidae; genus Eledone; species Eledone cirrhosa. The sequence continues at coordinate 58,583,672 of OZ024740.1, read as the reverse complement.
TTTGGGGCTATTAATCTTTTAATAAGGAATATCATCCCAAAATATAAGGACCTATAAAGAGCTGAAAAGTACCATTCTAACATCTTTGTTATCATATTTTAACATTTACCATCCAATTCACATTGTGGCAATCTTAAAAAAAACTCAATTTTCTACATGTTACACAAAGCATCAAACAAACTACAACACCCTCTTACAGATATATTCACATCACATGTCCAGTGCAACCCCCTCTTCTGAATGCAGTGATTGATAACTTTCATGCTCAAACAATTTTACTATTCACTTTTCATACAATCAACAGATATTTTATTTTTCTCAAGCCTCAACAGACCATTCACCATTGCCTAAATATCATTAATCTGAAGGTCGTTAACATCACATATATTGGAGAAAATGTGTGGCCTAATAATGCACTATCCAATTTAGGAGAACCTCTAAGACTAACACTATTTTTAGATTAGCTCATATCATTCAGCAATGATTAGCTCACATGTAAGCACCTCATCTCAATCCTTTATGAACTTCATTTCATGAGTTCTAACATCATATTGTTAACTATATATCTCTGACATTCCGATCTTGTGGAGGAGCTCAGCGGTTCGGGGTCCAAGTACACCTGAGGTCTCGACAATGACCAGTACAGTAACAATGGTAATAAAAAGAAAGAAAAATAAGGTTAAACAGAGAGTGTAGATAACTGCTACACACACATATATCTGTATATCAGTTATTATCAAGCTCTCATAGAAAGGCAATAATTTTGTTTGTAGCAACTAAAGTGACATATACTTTTAAACAATCCTAAGGAAATTTACAACCAGGATCTTCCTAGATTACATGAATTTGTAAATTCTGAATACTGAAATTATTGCTATGTTAGCAGTACAATCTCAAATGATGTAATGTAAGATGTAATATTTGCAAAAGGACTTGGGTTGCAAAACAGCAACAGAGATTTACAAATCTGTTGAACATCAAACAAATTATTTGAATGTTTTGAGTTACAGTAACATTCTATAAAAACGATTTCAATCATAAACTAAAAACATATTAACTGACATTTGAATTACAATTATCTTTGAAACTGATATTACTAAAATGAAGATGTAAATATGAATATGGGGATCAAAGCAAAACTAACAAATGCATTTTTATTTTCCAGGAACCTGGTTAAGTTATTTTTTGTCATCATCATCATCATCATCATCATCAACATGACCTTTAAAAAAATAGAACTTTTTTTTAAAAATTCAATATTGATATTTTTCCAGTATGAAAAGAGAAGAGATTTACTGATGCTTTACAGTGTCTTTTTTTTCAGTAGGATTCACAATACATAGAATATAGAATTGCTATGTGGAGAAGAAAACAAGCAGTATTCACTAATAGAAAACCGAGTATTGAATGATCTTCAAATGAAAAATATCATCAATCATTGCCTGTAGAGAAACGTATCTTTGTTCATAAATCCATGTTCCTTGAACATTATGCTTGTGTAGGAAAATGACCATGGGGGAGAACTAATTTTATCATATACTGCAACATATCATGGCGTTAACAGAACACTATAACTGCTACTTTGAATGTAAATTCATTTACTTAAAAAAATATAGACCAAAAGTACTAAGACATTTTAATAAACAAATACTGGTGCTTGTCCAACCACTTCCTTTTCATACCAGTTGCTTTTCATACTAGTTGCCATCAAGACATCTGATATCCTTGGTCCATGCACTACTGATTTCCTTCATAAAATCAGAAGGACAGCAGCCCACCTGAAGAAGGAGCCCCATGAAACAGGATAGCTATTGTAATGGGCGTTGCTGGCCAATCTCTGTGACAATGCCCTCATCATTCTGTCTACCACTTAGACTGGGATGTAGAGTCTGTCCCTTCCTCCCTTTTCTTCATTGCTTAGTTCTCTTTTTGATTTTTCTTCTTTCCTTTTCCTTTTGGGGGCTATTATTCATGTCTGCAAACCTCTGAGACCTATCATGTTTATGTGCATTAGTACCATTTCAGAGAGGTACCAGAATATAGGAAGAACTCTAGATATTTGGGTAGTCATATTAATAATCGTTTCTAAGTTAGGCACAAGGTTAGCAATGTGTAAGGGTGGGGAAATCGATTATATTGACCCCAGTACTTGACTGGTACTTAATTTTATTGACTCCAGAAAGGTGAAAGATAAAGTGGACCTTGGCATGATTCAAACAAATAATTCTTCCAATCCTTCATTCTAGGTAGTCATAGTAATAATTCATACTAACAATAGCACAAAGGGAAATCAATTATATTAACCCCAGTACTTAAATGGCACTTTATTTTATCAAACTCAGAAGGATGAAAGATAAAGTTGATAATGGTTCAGGGTAAATTGATTTTGTGATATTTGAGTAGGTGATGACAAGGAAGAAAGGAGACTAAGATTCATTCCAAAAACAACAAGGTTTAATTACATGAATCAGACAGGGGAACAATGTCAGATCCCAGAAAATAAATCTCATAAATTTATAGCATTTAAAACCAGTAAAACAGTTAACTCAAATACAGCTAGAAAGCATGGAAAAAGTTACTAAATGTGTTTTCTCTGTTCAAGTGTGGGAAGAAAACCTGTCCAATATTCAATATTACCATTGCAAGTGAAATTGTCTACTATCCAAAATTTCAATATTAAGAAAATTATTCAATGTTTGATATTTTGACATGAAGAAAAATGTCTTGTTTACCATTTGGGAAATTGTTCTTACATTTCACAAGACAGAAAAATAATTTGTAATATGTTTGAGACAGTGTGATAGAACATGTTTGTTGATCATGTCCAAGAAAGTTGTCTGTAAAATTCCACACAGAAAAAGTTAAAGAATAGGTGTGTATAACAAAGGTTTATAACATGTGAAAATTGTGGACTTTGATATGATTACCAGCAGTAGTGGTTCGAATTTGATGAATCATAGTGGTGACAAAGTTACTAAACAGCTACTTTAACTGATTAGTTAATTCTCAGGTAAAATCTTTGTAGAAAGTGTTGAAGCCAATAGAATTATAGTTAGGTGATTTGGGTATAAATAGGCCCTAGCCAAACAGACACAAGTTATCAGATGAAGAATGACTAAAAGTGGCAATTGGCTGTATTATCATGTATGAGGGTGTATATTTATCTGTGTGTGGGATCTCAGAATAGACAGAAGCTAGTACAAAAGTCTAGTTGAATCATAATTGAAAAAAGAGCCTTTTTTTAAGAGTCCATACAAAATATTTGATTCGTAAATGTTAAACTTACTATTGTAAACAATAGTATTGAATTAGTATTTCTGTAATTTCTTAACACATATACATACTGACCTGTCAAGAATTGTGTTAATGTTTTCAACGATGTTAATTAGAGTATGTATTATCAAATGGGGATGACATAATTCAAACTGCATATAATTTAGACATTGAAACTTCAAGAAAATCTACAATGTAATGTAAAAGGGTGGTGGATTGGCAGAATTGGTAGAGCATCGGTTGAAATGCTATTGTGGTATTTTTTCTAGTTCTTTACATTCTGAGTTCAAATCATGCCAATGTCAACTTTGCCTTTTCAGGTTTAATAAACTAAAGTACCAGTCATATATTGAAGTTGATTTAATCAACTATGCTCTTACTCCAGATTTGCTGGCCATGTGCCTAAATTAAAAATAAATAGTAAATAACAGATAAATCTATAGTTGCTGAATTCCAATTTATAGTCGTTGTTGAAACTTGGAATTTATCTATTTTTTAACTAGTAGAAAATGTTTACTTGAAAAGGGTAGATTAATAATTTTGGCCAGTTGTTTAAAAATTTCATTGAAAAAAGTTTCATGATTTTGTTTCATATGCTAGAAGGAACATTCTTCTTGTTACTTGTAGTCACGAAATATGAAACAAAAAGCTTTCTGGCATTAGTGAATGACAAATCGAGTTAGAATTGAGTATTCTTGAAAAATTATGAAAGTTTTATGTGTTTAGAATGTTAAATTTTACATTAATCATTGTGACACATACCATATATACTCATATATAAGCCAAGAAATATGTGAGAAAAAATTTATGGAAAGATGAGAGATCAGCTTATATTCAAGGTCAACATTTTGTCGATTTTCACCAACTTCAAATACTAGATAAATGAGGTGCTAAAATATTTTTTCTTTGGAGTGAATATAACACCAGTTTTACTTTGGAAGTGAATATTACACTGGTTTCACTTTAAAGGTGAAATTTATTGTTTCTCTTGTTTTTTATGTGTTTTGAATTAACATAGCCTTCAAAAGGGTTCAAAATTGGTAAAAAAATCATTACGTATATCATCATCATCGTTTAACGTCCATTTTTCAACACTAGCATGAACTAGACAGGTTGTCCCCATTTGAGGCAAGTTGGGTCAGGTGACCGTGTCTTGCTCACACAAAACTGTTTCTGGCTTGATTTCTATGGCTGAATGCCCTTCCTAACGCCTATCACATTTACAGTGTGTGCTGGGTACTTTTTGTCATGACACCTACACACTACCACTTTACAGTGCAGGCTGGGTGCTTTTTGTTGTGACACCTACACACTACCACTTTACAGTGCAGGCTGGGTACTTTTTGTCATGGCACCTACACACTACCACTTTACAGTGCAGGCTGGGTGCTTTTTGTCATGACACCTACACACTACCACTTTACAGTGCAGGCTGGGTACTTTTTGTCATGACACCTACACACTACCACTTTACAGTGCAGGCTGGGTACTTTTTGTCATGACACCTACACACTACCACTTTACAGTGCAGGCTGGGTACTTTTTGTCATGACACCTACACACTACCACTTTACAGTGCAGGCTGGGTACTTTTTGTCATGACACCTACACACTACCACTTTACAGTGCAGGCTGGGTGCTTTTTGTTGTGACACCTACACACTACCACGTTACAGTGCAGGCTGGGTACTTTTTGTCATGACACCTACACACTACCACTTTACAGTGCAGGCTGGGTACTTTTTGTCATGACACCTACACACTACCACTTTACAGTGCAGGCTGGGTACTTTTTGTCATGACACCTACACACTACCACTTTACAGTGCAGGCTGGGTGCTTTTTGTCATGACACCTACACACTACCACTTTACAGTGCAGGCTGGGTACTTTTTGTCATGACACCTACACACTACCACTTTACAGTGCAGGCTGGGTACTTTTTATCATGACACCTACACACTACCACTTTACAGTGCAGGCTGGGTGCTTTTTGTTGTGACACCTACACACTACCACTTTACAGTGCAGGCTGGGTACTTTTTGTTGTGACACCTACACACTACCACTTTACAGTGCAGGCTGGGTACTTTTTGTTGTGACACCTACACACTACCACTTTACAGTGCAGGCTGGGTACTTTTTGTTGTGACACCTACACACTACCACTTTACAGTGCAGGCTGGGTACTTTTTGTCATGACACCTACACACTACCACTTTACAGTGCAGGCTGGGTACTTTTTGTTGTGACACCTACACACTACCACGTTACAGTGCAGGCTGGGTGCTTTTTGTTGTGACACCTACACACTACCACTTTACAGTGCAGGCTGGGTACTTTTTGTTGTGACACCTACACACTACCACTTTACAGTGCAGGCTGGGTACTTTTTGTTGTGACACCTACACACTACCACTTTACAGTGCAGGCTGGGTACTTTTTGTTGTGACACCTACACACTACCACTTTACAGTGCAGGCTGGGTACTTTTTGTTGTGACACCTACACACTACCACTTTACAGTGCAGGCTGGGTACTTTTTGTTGTGACACCTACACACTACCACTTTACAGTGCAGGCTGGGTACTTTTTGTTGTGACATCTACACACTACCACTTTACAGTGCAGGCTGGGTACTTTTTGTTGTGACACCTACACACTACCACTTTACAGTGCAGGCTGGGTACTTTTTGTTGTGACACCTACACACTACCACTTTACAGTGCAGGCTGGGTACTTTTTGTTGTGACACCTACACACTACCACTTTACAGTGCAGGCTGGGTACTTTTTGTTGTGACACCTACACACTACCACTTTACAGTGCAGGCTGGGTACTTTTTGTCATGACACCTACACACTACCACTTTACAGTGCAGGCTGGGTACTTTTTGTTGTGTCGCTAACAAGGGTTTAATGTGTAATCAAGACCAGTCAATACTCAAGCAGAACCACTAATGTCCAGGTGGGCCATGTGGGCCCAACATGTGATCCTACACTCTACCCAGTACATTTTATCATGACACCAGCACTATGGAGGTTGTCATATCTGTAGTGACCTACATTCCGCGGGCTCACATACATTCTCTGTGCGTGATTTGGCTCAGCTCAGCCAATCAGCGCCAGGGGAAGAGAATGTATCGCTACGCGTTCTGAGGGAGAAATAGCCCGCGAAGATTTGAGAAATCTGAGACTTGCAGCTTGACCATGCTAAGGTAAACACCACTTGTTCTTTTGCTCCGTAAGCACAAACAATATGTAACGACACAACAATTTTACTACGGACCTGGCCAAACGCCTCAGCCAGTCGACCGTATTTTCTCTTGTAATCTTAATTGATTTATTTTATTTCTCTTGGCATGCCAGCTCAACCTCTGTTAATAAATAATGTAAAAACAAGCTAAAGTCGTTGTCGATATTCCTATCATATCTTTCTACCAAACCTGGTTCCTCGTGGCAACATTACAACACTCTCTAAATATAACTCGCTGCTAAATATCTATAGCACAACTGAAAAATCCTCCTGACCCTTTGTTTGGCAGATTTTCTATAGTTGGATGTCCTTCCTATTATCAACCACTTTACAGACTGTACTGAGTTAGTTTATCATCCAGATCACAAACACTAGGGAGGTTATTACAGCCTGGACACAATCAAAGAGGCCTCTTGACCGTTTTAATGGAGATAAAAACATTATTTTTCAAAGTCATAAAGAAACACTAGCACTCACTCTCAGTCAGGACTTTTTGATATTCTTGTTGATAACATGAAATAAATTGGATATTTATGTTTATTTTACCAGCTAAACAATCTTGTAAGATTATTTATATTATTTATTTCACAAAAAAAGCTTTTAGTGCAACATTTAAAAATAGATTTTATGTATTTTCCCTTTTGTTTGATTACATGTACGATTTTACATGTAATCTATGCTTTATGGGTTGATTCTGTTTGCATTTTGACCAGTTAGCATATGAGAGCACAGTTATCCAAATAATCTGTGATACAGTTGAAGTAATTATTGACATCCGATTTTTATAGCTTGAAAGTATTTTCTTAATCAATAATCTTGAATATATATTTCCTTAATAATTCCCTTTCAATGCTGTTTTAAAAATATTACACTCACATTTTACATTTATGTTCCATCCTTAATAGAAGTTCTGGTAAAATCAAGAAATAGATTATGTTAGATTCATGAAAATAAATCTTTATTGCCACCTTTATTCCTACTCAACCACAATCAAGAGAGTTTCTATGGAGCTGGATCAACCAGATATTTGCTCTCTTAAATCATGTACTAGTGGTCTGTCGTTCTTGAGAATTTAATATCATAATGTCTGATATAAGAAGTTCCTAGCAAAGATGTCTGTTCTCTCATATATATCAGAAGTTTCTTGCCAGACTGCTCCACTGTGGTAAGTGTTTAAGATACACTTTCCAATCAAGTTCCATACATTCTGATTTGTTTCAGAGTTAGATTACATCAACTATACTCTTCTGTTTGTACATTAACCCTTTTCATAACAACCAGCCCAAAACTGCTTTTGGTTATATGAAATATAACCACCCATTATAAAAACTTCTAGTTTATATTACACCCTTCCTACATAATTTGACAGAACATTTTGTTAAATTATGTTACAAATATCACCTTAGAAATTGAATAAATTAATAATTCCTTCATTAATTTATTTAAATATAATGTATTTCATTAGAAATATGGTCATGAAAAGATTAATGTCCCTATTTTCCTTTTAACTAAACACATATACACACATTGCCATACAAGTGATGCTACCCAATACTATCTGTTAATGTTCCACATATTAGCATAATTCACAATCATCTGAGACATCTTACACCAGACATGCATATACCTTGGAAACATCATTCTAAGGGAAAATGCCAACTGACTTTCCTTCAACAGCACCAAGATATATTCATTACACATATAAAGGAAAATAGTATTGGCCAGACAGGCCTGGCCAGTGGCTGCAAGGGAATTCTGTTCTTGGATTGGTGGTGGTGTGTCACTCTTCTTTGACCAGCGCAGTAAATATTCTTGAAGAAGGAAGCAGCTAATAGCTGGAGCATTGATATCAAGAGAGAATCTAGATGATTGCTCAATCCACAAGAAATAGCAGCCAAGTCTTTCTCAAATTGTACCCTACAAACTTGGGAAAAGAAACTATACATAAGATAATGTAGTCCAACACACTTTTAAAATAATGAGATGATCATAGCTAGAATAACTTTGATCATAGATTTGCTTAATCAGAATTGGATTAAACAACAACAACAAACCTCAAATTTTTACAAATGCTAAGCAGAGCCAGATTAAAATCATTCAAGGCCTTCAGCACTGACAGAATTATAGTACCTTTGTATATTGCATATGGAAAAAACTCTATGGAGTCCTCACTTTATTCGAGGCTCTAAACACATGCTTATTTTGCTTAAAAGGTCTTACAATTTCTGATGATCTTCCATGGTTACACATCTATAAATATGCAACCAAAGAACAGACTTCCTCTTCCTCCTCATCATCGTTTTCTGCTTGCATGGGTTGGACAGGTTGTTACAGTCTAAGTCAATTGTTATTCAGAGTTACTACTGCTCTAGAAAGACTGGAGGACCATGTCTAAGATGTATGTTCCAATTCTGGTATGATTTCTACAGATGGACACCCTAATGCTAAACACTTAACAGTGTACTAAGGTACATTTTGTGATGGTACCAACACTAGAGAGGCTTTCAAGTCTTCAATAAAGTTAGAATCCACTCTAAAAGGCCCCTGTTCAATTGCCAACCATTTTACAGAGTATACAGAGTAGATTTTATTGTGGTACACATTAGATAGATTGTTTTACTGTCTACATGCTAAAAGAAACGTTTCTTTTCTATGTCATCTTTAGCTAGTTGATGACTTTCTACAACTCTAAGTAAAACCTATATTAGTGTAATGCTTCCCTTTCATTAGAACAGTATATGCTAAACACTGATCTGAGACTACAGCCAAACAAAAATAGACATCCAGTTGATTGGAAAAGATTAACTCATCAAGAATCTACAACAACTAATCCATTGATGTGCTGTTCCTTCTACTGTTATTTCAATGGCTTCTGACCCTCTAAATCAGCAAATTGTATGCACACAATAGTACCACCTTGTGTCGCACATCACAAACTCTGTACCATACACACACACAACTGAATAAAAGTTTAATTTTTATTATAATACAGTGCTGTTTGCACTATCCAAGAATATCTTGATAATGTGGTTTGTTGTGTTACAGGACTTTAAAAATTTAAGAATCATGAGAAAAACAAATTCAGAATATAGTTATATATATATATAATATATATAAATATATATATTATATATATATATATATATATGAGAAAAACCACAGACCCTCCATCTCAACTTTACTTTTGAAAAGCAGAAGAACTGCGAAACCGGTAAAGGAAACATCATCATCATCATCATCTTCGTTTAACGTCCATTTTCCACACTAGCATGGTTTAGACGGGAGTTGTCCCGCTTGAGGCAAGGCTGGTCGGGTGACCGTGTCTCGCTCATATAAGACTATCTGGCAGGTTTTCTACGGCTGGATGCTCTTCCTAACACCAACCACATTTACAGTGTGGAACTGGGAACTTTTTACCGTGTTACCTACATGGCCACATTACAGCGTGGACTGTGTGTTTTTTGTCGTGACACCTACACGATCTCGATCTAATTTTCTCGTGCTGTTGGTGGGAGTGGGAAGATAGGGTAGGGGTAGTGAATTGGGGTGTATATTTGGTCAAGAGGTGCCTACTGAGTGTAAGTTTTGCTTTGCACATAGGCAAGGGGGGTCTTCTGTATTACTGCGTAGCGCCAAAGGTCTCGGTCAAGAGACATTGTCTTAGAGAGATGTAAGTGTGTGAGGTCGGAATTTATCAGATCATCCCAGGTTTTTCTGGGTCTACCTACTCCGTAACTACCATCAATTTCGATCGCCCTACAGCCTATGCAGCTGTCGTCTTTCATGCGCATCACGTGACCATACTAACATAGTCTAATCTCAAGTAAACAGCATCTGATCCCTCTTATGCCTAATTTCTCTCTTAGTTCATTTATGCTTTGCCGTTCACGTATATTACTATTACACATCCAACGGAGCATGCAAGCTTCGTTCCTCTCCAGTCTGCATATATCCTCTGCACACAATGTCCAAGTCTCACTGCCATGTAACATTGCTGTTCGTATGCAGGCATCATACAGCCTGCCTTTCATTTTTAGAGAGCCAATAGTGGTATAAGCTCTCTGAACTTTTTCCATCCCGTTCTGACTTTGCTCGGTTTGTTTGTAAACAAACAGCCCGAATTTTTAGCCGTACAGTGTTCGGCAACCATCGTTGCCCTTTTGTTCAACACTGACAAAGGAACAATGAACTAGTTTCTAGCTTATTAGCTGTCATCAGCACCGTATACCTTCCTGTCAGTCGATTGAATGTTTGAAAGTATATGCTTTCCTTATGCATATTAATGGCTGAGCAGCCTAATTTGCATATCGAGTGAGTTAGTCGGCCGGGCGTACCGAAAACGATAAATGGAAAAAAATGAGTGAGAAATGAAATTTCACTTTTTTCAACGGCTTTTTTGTACCCATACGTACATATATATATGTGTGCATGTATGTATATACATACTACTGTACGTCTGTATACATATATGTATGTATGTATAATGCTTATGTTTAAGTATCAGCCGTAGTAAGAGTGAGAAATGAAATTTCATTTTTTCCATTTATCGTATTCGGTACGCCCGGCCGACTAACTCGCTCGATATGCAAATTAGGCTTCTCAGCCGTTAATATGCATAAGGAAAGTATATACTCCCTTAGTGTGTTTTTTTTGTCGTGACACCTACATGACCTCATTTGTTTCGGACTGGATGTTGTGATACCAACATAACTTCACATTTAATGGGGTGGGGGTAGTGGGACAGGGGTGTATTTTGTTAGAGGTGCCTACTGACTGTAGGTTTCGCTTTGTACTTAGGCAAGGCGGGCATTTTGTATTACTGTGTAGCGCCAAAGATCTCGGTCCAGTGACATTGTCTTGGAGAGGTGTAAGTGTGTGAGGTCGGAATTTATCAAGCCATCCCAGGTTTTCCTGGGTCTGCCTACTCCGTGGCTACCGTCTATTTTTATCGGCATGCACATTTTTATACAGCTGTCGTCTTTCATGCGCATCACGTGACCATACCAACGTAGCCTTCTCTCGAGTAAACAACATCTGATCCCTCTTATTCCTAATTTCTCCCTTAGTTCGTTTATGCTTTGCCGTTCACGTATATTACTATTACACATCCAGCGGAGCATGCAAGCATCGTTTCTCTCCAGTCTGCATATATCCTCTGCACACAATGCCCAGGTCTCACTGCCATGTAAGATTACTGTTCGTATGCAGGCATCATACAGCCTGCCTTTCATTTTTAGAGAGAACCCTTTAGCGGCCAATAGTGGTATAAGCTCTCTGAACTTTTTCCATCCCATTCTGACTCTAACTACTGTACTTTCAGAGCACCCTCCCCCACTGCTGGTTTTGTCACCCAGGTAACGGAAGGTGTCCACTATTTCTATAGAACCATCTGTGCAATGGAATGAGCTAGTATTCGGTGGGCACTTGCTGCTACTTATTCCACCAGAGATGCATATATATGTATATACACATATATATATGTATATACACATATATATGTATATATATGTGTGTACATATTATATATATGTATATATGTGTATATACATATATATATATATATATATGCAGATATACATACATACATACATACATATATACATACATACATACATACATACATACATACATACATACATACGTAGATACATACAAACAAACAAATAAAGCTAATAATTCATTGTCTTGCTGTTTAGAATTTCTCACTTTTAGAAGATAATAAAAGATCAGATTGGGCAAAATATGAAAGTTTGGGAGTGACAAAGTGAGTCCTCAGTTTTAAGCGAATATTTATATATTATATATATATATATAAATATAATATAGATATTTGTATATATATATATATATATATATATAATATATATATTTATATATATATATATGCGTACGCACCCCAATCCGGACTGCCCGGCACTATAAAAGACAGATTCTATGAGACACTGATGCTCACTACCTCCCAAATAACCGACAGTGACTATATAATTATCGCAGGCGACCTAAATCGTCACGTTGGACAACATTGTGACGGCTACGACGAAATCCATGGAGGCTATGGGTTTGGTACTAGAAATGAGGAAGGCTCCAGAATCCTGGAATTCTGTGACGCAAATAACCTAACTATCTGTAACACTAACTTCAAAAAACGTGACAATCACCTGATCAACTATAGATCCGGGGAACACACAAGCCAGGTAGATTATATCCTTACCAGAAGACGTGACAGAGTGTCTGTTGTAAACACTAAAACCCTCCCCCATGAAGAATGCACCTCCCAACATAGACTGATAATTAGCGACCTCATAGTCAGGACGAGACGTACTCGACAGCAGAAGAGGACTATCCTCAGGAGAAAAATATGGAAGCTAAAGGACCCCACAGCCAGAAATAAATTTCAAAGCATATTACTTGATGCTTTCGACAGTAAGGAAGAGCATTTAGAGTCGGACAATATAGAGGGACAGTGGGAATTTCTGAAAGCAAACCTGCTGATGGCGACAGACGAAGTCTGTGGCTGGAGCAGGCCTGTAGGCAGGAGGAGAGTAACATGGTGGTGGAACAGTAGAGTGGAGGGGTCAATTAAGGCCAACAAGCAGGCTTGGGAAGTATGGCGGGATGGGGGAAGTAGAGAAGACTATCAAGTGGCCAGGAGGGAGGCTAGGAGACAAGTGTACTTTGCAAGAAGGGAAGCAGAGGAAAGAAAGTTCAAGCATGTTCTACAACGCGAGGACCAAAAACGTGAGGTGTTCAGGATTGCTAGGCAATGTGTCAAGGAAAACCGTGATATTGTCGGGGAGAAGTGTGTACTTAATGATGACGGCGTACTTGCCATCACCGACGCTGATAAGAAGGTAGCTTGGAAGTGCCACTATGAAAGGCTACTAAATGAGGAGAATAAATGGGAGAAAGACAGTCTCCCCCACATCGACCCAATAGAGGGACCAGCAGTGTTAGTCGAGGGTAGTATAATGAGTAAGGCAATCAAGGATATGAAAACAGGTAAGTCGGCTGGGCCTTCGGAAATAGTTGCTGAGATGCTGAAGGCATCTGGCTCGGTGGGACACACCTTGGTCACCCGGATAGTTAACCAAGTCGTACAGAATGGGGTTGTTCCAAAGGACTGGCATAGCAGCATCATCGTTAACTGTTATAAGGGTAAAGGAGATGCCCTAGATAGGAGTAACTATAGAGGCATTAAACTAATCGACCAGGTCATGAAGGTCACAGAAAAAGTAATAGCGCAACTAATCAGAGAGAGAATTGACCTAGATGAAATGCAGCTCGGGTTTGTGTCAGGCAAAAGTACCACAGACGCTCTTTTCATTGTACGTCAACTACAGGAGAAGTACCTAGCTAAAGGTAAACCCCTCTACTTAGCTTTTGTCGACTTGGTGAAAGCCTTCGACAGAGTCCCCCGTTCCATTATCTGGTGGGCCCTTAGAAAACTAGGTGTCGACGAACGGCTTGTGAGAGCTATACAAGCCATGTATAAAGAAACAGTCAGCAAGGTTAGAATTAACAACGAATATAGTGAAGAGTTTAGCGTAAAAGTTGGCATCCATCAGGGCTCTGTTCTCAGCCCCCTACTATTTATTATTGCCCTTCAGGCTATAACAGAGGAGTTCAAGACCGGCTGCCCATGGGAACTCCTATACGCAGACGACTTGACACTCATAGCTGAATCAATGGCCGAGCTAGAGAAGAAATTCCAAACATGGAAGCACGGCCTAGAATCAAAAGGCCTTAAAATTAACCTGGCTAAGACTAAAGTTCTAGTTTGTAGGAAAGAAAATAAGGCGGCGGTCCCTTCCGGGAAATGGCCATGCTCAGTGTGTAGGAAAGGCGTAGGTAGAAACTCCATTTTATGTCCCAAATGCAAAGTATGGGTGCACAAAAGATGTAGTGGGATCACAGGTAAGCTAACTAAGAACTTAGATTTTACATGTGGGCAGTGCTCTGGTGCAATAAGTAGCAGCGAGTGCCCACAAAATACTAACTCTTTCAATTGCGCAGAGGGCTCTATAGAAATAGTGGACAGCTTCCGTTACCTGGGTGACAAAATCAGCAGTGGGGGAGGGTGCTCCGAAAGTACAGTAGCTAGAGTCAGAACTGGATGGAAAAAGTTCAGAGAGCTTATACCACTATTAGCCGCTAAAGGGTTCTCCCTAAAAATGAAAGGCAGGTTGTATGATGCCTGCATACGAACAGCAATGTTGCATGGCAGTGAGACCTGGGCATTGTGCGCAGAGGATATACGCAGACTAGAGAGGAACGAAGCTTGCATGCTCCGCTGGATGTGTAATAGTAATATACGTGAACGGCAAAGCATAAACGAACTAAGGAAAAAATTAGAAATAAGAGGGATCAGATGTTGTTTACTCGAGAGAAGGCTACATTTGTACGGACACGTGATGCGCATGAAAGTCGATAGCTGTATAACAAAGTGCAGGGCAATAAAGATAGACGGTAGCCACGGAATAGGCAGACCTAGAAAATCCTGGGACGAGCTGATAAACTCCGACCTCACACACTTACACCTCTCCAAGACAATGTCACTGGACCGAGACCTTTGGCGGTACTCAGTAATAGAGAAGACCCGCCTTACCTAAATACATAGTAAAACCTACTACAGCCAGTAGGCATCTCTAACAAAATACACCCCCGTCCCACCACCCACACCCCCATCCACACCACCCCCTCCTATGTAAAGTTATGTTGGTGCCACAACATCCAGGCCGAAACAAATGAGATCGTGTAGGTGTCACGACAAAAAAACACACAGTCCACGCTGTAATGTGGCCGTGTAGGCAACACGGTAAAAACCTCCCAGTCCCACACTGTAAATGTGATTGGTGTTAGGAAGGGCATCCAACTGTAGAAAACCTGCCAGACAGTCCTATGCGAGCAAGACAATCACTCTTGCCTCAAGTGGGAATACCCCCGTCCAAACCCATGCAAGCGTGGAACACGGACGTTAAACGTTGATGATGATGATGATGATGATATAATATATATATATATATATAATATATATAATAAATACAATATCGGAGAAAGCTTTTTAGCGATACTCCGGCCAAATTCCAACTCACTCAACAAACATTAGGAAATAAGTGATTATATTCCCAATTATGTGTTCGGGGTGCTAACTAAAAGTATTGCGTGGAAAATTGGCTGTATTATTTCAAATGAGACATATCGAATATATCTCTTCCCAGACGGACGTCTCGTTTCATTATAGGACTCCTACAATTTGGGTGAAATTATACCAATTTATGTAGGAGCTTGTATACCATCAATAGATATATATTCAAGTGGGCTCCTATAATTCATCAGTGGGTGCCCCAATAATACTAATATTGATAATCTAACCAACATCAGCATTTAGCGATAATCACTTTCTGTGCCTGAGGTATCTGTTAGGTAGCCAGTCCAGCAGTTCTGAAAGAAGTGCTCGAACTGATTCAAAAAATGAGGAAGTGAATACCGCCAAAAAAAAACAATACATGCGCGTGACAATGAACTCTGAAAGGAATTCAGGCCACGTGCTAAGAACTCAATTGGAAATTCAAAAAATGTCTATGTGTGTACAACATTTGATGACACACACAGATATTTTCTCGGGCAAAATAACAGAATGAGATATAAGGAACAATCAATATTCATATATATAAAATAAACAAAGAAATGCTAACCTTATATCGGGAATTCTTTTCAAATCTGCTGCGCCAAGAGTAAGTAAATAAATACAATATCGGAGAAAGCTTTTTAGCAATACTCCGGCCAAATTCCAACTCACTCAACAAACATTAGGAAATAAGTGATTATATTCCCAATTATGTGTTCGGGGTGCTAACTAAAAGTATTGCGTGGAAAATTGGCTGTATTATTTCAAATGAGACATATCTAATATATCTCTTCCCAGTATAGTTATACTTGGGGAGGGTCATATTTGTGTAATATTGCCAGAATTAATAACAAAACACACTCACTGTTTGGTTGGTTTTCGCTTCTGTGTTCTTTATATCGGTAATCTAATTTATTCGGTCCTCAATGTTGCCATTGACTGACCGACGGTCAAAAATAATACAGATACAATATAGACACAAACACATATATATAATTTATCATAGTTCTTTCGTTGCACATCTGCAACATCATCAGTGGTGCTATAGATTCCTGCCGTTGCATTGTATTTCTACGGCATCTTTATTTAGTCTGTTTATATATTTATTTGTTTGTTTGTTTATTTTATTTTGTCTTCTTTGCGCATGCGTTTGTGTGTGTGTATAGTGTTTTGTTTGATGTGTGTTCGTGATTGGGTGACTAGTGTGTGTTTATATGTGTTTGTTGTTATTGTGCTTGTGTCTGTATTTACTTATTTATTTATTTATTTATACTTCTCTTAGGTCAGTGTTGTTTGTTTGGGTGTTGTTGTTATTCCATTCATTCTTTCTGTTTAGTCTAGGCCATCTAAGTTCTATTTCACTGGCCTCTCTGATTTGCCTATCTGCTGGGTCATTTCTATGTTTCGATATTATTCTAATTTCTATGTTGTCTATGTTACCGTCGTGTTGTTGTCTGGCATGTTCGTATAGTACTGACCCGTTTTTTCGTCCTTTTAGTTGCCTCCAGTGTTGGTCTATCCTTTCACCTATGCATGTTGTTGTCATGTTTCTGCAAGTACCCTCTGTACATCTTATGCTATAGACTACGTTTCTAGTTTTACAGTTTATCCGGGGGTTTACCTTACATATGATACATTTCCTATTAGTACAGTGGGTTTTCTTAAAAGGGTAGGTTTTGCTGATCAGGGATTTTATGGTGGTTCCTGGGTTTTCTACCACCTTAATCTTTAAGTGGGTCTTTCTCAGGGCCTTTCTACACTGGTTAGCTAATTTCCCTCCAGGGGTAGCATCCACAAACATGACACTCTGGTATCTCTGGTTGTCGTACCAAGAGGTGGCTTTCCCTATCTTATGTCTAGCCCTAAGCTATTCCATGATTTGCTCCTGTATAATGGGCAAATTCCTTTCATGTCCAGTTCTATGAGGGTCTTATACTTCTCCATGGCTCCTTCGTATACTCTGACTCTGTCTCTTTGGTTGTAGCCAGAGAACTGCATGCGGTTGATGAAGTGTTGGATGTGTCTTTCCATTTCTGTTGGGTCGCACATGCGGGACACATTCTTCATCACTCGTACCAAATCTGCGATCAGAATATTAAACTTAGCACTACTGGAAATTGCTGAGTTTTTGAGTATCAGGTATTTGGAGGCCATGGGTTTAGCATAGTGTGAGTGGAGAATTTGGGCTCTCTCGTCTATAGTGTTAATCCAGAGTTCCGTGTCTAATACAGATAGTCTATTGTTAGGGTGTTTGGAAGGGAAGTCGATAGTTACAGTTATACTCTGGTGTATGGAATTAGCTATCTGCTGGATGCTTTCCATTGTGCTACGTTCTAAATCAAACTTGTTAGTGCTCTCTAGTGGGGATGTTCTTATAACTATATTGATATCGTCTACGTAACGAGAGTACATGATGAGGTCTATGGAGCTCTCATTAAGGAGATCTTTAAGTCTCCTTTCCCACCATACCATGAAAAGGTTGGCAACATCACCAGCTATGCTGACGCCAATGGCTGCTCCCTCATTTTGGGTGTAGATCTTCTCGTTGAACTTGAATATGTGGCCCTTTAGGGTAGTTTTGATACTAGCCCCTATTGCATGTGCGACCATTTTTCTTACCTGATCATTGTTTTGGGGGGTCCGTATAGCTTTGGTCCACCCAATCCACCTTCCCATGGGAGTCTTTTTTGCCATTGAGGTTATGGTGGGGGGTCTACCTCTTATGGGTCTACTAGGGCAGAAACGTCTAAGGTCATGGTTGTCTAGGTAGTCAGTGTCATAGGTAAGTCTAAGTAGAAGGCCCAGTTCGTCTGTGTCGACGTCGCAGAACTCCACCTCACTCTCAATGATCATCTCCACACATTTTTCCACAGTAAAATCAATGTTAATGGATGGGTACAGTGATACCACATCCATGCTGCCTATTATGCAGTTGGATAGGTTCCTGTTTTTGTTGCACTCACTGATTCTGCTGAGGAGGTCCTCTGTACTGTGACATACATCAGGGGACATCTTGATTATGGGGCGTATAACCATTGAGAGGAAGTAGGAGATCCTGTAGTTGCTAGCTATATTAGCTCCGCATACGGGTCTTGTTGGTGGTCCTGTTGTCGGGTCGTCGACTGTCTTGTGGTCTTTGCGGAGCCCATACAAGGGTGGTATGCCATTGTTAGACGCCTGGAAGTTGTTGGCATGGATGTCAGTCCACATCATCATGTAAGCGTTGAGGATTTTCTCTCTCCCATCATGTGTTTGCTGTGCAATTTCGCTCGTGTCGGTGATGTGGTGTTGCATAGCCTTGATGTAGTTCGGCATGCTATCTATTGACATCCTATCAGACTTATCCGTGGGTAGACATACTACCTCACCATCCCTTGTGCGCTGCTTGAGGCTAACCAAGCCTTCTACAGGTTTCCTCCCAAGTTGTTGGACCTCTGGTCTGCTCTGTCTCTTAGTATACCTGTCTACTATTTGTCTAATCTTATTTCTAGCTATGGTGAACTGTGCCTCTGTCTCGTCATCTATTTGTTGTGGTATGCAAACTCTTTTATTAAAGGGTAGGATAGATATTACCCATCTTATATGTTTTGTCAGCTGGGTTCAAAAATAGTTTCTCTAAAGGGTTGTCATTATATCTATCGTCATAGTTGTGTGTGTTGCTATTATTGTTATCATGGTGGTTGTTGTTGTTCCTATCATTAGCATTATTATTATTGTTGTGATTGCTAGATGTATTGTTGTTTACTCCACCGTTATTGTTGTTGTTACTGTTATTTCTACCATTGTGGTTGTTACTTTTATTATGTTTCTTGTTTTCGTTGAGTCTATCATTAATGTTGCTACATGTATTATTTCCATTATTACCACTGTGGTTATTGTTGTTGTTGTTCGTATTGTTACCGTTATTACTACTGTGGTCGCTGCTGCTGTGTCTATGGTTAATGTTTCTATTATTATTATTATTATTGTGGTTGTTGTTGTTGTTCTGTCTATCATTAGTATTATTACCATTATTACTATTTCTCACTCTCCTGCTATTGTTATTGTTATGGCTGTTATTTCTATACTCAGAGTTATTGTTTATATTACTACTACCGTTATTATTGTTGTTGTTGTTGTTGTTTACTTTTGCATTCCAACGTATTTTTGTGAAACACTTTTCCAGCTCCGTTTTGCACTCAATAGGGTTAATCTTTTTGTAGATGGCAAATTTTGGTGGTAGCTGCAGGATTTGTTGTTCTTGTTCACTGATTAAAGTGTTCCCATAAATATTTACTGTGTGGTCATTGGTAAATTCTTCCGGTAGTTTTACATCAGTCATACGGATATTGTTGATGTTATCTGGGTATTTTTGAGAATATTCTATTTTACTTTCTTGTAGTTTTTTCTTATTCATCCATTCTAATTTCTTATTGAAATGCCTATTGCATTCGTTTCGGGCATATTTCGTTTCACGTCGGATGACGCTCATGAAGTCATCCCTTTCGTTTGGTGTGGTGAGATTTTGGACTTCCTTACCGTTAATGCGTTTCTGTCTGTAAAGTTCGTTGACTTTTGTGTATGTTGTTCTTTTCATATTAACTGTTATTGTGTGTTTTAGTCGTTCAGCTTGTGTTTTGTTCAATAATAAATTATTTACTTGTTTTGATATGTTTGTTGTGTATATTTTGGAGGAAACAGTGTTTTAAGAAGCGGATTTGTTCTGTTGTTATTATAGTTTGTATATAACAGAAAACAGTGTCTTTCAATAACCTTTCAGCTTAGCACAAGCTAATGCCATAACGGCGATGAATTAGTTTTGTGAGGTTTTTTATATGAAATCGTGTGTCGAAACAAATATTGTTATACTTGGAGAGGGTCATATTTGTGTAATATTGCCAGAATTAATAACAGAACACACTCACTGTTTGGTTGGTTTTCGCTTTTCGCTTCTGTGTCCTTTATATCGGTAATCTAATTTATTCGGTCCTCAATGTTGCCATTGACTGACCGACGGTCAAAAATAATACAGATACAATATAGACGCAAACACATATATATAGTTTATCATAGTTCTTTCGTTGCACATCTGCAACATCGTCAGTGGTGCTATAGATTCCTCCCGTTGCATTGTATTTCTACGGCATCTTTATTTAGTCTGTTTATATATTTATTTATTTATTTGTTTGTTTGTTTATTTTATTTTGTCTTCTTTGCGCATGTGTTTGCGTGTGTGTATAGTGTTTTGTTTGATGTGTGTTCGTGATTGGGTGACTGTGTATCGGTTAATGTATTCTATCTTTACTAGTGTCTGTTTATATGTGTTTGTTGTTATTGTGCTTGTGTATGTATTTATTTATTTATTTATACTTCTCTTAGGTCAGTGTTGTTTGTTTGGGTGCTGTTGTTATTCCATTCATTCTTTCTGTTTAGTCTTGGCCTTCTAAGTTCTATTTCACTGGCCTCTCTGATTTGCCTATCTGCTGGGTCATTTCTATGTTGTCTATGTTACCGTCGTGTTGTTGTCTGGCATGTTCGTATAGTACTGACCCGTTTTTTCGTCCTTTTAGTTCCCCCCAGTGTTGGTCTATCCTTTCACCTATGCTACGAGCTGTCTCACCTATGTATGTTGTTGTCATGTTTCTGCAAGTACCCTCTGTACATCTTATGCTATAGACTACGTTTCTAGTTTTACAGTTTATCTGGGGGTTTACCTTACATATGATACATTTCCTATAAAAGTAACAACCACAATGGTAGAAATAACAGTAACAACAACAATAACGGTGATGTAAACAACAATACATCTAGCAATCACAACCGATACAAAGGACACAGAAGCGAAAAGCGAAAACCAACCAAACAGTGAGTGTGTTTTGTTATTAATTCTGGCAATATTACACAAATATGACCCTCCCCAAGTATAACAATATTTGTTTCGACACGCGATTTCATATAAAAAACCTCGCAAAACTAATTCATCGCCGTTATATATATATATATATATATATATATATATTTATATATATATATAAATATATATATATATATAAATATATATATATATATATATATATATATATATATATATATATATATATATATATATATATATTTATATATATATATATATATATATATATATATATATATATCATAAAACATGTCTATAGAATCACAAGATAAAATATATACCATTTCCTCTCCCAATTAGCATAATTAACTATATAAAAAATCGAATAGACCAGGCTATAAGAATGAGGCTTCTATGAAGAAATCTTCAACAAATAACCGAAACTAGCCCTTCGCGTTGGCTGCAACAGAATATTTATCGAATATTTCGACAGCGTAATCGCCCAGATACAGTCAACTAAACAGAATTAGGTGTAAAATAAACTAGGAGAAAATAGAATACATTTAAAAACCTCTACCATGGTTTCATCTGAATTTTGAGTTTTCTAATAATTATGTAATAATTATATAAACTCTAGCACCGGATTCATCAGGAGATTTGCTCTTATCTAGACATTAAATTTTCCAAAGTGATTGCGCCAAGAATTCATTCAAAATGGCTAAGAATCGTGACGTAGCCGTGGTCAGGTTGGAAGGGGTGTGGTAGTTGCTTACGACTGGTGACATTTTTGCTAGAAAGCACAGCACAATAGCCAAATTTGTATCTCAACCTAATGGGAGATTATTACATATAAAAGTTTACATATATATATACATATATATATACATATATTATATATAATATATATATTTATATATATATATATAATATATATATTTATATATATATATATATATATAAATATATATATTATATATATATATAAATATATTTATATATATATATATATATATATATATATTTATATATATATATATATACATAATATATATATTTATATATATATATATATATATATATATATATATAATATATATATTTATATATATATATATATATAATATATATATTTATATATATATATAATATATATATTTATATATATATATAATATATATATTTATATATATATATATAATATATATATTTATATATATATATATTTATATATATATATAATATATATATTTATATATATATATAATATATATATTTATATATAAATGTATTATATATATTTATATATATATATAATATATGCAAAGTTTTATTTAAATTGTTGGGTTACGAGTAAATATTTATAACTGATATAAAAGCACTCAACAAGTATTTGGAGTATATTTACGATATTAAATAAATGGAAACTATATTTATAAAACCATATTTATTTCATTATATATATTTCAGGGATATCATATTAAAAATATGGTATGCCTTCTTCAGACAAAATACAATATAAACAGTCTTATAAATAGATAGATTTGACATACCTTACAACTTCAACTTCCATTTAAAAAGTTGATTTGGTAGTGAAAAATGTTAGGGACAGTTATAAAAAGAAAGAAAGAAAGAAAGCGAAGAAAAAGAAGAAATGCATGCAACGAAAAACAGAGAGAGATAGATATAGAGAGATAGATAGAGAGAAGAAATTCATGTAAAGAAAAAAACAGAGAGAGATAGATAGAGAGAGAAAAAAAATTTACGGACAAATTTATTCAGTTGCTGCAGACATAGATTGAACTCAACTTTTAAATATAAATATAAATTTAAAATGTAGTATATTTACTTATGATTTATAATTATTTATGAAACTCGCCGATAAATCTTTCGATTTTTTTTTTTTTTAAACATTCTTCATGAATAATTAAACTACCCTAAAAGCTGATGCTCCAAATATATCGAATAAATTTTACACTAGATAAACTTCTATAATAAATATAAGACCATCTGTAGATCAAATGGGTATCCTAAACTTTTGGAATGATTTCTGCTAGACAGGATTTGGTAAATAATTTTGGTTTTGTTTGCTTTTGATTCTGATGCTTATAATGAACTTGGCAATTTATTGTTAATTAATTTTGAAGGGTTGATCTCTGTGGTTGATTTGCGGGGCATACTGTGTTTTATTTTTAATATTTTTAATATTTTTAATATTTTTAATTTTTTGATATTTTTATTGATATATTGATATCTGTTGTCTATTTATGCTTGAACGATAATCATGTAGAGTAAAGACAAGAATAGTATTGTTAAAATTAATGTAGATTCTATATATATTTGTGTGTATGTACACATATATGTATACTAGAATTTTTATAGCACAATGAGAATGTTTTCATGTGAAATAGGAATTTGCAGAGTTGATCACGTAAATTCACATGGAAGTCTATAGTATCGAATCTGGGATAACCTTCTATTTTCTTTTTCTTTTTCTTTTTTCATGAAAGTGCATATATAATTTTTTTTGAAGTTTTTTATCTCAGTTTTTTATCTCAGTTTTTTTATCTCAGTTTTTTTATCTCAGTTTTTTATCTGTTCTGGTATAAACCTAGGAATTTTAAACTAGACATATGATCATTATTTTTTTCACACATTATTGATACGTGTCTCATTCATGCATACTGATATTTACATTATAATACCTAATTCATACGAATTGATATTTTTAGATTGATGAAACATAATGTTTTAAATATGCCTCGTTTATCTCTGGATATTTTTCTTTTCTCTCTATGTAACGGCTGTTTTCTCTCCTAACCACATATATCTCTCTCTACCTTAATACTAGAACTAAATAAATAAATAAATAAATAAATATATCATTGATACGTCATTCAACTGGTGCCCAACTACCTATTTTCTTTCTCTCTATCTCTATATATATCTATCTCTCTCTATTTTTTCTCTCTCTCTCTTCTCTCTCTCTTTCTCTATCTATCTCCCTCTGTGTTTTTTTCTCTCTCTATCTATCTCTCTCTGTTTTTTCTTTACATGAATTTCTTCTCTCTATCTATCTCTCTATATCTATCTCTCTCTGTTTTTCGTTGCATGCATTTCTTCTTTTTCTTCGCTTTCTTTCTTTCTTTCTTTTTATAACTGTCCCTAACATTTTTCACTACCAAATCAACTTTTTAAATGGAAGTTGAAGTTGTAAGGTATGTCAAATCTATCTATTTATAAGACTGTTTATATTGTATTTTGTCTGAAGAAGGCATACCATATTTTTAATATGATATCCCTGAAATATATATAATGAAATAAATATGGTTTTATAAATATAGTTTCCATTTATTTAATATCGTATATATAATATATATATTTATATATATATATATAATATATATATTTATATATATATTTAGTAATAATAATAAATTTGAAGACTAAAATCCAAAGAGGGCTCAATAAGGATAAATATATATCAAATATATAAGAACCATAGAGCAAATATTTATTAAAATAACAGATTAAAGTTTAAGCAAAGAATCGCTACTTTTACCCTTAACGGGATCTTCTGAAACAAACAAAGTCAATCTGTAAACGCAGAAGTGGATATTTCAAAAAACGTTGCAACCGGAGGAAGACAGGAAGACGATACTTTGGTTCGTGGAAACGTTCGCTATGCAAATAAGTAATGGTATAAACAAAACATATACTTAGCTCCCACATCAAGACGTAAAATATCCACGTATAAACCGTACTATCCGTTAGGGTATAATGTGGGGCTGTAATACAGGAAAGTTTTGTGCAATTTATGTTTACAAGCTGAAATTGCCTCAGATTTTTTGTTTAAGATGTGGTCTGTGGCGTAGAGTATTTCCAGGGCCTCAGCGGCGCAGAGGTCACATGGTCTTTTATTTCCGTTATACGATCTAGCCCTAGCTAGGATCTCCCAGTGGAACTTATATTGGGTGTGGTTGTCTTTTAGACTCCAGATATAAGCTAAAAGTGACGTCATATTCCTTCTTAGAGGGTAACGAAAAGAATGGGTATGCATGTAAAGACGCTGCTTGAATCTATTGGCGGTTAACCCTATGTAGGCCCTACGGGAAGTGGGTGTTACAACCTTACATTTGTAGACAATGTTACTAGAGAGCCATTTTCCGGATAGGGGGCAATCAACCCAATTCCTACAATTACAGTTAGTACTAACTACAGGGTTGCACGTGTTCCTACGGCTAGGTAGTTTATATATATATTTATCAGCATAGAATTGGTCCCTGGCAGCTTTCAGCATAGAATTGGTCCCTGGCTGCACATACTTTTGGGTTTGCAGAGCTGACGTGATTCCCTTTGTTCTTTTTCCTCGGCACCAGGGTTTCACTTGCTTACGCCACTGCATTGGTGAAGTGCCCGTACCTCCTTGTCACACTCTCCTCAATCCATCCAATCTCTCTCTCCTTTGACTCTCTACACAGAGCACTAAACCTGTTTCTCACTTCCACT
This sequence comes from Eledone cirrhosa, assembly GCA_964016885.1. Classification (NCBI taxonomy): domain Eukaryota; kingdom Metazoa; phylum Mollusca; class Cephalopoda; order Octopoda; family Eledonidae; genus Eledone; species Eledone cirrhosa. Next base: position 58,557,678 of record OZ024740.1, on the reverse strand, counting down.
GTGAACCTTTCCTGTAGCTTATCATCTTCCTTGAAAGCTCCCCAGACATAGATTGTTCTCCGGGGCCGAGCCTTGCTCTTTCTTAAGCTCACCCGGACCTCACTCATAAGCCGGTGGTCACTACCCAGTGTACTGAAATAGCTGTATGGTTCCGTGTTCAGAACACTATTCCGCCACTTTTTCCTCACCAGAATGAAATCAATCTGGGACTTGGACAGGTGCATATCTGAGATGTAGGTCCACATCTTCTCCAGATTCTTCCTAAACCTTAGGTTGGTCGCCATCAAGTTCACCTCCAGCAGGGTGTCTCTCAGTAGTCTTCCATTTCGGTTGGTGTTGTTATGGAAGTACCAGCAAGGATTTTCACTGCCCTCCTTACTCAGATGTGCATTGAAGTCCCCCAAACCAAGCAGGATATTGTGTGCCTGAGTGGTGTTGACAGCTCTACACACCTCCTCATGTAACTCTTCCGCACTCACATCACTGTCCCCCTCGGTTGGACTATAGGCTGAGATGACTGTCAGTCTTGGGTTTCCATTGGAGGCCACCCTCAACACTCGCGGGGTGATAGGCATTATTTCCCTCACCAACAGATTGGTTTTTGCACTCAACACAAAACCCACTCCACCCACTGCAGCATTTGTTGTGTTCTTCACTGCCGATGTAGTGATGAGCTGGCTCTTCTTCCCGTTCATCACACTCCTCACGGGCTCATCATGTAGGATCCTGTGTTCTTGGATCGCAAGTATCTGTATACCTCTCTCCTTGAACAGATGTCCCAACTCCTCTCTCTTCTTCAGCGTCCGAATAGTCCTCACATTCAAAGTGCCCATTTTGATGGCTCTTCTGCAGGACAAAACTGCATTCTTTATATTTGTCTGAGACAGCTGATCCATCATCCACTGGCCCTCTCTGTGGCTCTAAGCCAGCAGAGTCATAACGACCAGGCTGCTCCTTGACAGTGTAATTAGGGTCTCTAACCCTAGTGCTGTTAGATCGACTCTCCATATTTCTTTTCAATGGCTGACAATACCTTACCGGCGCCACTCGAATAAGGTAGTTATTTAACCCATAAATGGAGCCCTAACAGGTACTACCACCCCAGGCCAGGGCAGACCTGGGAGTCGTGACAACTAAGGGGTAACTCCACATTCCCCACATCTCCTGAACTCCCGAACTGGAGCCTTGCCACTGGATGTAGTTTAATATCATACCCAGGACATCCTATGGAGGAGAGGATGGAGACTGTGGAGGTGATGAGGGAAGAGCTCTGTACCGCTTACACTGAGGTCAGAGAGGAGGCACTGATAGAGAATATCAGAAGTGTGGAGAGAGCGGTTGACAGATCTGGATGTAAGGAGAGCTGGATGATCATCAGCGAGATCACAGGGAGGAAGAGAAGGTGTTTGAGTCAGATCCAGGGAACGGGGCCTGAGGATAGGAAGAGGAAATGGCTAGACCATTTTAGGACCCTACTAGGAGAGCCACCCTCCACAGCCCAGAGCACTGGGAAGATCAGGCGACTGTTTGAGGAACTGGATGTTGAGACAGAGCCCTTCACCAGAGAGGAGCTTCAGAGAGCCAAGAAGAGGATCAAGGAGGGCAAGGCTCATGGAGAAGATGGAGTGGCATCAGAGGTGATGAAGAGGTGTGATTTTGATGATATCATCCTGGGGTTCTGTAACGGGGCACTGGAGAGAGGAGTTGCCCCGAATCAGTGGAGGATCAGTAACATCGTCCCAGTGCCAAAGAAGGGAGATCTCTCTAACACCAACAACTACCGGGGGATCTCACTGATGTCACTTGTGGCAAAGACCATCAACAGGATGATTCTTAACAGGATCCAGCCTGAGATGGAGAAGAAGCTCAGGGACAACCAGAACGGCTTCAGAGAGGGTAAATCAACCACCAGTCACATCCTGATGCTGAGGAGGATATTAGAGGGAGCTAGAGCAAAGTGCCTTCCTGCGGTCATGGTTTTCATTGACTTTAGGAAGGCCTTTGATTCTATGGACCGTTACTGCCTGATGAAGATCTTACAGGCTTATGGAATCCCAAAGAAGATAGTGGACCTGATATCACTGCTCTACATCAACACCAAAGCCCAAGTCATTACACCTGATGGGATGACAGAGTTCTTTGAGATACTGGCTGGAGTGCTCCAGGGAGATACATTGGCTCCCTACCTTTTTATCATCGTAGTGGACTATTGTATGCGCCTTGCACTGGAGAAACACCAGGACTCTGGCTTTACTGTAGCACTGGCTCAGAGCAGGAGAGTTAGGGCGAAAAAGGTATCGGATGGTGAATTTGCCAACGACATAGTTTTGGTGACAAATACAGTGAAGGAGGCAGAGGATTTGATGCGGGAGGTTGAGACTGTGTCGATGAGTGTGGGGCTGAGAATGAATGAGACTAAAACAAAATATCTGGTACAGAATGTTGAGAAGCCAGAGGGGATCACTAATGTAGGCGGGAAGCCGCTGGAATTGGTTGAGGACTTCCTGTATTTGGGAGCAAAGATTGGGAATACGGAAGATGATGTGGTTGAGAGGAAGAGCAAGGCCAGGGCGGCGTGCCACAGCTTGAGATCGGTGTGGAAGTCGGACCTTCGTAGAGACCTGAAAGTCCACCTCTTCATTGCTGTAGTGTAGTCTGTGCTGCTGTATGGGTCTGAGACTTGGACACTGACCAAGAAACTCACTCAGATGGTGGAAGGGTGCTACACGAGAATGCTGAGGATGGCTCTGAACATTAATCAGTATACACTGAGGATGAAAAACTCAGAGTTGTATGGGAGCATCCCAAAAGTCAGCTCGAAAGTGACATAGAGGAGACTGAGGTTAGCTGGACATGCTCACCAACATCCAGAGTTGACATTGCACTCAGTGCTTCTTTGGGAGCCCCTACATGGTCACACTAGTAGAGGAAGACCAAGGTTAACGTATGTTGATGCCCTAAGGACAGACACTGGTCTGTTGGAGACGCAGGACATGGCAGCGATAATGAGGGACAGAGACCACTGGAGAGAACTCATCCATGGATCTCAGGAATTTTACCCGCCTTAGATAGATAGATAGATATATATTTATATATATATATATAATATATATATTTATATATATATATAATATATATATTTATATATATATATATATATAATATATATATTTATATATATATATAATATATATATTTAAAATTAACCTGGCTAAGACCAAAGTTCTAGTTTGTAGGAAAGAAAACAAGGCGGCGGTCCCTTCTGGGAAATGGTCGTGCTCGGTGTGTAGGAAAGGCGTAGGTAGAAACTCCATTTTATGTCCTAAATGCAAAGTATGGGTGCATAAAAGATGTAGTGGGATCACAGGTAAGCTAACTAAGAACATAGATTTTACATGTGGCCGGTGTTCTGGTGCAATAAGTAGCAGCAAGTGCCCACAAAATACTAGCTCTTTCAATTGCGCAGAGGGTTCTATAGAAATAGTGGACAGCTTCCGTTACCTGGGCGATAAAATCAGCAGTGGGGGAGGGTGCTCTGAAAGTACTGTAGCTAGAGTCAGAACTGGTTGGAAAAAGTTCAGAGAGCTTATACCACTATTAGCTGCTAAAGGGTTCTCCCTAAAAATGAAAGGCAGGTTGTACGATGCCTGCATACGAACAGCAATGTTGCATGGTAGTGAGACCTGGGCATTGTGTGCAGAGGATATACGCAGACTAGAGAGGAATGAAGCTTGCATGCTCCGCTGGATGTGTAACAGTAATATACGTGAACGGCAAAGCATAAACGAATTAAGGAAAAGATTAGAGATAAGAGGGATCAGATGTTGTTTACTCGAGAGAAGGCTGCGTTGGTATGGACACGTGATGCGCATGAAAGTCGATAGCTGTATAACAAAGTGCAGGGCAATAAAGATAGACGGTAGCCACGGAATAGGCAGACCTAGAAAAACATGGGATGAGCTGATAAACTCCGACCTCACACACTTACACCTCTCCAAGACAATGTCACTGGACCGAGACCTTTGGCGGTACTCAGTAACAGAGAAGACCCGCCTTGCCAGTAGGCATCTCTAACAAAATACACCCCGTCCCGCCACCACCCCCACCCCATCCACACCACCCCGTTCTATGTAAAGTTATGTTGGTGCCGCGCCATCCAGGCCGAAACAAATGAGATCGTGTAGGTGTCACGACAAAAAAACACACAGTCCACGCTGTAATGTGGCCGTGTAGGCAACACGGTAAAAACCTCCCAGACCCACACTGTAAATGTGGTTGGTGTTAGGAAGGGCATCCAACTGTAGAAAACCTGCCAGACAGTCCTCTGCGAGCAAGACAATCACTCTTGCCTCAAGTGGGACTACCCCCGTCCAAACCCATGCAAGCGTGGAACACGGACGTTAAACGTTGATGATGATGATGATGATGATATATATATTTATATATATATATATATATATATATATATATATATTTATATATATATATATATAATATATATAATTATATATATATATAATATATATAATTATATATATATATATATATATATTTATATATATATATATATATATATATATATATATTTATATATATATATATATATATATATATATATTTATATATATATATATATATATATATATATTTATATATATATATATATAATATATATAATTATATATATATATAATATATATATAATATATATACTTATATATTTATATAATATATATATTTATATATTTATATAATATATATCATCATCATCATCATCATCACCGTTTTACGTCCGTTCTTCCACGCTAGCATGGGTTAGACGGGTTGTCCTGTTGTGGGCAGTGTCTGGTCGGCTGACCATGCCTTGCTCATACAGGAACTGATCTGGCTTGATTTCTACAGCTGGATGCCCTTCCTAACACCAACCTCATTTACAGTGAGTGCTGGGTGCTTTTTCGTGGCGCCTACACGTCCACTTTACAGTGTGGGCTGGGTGCTTTTTTGCCGTGGCACCTCCACGACCACCTTGCGGTGGGGGGGGGGGGGCATATTGTTTATATGCTTCAGCATGTACCCATGGGAGGTCGGGTACCCTGTATTACTGCGTGACGCCAGAAGTCACGGTCGTGTGTCATTGACTTTGAGAGGTGTAGTTGGGTAAGGTCGGCTTTTATCACCTCATCCCAAGTCATCTTGGGTCTCCCCACTCCGCGGTTTCCATCAACTTCTAGTGCTCTGCACCTTTTTATGCAGCTGTCATCCTTCATACGCATCACATGTCCATACCAGCGTAACCGCCTCTCCTGCACGCAGCATTTGATTCCTCTTATGCTCAGTCTCTCTCTCAATTCATTTATGCTTTGTCGTTCACGTATATTACTGTTACACATCCATCGGAGCATGCAGGCTTCGTTTCTCTCTAATCTACGTAAGTCTTCCACCTTCAGCGCCCAGGTCTCACTACCATGCAACATCGCTGTTCGGATACACGCATCATACAGTCTGCCTTTCATTCTGAGGGAGAAGCCTTTTGCAGCTAGCAGTGGTAGTAGTTCCCTAAACTTCTTCCATCCCGTTCTTACCCTAGTTATTGTACTTTCTGAGCACCCACCTCCGTTGCTAATTCGGTCACCTAGGTAGCAGAAGCTGTTTATATATATATTGCAAGCAGGGAAAAGCAGACGTAAAATGATGATGATGATGATGATGATATATAATATATATATTTATATATATATACAATATATATATTTATATATATATATATAATATATATATTTATATATATATATAATATATATATTTATATATATATATAATATATATATTTATATATATAATATATATATTTATATATATATATAATATATATATTTATATATATATATATATATATATATATAATATATATATTTATATATATATATATATATAATATATATATTTATATATATATATATAATATATATATTTATATATATATATATTTATATATATATATATATAATATATATATTTATATATATCTATAATATGTGTTGATGAATGGCTTGTAAGAGCTATACAAGCCATGTATAAAGAAACAGTCAGCAAGGTTAGAATTAACAACGAATATAGTGAAGAGTTTAGCGTAAAAGTTGGTGTTCATCAGGGCTCTGTCCTTAGCCCCCTACTATTTATTATTGCTCTTCAGGCTATAACAGTGGAGTTCAAGACCAGCTGCCCATGGGAACTCCTATACGCAGATGATCTAACGCTCATAGCTGAATCAATGGCCGAGCTAGAGAAGAAATTCCAAACATGGAAGCACGGCCTATAATCAAAAGGCCTTAAAATTAACCTGGCTAAGACTAAAGTTCTAGTTTGTAGGAATGAAAATAAGGCGCCGGTCCCTTCCGGGAAATGGCCATGCTCGGTGTGTAGGAAAGGCGTAGGTAGAAACTCCATTTTATGTCCCAAATGCAAAGTATGGGTGCATAAAAGATGTAGTGGGATCATAGGTAAGCTAACTAAGAACAGAGATTTTACATGTGGCCGGTGCTCTGGTGCAATAAGTAGCAGCAAGTGCCCACAGAATACTAACTCATTCCATTGCACAGATGGTTCTATAGAAATAGTGGACAGCTTCCGTTACCTGGATGACAAAATCAGCAGTGGGGGAGGGTGCTCTGAAAGTACAGTAGCTAGAGTCAGAACTGGATGGAAAAAGTTCAGAGAGCTTATACCACTATTAGCCGCTAAAGGGTTCTCCCTAAAAATGAAAGGCAGGCTGTATGATGCCTGCATACGAACAGCAATGTTGCATGGCAGTGAGACCTGGGCATTGTGTGCAGGGGATATACGCAGACTAGAGAGGAACGAAGCTTGCATGCTCCGCTGGATGTGTAATAGTAATATACGCGAACGGCAAAGCATAAACGAACTAAGGGAAAAATTAGAAATAAGAGGGATCAGATGCTGTTTACTCGAGAGAAGGCTACATTGGTATGGTCACGTGATGCGCATGAAAGACGATAGCTGTATAAAAAAGTGCAGGGCAATAAAGATAGATGGTAGCCACGGAGTAGGCAGTCCCAGAAAAACCTGGGACGACCTGATAAACTCTGACCTCACACACTTACACCTCTCCAAGACAATGTCACAGGACCGAGATCTTTGGCGGCACTCAGTAATAGAGAAGACCCGCCTTACCTAAATACAAAGTAAAACCTACTACAGTCAGTAGGTATCTCTAACAAAATACACCCCCGTTCCACCATCCACACCGCCCCTTTCAATGTAAAGTTATGTTGGTGCCACAACATCCTGGCCGAAACAAATGAGATCGTGTAGGTGTCACGACAAAAAACACACAGTCCACGCTGTAATGTGGCCGTGTAGGCAACACGGTAAAAACCTCCGAGTCCCACACTGTAAATGTGGTTGGTGTTAGGAAGGGCATCCAGCTGTAGAAAACCCGCCAGACAGTCCTATGCGAACAAGACAACCACTCTTGCCTCAAGTGGGAAAACTCCCGTCCAAACCCATGCAAGCGTGGAACATGGACGTTAAACGATGATGATGATGATGAATATATATATTTATATATATATATATAAGCTTTTCTGGGTGGGAAATGACAATGGGCTGGGTGGGTAGGAATCATGTTAGCAGAAAAATGGGTGGATAAGATAATAGACGTAAATAGAGTGAACGACAGAATAATTAAAATAAGACTTGTTCTAAATAGAACTACTGTGACAGTAATATCTGCGTACGCACCCCAATCCGGACTGCCTGGCGCTATAAAAGACAGATTCTATGAGACACTGATGCTCACTACCTCTCAAATAACCGACAGTGACTATATAATTATTGCTGGCGACCTAAATGGTCATGTTGGACAACATTGTGACGGCTATGACAGAATCCATGGAGGCTATGGGTTTGGTACTAGAAATGAGGAAGGCTCCAGAATCCTGGAATTCTGTGACGCAAATAACCTAACTATCTGTAACACTAACTTCAAAAAACGAGACAATCATTTGATCACCTATAGATCAGGGGAACACGCCAGCCAGGTAGATTATATACTTACCAGAAGACGTGACAGAGTGTCTGTTGTAAACACTAAATCCCTCCCCATGAAGAATGCACCTCCCAACATAGACTCATAATTAGCGACCTCATAGCCAGGACGAGACGTACTCGACAACAGAAGAGGACTATCCTCAGGAGAAAAATGTGGAAGCTAAAGGACCCCACAGCCAGTAATAAATTTAAAAGCATATTACTTGATGCTTTCGACAGTAAGGAAGAGCAATTAGAGTCGTACAATATAGAGGAACAGTGGGAATTCCTGAAAGTAAACCTGCTGATGGCGGCAGATGAAGTCTGTGGCTGGAGCAGGCCTATAGGCAGGAGGAGAGTAACGTGGTGGTAGAACAGTAAGGTGGAGGAGTCAATTAAGGCCAAATAGCAGGCTTGGAAAGTATGGCGGGATGGGGGAAGTAGAGAAGACTATCAAGTGGCCAGGAGGGAAGCTAGGAGACAAGTGTACTTCGCAAGAAGGGAAGCAGAGGAAAGAAAGTTCAAGCATGTTCTACAACGCGAGGACCAAAAACGTGAGGTGTTCAGGATTGCTAGGCAATGTGTGAAGGAAAACCGTGATTTTGTCGGAGAAAAGTGTGTCCTTAATGATGATGGTGCACTTGCCATCACTGACGCTGATAAGAAGGTAGTCTGGAAGTGTCACTATGAAAGGCTACTAAATGGGAGAAAGACAGTCTCCCCCACATCGATCTAATAGAGTGTCCACTATGGAATAGATGCCTGGATTCTAGCTTGGTGTACCTGCGTACTGTAAATTCAGGCAATTCCACTTGGCACTACATAGGACCACAGCAGGGAAATTTAAAAAAAGGTGGTACGTCCACAGACACTCCATGAGGAACCGTGCACTGGAGAATTCTACAACCCTCGCCAATAAAATCTGGCAGCTTAAGGACAAAAACCTAGAATACAAAATTAGCTGGTCGAAATTAGCGGCAGCAAAAGCCTATAGCAACTGTATGTCCCACTGCGGGCTCTGTAATTTTGAACTACTACATATCTTAAGGTACGATAGGATGTTGCTTAACAGCAAAATAGAAAGGTCCATTTTCTGCAGACATAAGATCGCTACTAGATTTACGAAATTTAAACCACCGTGATTCGAACCACCATTCCCAAAATTAATAGAAAACCACTTAGACTTTAACGTAGGAAATCCGCACTCTCACACAGCTATTTCAGAACCATAAATTTCTGTAAACCTCTTCCAACCTCCCTCCATCAATACCATCAAGCTAGTACAGCAGGCACAATGGCTACTACAAACATTTATCAATTATCTTGTCAGCCCATAAATTAATCTCGACTATACTGTTGTTCATTCTTTCGGACCACACAATTGTATCTACATATCTCATATTAGCACTCATGAACACTTACAGATGAACTTAATTCTAAGTACATTATCTTATTACTTTTATACTCCTTTGTATATCTTATTTTCTTCCTATTATTATTATCATTTCAATGTACCCTATCCTTAATTTTATTCGCCATGTTCTCTATCTATTTACCATGCATTGATGTTATTGCTTTAATTATACGCTACTTTGTTACTGATGTTACAAAACTTAAACCTCCATGATTCGAACCAGCAATCCCATAATTAAGACTAAACCACCTAAACCTTAACATACTGAATCTACAATTTCACTTAATATTAGCTACCATAGAACCATACATCTCTCCATCAATCTCACTAAGATAGTACAATAGGCGAAATATTTACTACAAGCATTTATCTGTCAAACCATAAATTAATCTCCGTTTTATTGTTGCTCATTTATCAGACCCACAGCTCATTTGTATCTAAATCTTTTATAATTGCACTTACAGTAGAGATTCTAAAATCTGACTCTAAGTACATTTTATTATTTTATTCCTTTATCTTTTACTTTTCCTCATTCCCTTAATATTACTACCACTTTTAATGTACCCTATCTTAGATTTTACATGTCACTTCATACATCTGTATCTTCTTGGTTTATTTACCATACGTGTTTTATTACTGATGTTACTATTTTAATTATTCGCTATCTAGCTATTTTGTTACTGATGTTATTGTTTTAGTTTAACACCACTCTTCTATAAAAGCCATGCCTTGTGTATTATTTCCATATCCACTTGCTCTGATGTGTTGACTGGTTGTAAACAACGTACTGGAGATCGATTGACGCAGTAACAAGAGATGAGCGAACTCTAGACGCACCAGATCAACGAAACAATTGTCAGCACTTTGAATAAAGCCCTTATTGTACAGCCAACCATGTTACTCTTCTTTCTTTAACTATATATATATAAATATAAATTCAGCGAGAATCACATTTCGGCGGGTGGAAAAAGCGAAACATATATATATATATATATATATATATACATACATAAATATGTATGTATATATATATATATATATATATATATGTAGGAGGTGAGTTTTATTGTAGTACAATAAAGCAATGCAGATATCGGATAAGAAGCACTCTACAGTTTGTGGGACTGGAGTATGCATAATATAAGATCAAAAGATGGTTAAAGGAGTTCAATATATTTTATTATGCGCATTTCAAAAACAAACATCATCAAACAATAATATTTGTGTTTTCATCAGATAAAACAGGAGAACATGATATGAAGGCTAAAAAAACACTTGTTGATAGTGCAGTTTTAAATCAACCTTGATATGTTGATTTAAAACTGCACTATCAACAAGTGTTTTTTTAGCCTTCATATCATGTTCTCCTGTTTTATCTGATGAAAACACAAATATTATTGTTTGATGATGTTTGTTTTTGAAATGCGCATAATAAAATATATTGAACTCCTTTAACCATCTTTTGATCTTATATTATATATATATATATGTATATATATATATACATACATAAATATGTATGTATATATGTGTGTATATATGTATATATATGGAGGCACATGGCTTAGTGGTTAGAGCATTGGCCTTGCAATCGAAAAGTTGTGAGTTCAATTCTCAGACCGGGTGATGTGTTGTTTCCTTGAGCAAGACACTTTATTTCACATTGCTCCAGTTTACTCAGCTGTAGAAATGAGATGATAGGGACTGGGGTCCCTATCATTCCACTGCAAAGTGGTCGTGGAGGTGCCACGGCAAAAAAGCACCCAGCACTCACTGTAAATGAGGTTGGTGTTAGGAAGGGCATCCAGCTGTAGAAATCAAGCCAGAATCAGTTCCCGTCCCACCCTTGCAAGCAGGGAAAAGCGGACGTAAAATGAAATGATGATGATGATGATGATGATGATATATATATATTGTTATACTTTGGGAGGGTCATGTTGCCAATAACAAATTCAGAAACGAAATATATATATATATATATATATATATATATGTATATGTATATATATATATACAGGGCGCGGACGATATTTGTTCGCAAGATTACTGTCTATGAAAAAATAACACAGTTGTTTTATTTTTTAAGATATATTTATCAAACTTGGGTCAGTTTGTCTTCATGACTTGTTCTTTCGATCTCACTCGATAAACCCACCATTGGCTTTGATGACGGCCTCAGAACTGGCTACAGGCCTTCGTCACTGTTCCCCGACTTAGGCCCCTAAAGGCACTTATGATCCTGGCCTTCAGATCGTCTTTCGTATTGCAGCTAGATCTGTTGGTGTCTCGTTCCACTGTGCCCCACACAAAGAAGTCGAGGGGGTTGCAGTCAGGCTAGCTGGGAGGCCAGATGTCAGGTGAAGTGTGGTCGACGAAGTTCTCTGACAGCCAGGCTTGGGTCTTTTGGCTGGTATGGCAGGGCGCTGAGTCTTGCTGCCACACGTACGGCCTACCTGCAGCTACCTGGTCGATCCAAGGCTTTACTACCTCGCTCAAAACACGGATGTAGCCATCGGTGTTCAGATTGAGGCCCTCAGGGAAGAAGTGAGATGGCATGACGTCACCTAAGACCAATGTTGTTGCTGGAAACTTTGTCTGCATGACTCTGGGCATGTCTTTGGATGAGACAGCGAGCCACCTGTTGTTCTGGGAGTTGATCTTCTGGTCTTATTTGTCCTCCCGGCGCGGATTCCAAGAAGAACTCCGTGTCTCTTCCACAAATTTGGAGGTTCAAAATTATTCGTAATCAATTATTCTGAAAATAAATAATGGAAATATAGTCACTGTTTTTATGAAGACAAGAGTGACAACGGAAGTAAAAAAAATTTGCATAAAATTAGTAGTTTAAAATTGCGAACAAATATCGTCCACACCCTGTATAAATATATATATATATATATATATATATATCATCATCATCATCATCATCATCACCGTTTTACGTCCGTTCTTCCACGCTAGCATGGGTTAGACGGGTTGTCCTGTTGTGGGCAGTGTCTGGTCGGCTGACCATGCCTTGCTCATACAGGAACTGACCTGGCTTGATTTCTACAGCTGGATGCCCTTCCTAACACCAACCTCATTTACAGTGAGTGCTGGGTGCTTTTTCGTGGCGCCTACACGTCCACTTTACAGTGTGGGCTGGGTGCTTTTTTGCCGTGGCACCTCCACGACCACCTTGCGGTGGAGGGGGGGGGGGGCATATTGTCTATATGCTTCAGCATGTACCCATGGGAGGTCGGGTACCCTGTATTACTGCGCGACGCCAGAAGTCACGGTCGTGTGTCATTGACTTTGAGAGGTGTAGTTGGGTAAGGTCGGCTTTTATCACCTCATCCCAGGTCATCTTGGGTCTCCCCACTCCGCGGTTTCCATCAACTTCTAGTGCTCTGCACCTTTTTATGCAGCTGTCATCCTTCATACACATCACATGTCCATACCAGCGTAACCGCCTCTCCTGCACGCAGCATTTGATTCCTCTTATTTCCTCTCTCAATTCCTTTATGCTTTGTCGTTCACGTATATTACTGTTACACATCCATCGGAGCATGCAGGCTTCGTTTCTCTCTAATCTACGTAAGTCTTCCACCTTCAGCGCCCAGGTCTCACTACCATGCAACATCGCTGTTCGGATACACGCATCATACAGTCTGCCTTTCATTCTGAGGGAGAAGCCTTTTGCAGCTAGCAGTGGTAGTAGTTCCCTAAACTTCTTCCATCCCGTTCTTACCCTAGTTATTGTACTTTCTGAGCACCCACCTCCGTTGCTAATTCGGTCACCTAGGTAGCAGAAGCTGTCTACTGTTTCTACAGGGCCCTCCCAGAGATTGGTGGTACTTGTTTCCTGTGGCTGTTTGCTTGCTGTTTCAGCACAGCTGCTGCATGTGAATCCTACATTCTTAATTAAGCTTCCTGAGATCCCGCTACATCTCTTGTGTACCCATTGTTTGCATTTGGGGCAGAGAATGGAGTTCCTACCTACACCTTTCCTACATACTGAGCAAGGCCATTTCCCTGAGGGGATCTGGGTTCTGTTTTCTCGTCTACTTATAAGGACCTTAGTCTTTGTCATGTTGACTTTGAGGCCCTTTCTCTCTAGTCCCTGCTTCCAGGTTTGGAATTTATTCTCTAGTTCTACCATAGATTCAGCTATGAGTGCGAGGTCATCAGCATACAGGAGTTCCCATGGGCATCTGGTCTTAAACTCCTCCGTTATTGCCTGCAGGACTATGATGAACAGGAGAGGGCTAAGAACAGAGCCCTGGTGGACCCCAACCTGTACGCTAAATTCCTCGCTATACTCATTGCCAATCCTAACTTTGCTGACTGCTCCCCTATACATGGCTTGTACCGCTTTCACAAGCCATTCATCTACTCCTAGTTTTCTAAGAGCCCACCAGATTACTGCACGTGGAACTCTGTCAAAGGCTTTCTCAAGGTCGACAAATGCCAAGTAGAGTGGCTTACTTTTAGCTAGGTACTTTTCCTGTAATTGCCTCACAAGGAAGAGGGCATCAGTGGTGCCTTTCCCTGGTACAAACCCAAATTGCATCTCGTCTATATTCACCCGGTCCCTAATCAGCTGTGCTATAACTCTTTCTGTTACTTTCATGACCTGGTCCATCAACTTTATACCTCTATAGTTTCCTCTATCTAGTGCATCGCCTTTACCTTTGTAGCAGTTGACAATGATGCTACTGCACCAATCTTTTGGTATGGCCCCCTCTAGTATTACCTGGTTAACGATACGTGTGGTTATAGTATGACCTACAGACCCAGATGCCTTCAGCATCTCGGCAGCTATACCCGATGGACCGGTTGCCTTCCCTATCTTCATATCTCTGATTGCCTTACTTACTACGCTGCCGCTGACTTGTACTGCTGGTCCCTCTATAGGGTCTACGTGGGGTAGGGTCTCTTCTTCCCATGCATTCTCCTCATTTAGTAATCTATCATAATGACTCTTCCATGCATCTTTCTTCTCAGCACTTGTGAGGGCAAGCTCACCTTTATCATTCCGGATACACTTCTCTCCAATGACATCACAACTATCTCTGACACACTGCCTCGCAATCTTGAATACCTCCTGTTTCTGGTCCTCACGTTGTAAAACATGCTTGAATTTTCTATCCTCTGCTTCCCTCCTAGCTAAGTATACTTGTCGCCTAGCTTCCCTCTTGGTCTCTATGTAATGTACCCTGCTCCCCCCGTTCTTCCATTCTTTCCATGCCTGTCTCTTGGCCTTGACTGCTTCATCTACCTTATTGTTCCACCACCAAGTCACTCTCCTCCTGCTTGAGGTCTTACTCCAGCCACAAACCTCATCCGTCGCCTCTAGTAAGTTATTTTTTAGGAACTCCCAGTTCTCTTCTACGTTAAATGTCTCTATCTGTTCTTCTTTACTGTCGTAGGCGTTGAGTAAAATATCTTTAAATCTGTTACTGGTTGGGGGGACTTTCAGCTTCCAGATCTTTCTTCTCCAGGTTGGCCTCTGTTTCAGGGCTCGTCTAGTTCTGACCATGAGGTCGCTGACAACTAAGCTATGTTGGGATGTACATTCCTCACTAGGGAAGGCTTTTGTGTTTACGCCCGTCCATCTGTCACGTCCTCTGATGAGGATAAAATCTAACTGACTAGAGTGCTCCCCTGATCTATAGGTGATCAGGTGGTTGTCGGGTTTTTTAAAGTTTGTGTTACATATCGACATGTCATTGGCGTCGCAGAATTCTAGAAGTCTGAATCCTTCCTCATTCCTTGTGCCAACTCCATGGCCTCCATGTACTCTATTGAAGCCGTCGCAGTGTTTACCTACGTGTCCGTTAAAATCTCCTGCAATGATTAGGAAGTCCTTGTCGTCTGTTAGAGCAGTAGTGTGTATTAGGGACTCGTAAAACCTATCCTTAAGTTCGTCTGGCAGCCGCGATTGGGGTGCGTAAGCTGATATTATTGTGGTAATTGTCTTATTCAGGACTAGTCTGAGTTTAATGATTCTTGCATTTACCCTGTACACTGAGATTACTTTATCTACCCACTTGTCAGCTAATAGTATACCTACACCACCCATCCCATCGTCATTTCCCACCCAGAAAAATTTGTAGCACTGGCTTTTTCCTACAAGGACTCTAGCAGACCCTCCTCTCCATCTAGTCTCTTGCACACAGCATACATCAACTTCCTTTCGCTCTAGCATTTCTACGATTTCTCCTGCTCTTCCTTTCATTGAGCCTACATTGATGGTACCAACTCGGAGTTTTGGGCATTTGTCAACACTCGTAGGGGAGGGTCTCTGGGTTGGCGCTTCACGTGGGTGCTTGGTAGCTCGCAGATTCATATTTCATCTATTGATTCAGAGTTGCTCGTGTATTCCCAGCTCATCCATCCATAACGGTGGGAAAATTGAGGGCTGGAAGAACAGTGGTGGTGGGGTAATGGCAGGGTGTGTTGGGATGCGCCAGAGGAGGAGAGAGTTAGTTAGGCAGGTAGTAGCAGCAGCAGTGGAAATGGCATGCTAGGTTTGATTGGTCGAATAGACTATGGTGGTGTGTGGGGGTGGGGGGGGAGGGAAATTGTGAGGTAGGAACTGAGGGTCGCATGGTAAATAACTGAGAGAGATACAATAGGATTAGAATACCGCATGGTAAATATCCAAGTTAATAAGTTAATACTACATCAGTAAAATTAACGTCATGAAAAACTACTAAGAGAAACCCTCGAAAATTTATCGCTAATACAGCAGGGAAAATTTAACGCTAATACAGCAGGGAACATCATAATATTAACGACAATATATAGGCTAAAATACCTTCGTAGATTAGATGGATGGCTGGAAAAATTGGAATCAGCTCTAGTGATACATTTTAGCAGAGAAGAATGGGAAAGTGTCTTATCTCTTCAATATTTTCAGATTGAATGAATTAGGTTAAAGACAGGGTAGTAGCCTTAAAGAAGTGCATAGAGAGGGGGGGTAGGAACTGAGGGTCGCATGGTAAATAACTGAGAGAGATACAATAGGATTAGAATACCGCATGGTAAATATCCAAGTTAATAAGTTAATACTACATCAGTAAAATTAACGTCATGAAAAACTACTAAGAGAAACCCTCGAAAATTTATCGCTAATACAGCAGGGAAAATTTAACGCTAATACAGCAGGGAACATCATAATATTAACGACAATATATAGGCTAAAATACCTTCGTAGATTAGATGGATGGCTGGAAAAATTGGAATCAGCTCTAGTGATACATTTTAGCAGAGAAGAATGGGAAAGTGTCTTATCTCTTCAATATTTTCAGATTGAATGAATTAGGTTAAAGACAGGGTAGTAGCCGTAAAGAAGTGCATAGAGAGGGGGGGGGGTAGGAACTGAGGGTCGCATGGTAAATAACTGAGAGAGATACAATAGGATTAGAATACCGCATGGTAAATATCCAAGTTAATAAGTTAATACTACATCAGTAAAATTAACGTCATGAAAAACTACTAAGAGAAACCCTCGAAAATTTATCGCTAATACAGCAGGGAAAATTTAACGCTAATACAGCAGGGAACATCATAATATGTATATGTATGTGTATATATATCATATATGTATGTGTATATATATCATATATGTATGTGTATATATATATGGATGGATGGATGTGTATATGTATGTATGTGTATGTGTATGTATATGCGCGGGGACATAGAAATAGTTGGCCTGGATACCCGATCGCGCGGTTAAGCCACTAGGAGTGAAGGACCTCTAGCTATTGTCAGGGCATTCTTCTAGAAGGCAACTCAGGAAACTGGGATCACTCCAACATAAAACCTGTGGCTCAGTAGTTACTGATGATGTTGATCTTTTCTTCTTTTCGGGTTATAGCTACTGTCACTCAGAGAGTGGGATTGGCTCAGTGCACAGTCTTTCCTCACTTAAAAAAAATCGTCACGCGCAGGCATTGCACGATAGAATTAATTAATAATTATTAATAATGGTATATCGTGCAATGGCCATACTCGATAATGAGGGGCAGCCATCATGTATGTATGTGTGAAGGCATGTGGTATAGGAGTTAGGGTCTTTGACTCACAATCATAAGGTCATGAGTTTGATGTCAGGTAGCACATTGTATCCTTTAGAAAGACACTTTATTTCGAATTGTTCCAGCTGATTTAGTTGGCAAAAAATAATTTATACTAGTAATTCAAAGAACCAGTTTTAGAATAAATCGTGTCATGCTGAATCTCCCTGAGAATTGTGTTAAGGATATACATGTTTATAGAATGCTCAACCACTTGCATGTTAATTTTATGAGCAGGTTATTATGATCACCCAACAATCATCATCCATATCCATCACATGACTATACCAGCATAGTCTTCTCTGCTGCACACTACATCTGATTCTTCTTATATATAACTTTACACAGAGTTCACAGAAGTGATAACCAGTGTAGCATGGGAGTCAATTCAATACCTTTGCAACCATCCAATCAAGTGAGGTTAAGTAGTGGAATGCATAAGTCATGTACTAGGAAAAGCCTTATTTACATTATCTATAAGATAAATATCAAAAGTAGTACTAATTAGACTCCAAGAGGTATAATGTATAAGAGATATCTAAATAACAATTGCCAAAGAATAATAATTGTTTCTACTATTGGCACAAGGCCAGCAATTACCCAGTACATTACTGGTACTTTATTTTATCGACCCCATAAGGATGAAAGGCAAAGAATAATAATGAAACGTATTGTAGGAATGAACCTCACATGTAGTTAAGCCCAACTTTGTGAAAGACTTAAATCCTACTGGTAAAATAAAATGGTTTTATTATTTAAATGTAAAAGAAATATAAATACTGCTAATGTACTTTGCAAGTCTTCTTCAAAGAATGAGCAGCACATGTCATAAATATTCATAAATATTATAGTGGAATTTACGAAGTGTGTAGTTCACAAAGTATTTATCAGCTGCAACGAGCAATTAGGCTAACATGGCGACTGATGTAATTGCAGGGAAAATAAAAGAAATATGGTTCAATTTAATAAATGGAATCCATTTATTTCAAGATGTTATTGGTTACATTTATGAAAATGCAACCGTAACGGCTTTTAATAAATAAAAATCATGATATATGCATGCATATATACACACACATCCATCCAAATATATACATACATTTATATATATATATATATATACATATACATATAAATATATATGCCTATATATATATATACATACATATATATATATATACACATATACATCATCATCATCCTCGTTTAACGTCCACTTTCCGCGCTAGCATGGGTTAATATACACATATACATATAAATATATATGCCTATATATATATATATATACATACATACATATATATATATACACATATACATCATCATCCTCGTTTAACGTCCACTTTCTGCGCTAGCATGGGTTAATATACACATATACATACACATATATATATACACATATACATACATATATATACACATATACATACACACATATATATATATACACATATACATACACACATATATATATATATACACATATACATACATATATATATATATACACATATACATACATACATATATATATATATATATATATATATACATATATATACAGACACACACACATGCACATATATAAATATATATATATAACCAATGCTAATCTAATATTCATCATCCATATAACTAGTGAAATTATTTTACACTTTTACACATATTTTAATCAATCTAAAGTTTTTGACATTTCACAAATATAGGTTGAAATATACATATTTATATGCTTTAGTTTGTTTCTTTCTTTTTTTAAATATATAGTTGGTTCTATTTCTTTAAATGTTCAAAAGTCTTTATATTTAAAGCATGTGATGAACAAAATACTTAATGCAATTAGAGCCTTTCTGAATTTATAATACACTATTTTAATTTCAAGACTATGTCAGATGAGTGTATTTCTGTTATCTTGTATTCATAGATTAATTCATATTACAGGCTAAAGCAAGAATAACTTTAAAATTTTGATTATTGATTTCTCAGTTAGTAGTCAGATTTTGACAAATTTCATAATTAGAATTTTCCTCATATTCCTAGGAAGAAAAACCAAAAGCAAAACAAAATCAACCACTATAGAACCATTAACTCTAGTAAATATATATTGCAGTTAGTTTTGTTATTGAAGAAATAAATGGAGTTTATAATATCAATGCCGTCATCACTGCCATCACTATTAGGATTGTCACAATCATCATCATCAACAGCTTTATGTAACATGTATCCTCTATTTGCAATGCATAAGCATGGATGTGCATCTGTTGCAAAGATTAAACAATATTGGCTACTAATGCCAAACTACTTTCTCAACTCACTTGTTTTCAACTATTCTTGTAAATCTAATCAACCATCATTCATTTCTCTCCTGCTAATTAAAACTTTATATCATAAAAATTATATTTTACAATTATACACATTCACCCCTCTTAAGTATGTCCATACAGTTTTTGCTCTGCAAGGAAAGAGAAACCCTTTGTTACCTCCATGAAATTTTCTATCCCACTTGTACTCCTTTTACAACTTCCAGTGAGCCATTTAATCACTCTAAAGTTTATATATTGTGGTTGACTTGACTAGCAACTATTCCAACCTATTTGCAGTTTGTGATGCTATGGCCCCTTGTCAGATTATTTCAAGATATCACGTGAATACCCTTGTCTCTCATGGAGTGTATGCACTGAATTATTTTAAGCAAATTCTTCACCTATTGAACAAGACAACTTTGTATATGGCATTACATTTGCCTTCCTAATTTTGACTATTCTTTAGAATATTTTCTTTAACCTTATGTAGTTGTAGATGAGGCAGCTATGCTAGTCAATGGAAGTACCAGCTTACCTGCTACACAACTTGAATATACAAAAACGAACCCAGTGCAGTATCAACCTAAGTCAATGCATTCTGTATCACAGTAAAAAGGAATAACAACATTCTTCGTTTCCATATTCTAGTATTTCTATGAACGATACTTGTGTTAATCAATACATTTTGGCTTAACAAAGGAAGTTCTCTCTAAACCTTTCACCATGACACTTTTATATCTTTTGCTTCTACACTAGGAGCTAGTAATTTGTGTACATGTTTCCGGTTCTCTGAGTCCTCATTATATAAATATTGTCATTACATAGAATATTATTACATATTCTGCTCTCTCTGTTTTAGTTTAATTTTTAAAAATTAAGTCTTGCTATTAATCAATTCCTTTCCAGTTTGTTTATATCCTGTGACTTAGAAGCTTGACAAATAGAGGCAGATAAAATATACAAACTTAAATGTGCCTCAGCATGGCCGCCTTCTAATGACCAGTAAAGAATATCAAGTGAACAGCATAGAGTAACTAAAATATATATAAATTACTAAAATGTCCATTTCTATTCTAATCCATTTCAGTCTTAAGGTTGCTACAAATACTACACTTCAAATTTCCTGATAACCTTTCTTGGTAATCTCACATATATAATATTACTAAAACTGCAGTCTAAAGATTAAAATTCCTCTTCAATGCCAGAAAGTACTTTACCAATGTGCTATAATTACAAGCTCATGCACATGCTGTTTTCTATCTTTTCTTTTCTTTTCAACTGTTTTTCTTTCTACAATCAGAGCTAGATTAACCATTAAGCAACATAAGCACATTCTTAGAGCATCAAATTGACACCATTTTATTCAAATAAACTGTATTTGTCATTCCACAAAAATTTGTTTTGTATATTTTATATATGATGAGGAGACACAATAATCTTTTAAGTGCTTAGAGCCTAATCTGGCCCTGACTAAATATTTTCTACACCTCTGAACTAGCCATTACATACCCTCCTCCACACAGACCTACCCAGTAAACCACATAAATCCCTACAATCTGAGAGGATTGAAAATAATCATGGATGCTCTAACTAAAAGAAAATCTGTTTAACATGTCAAAATTTGAAAAGCAAACTATGCAGTTATTTACAAAGAAACATAATCTGGCTGTGAAATTTTAGCCCTTGATATCAACACACCTAAAGCTGCCACTGTATCTACCTTCCTAATTAAACCACCTTCCTAATTAAAGCAAAACTTTCCAATATGGCACTCCCTTGATTCAATTGGAAAACCCTTTTGACCCTTTTGTTTGGGAAGTTTTCTATAGCTGGATGCCTTTCCTAACACATCACAGAACACTGGATGTGTTTTGTTGTGGCACCAGCACAAAGGAGATTGTCATGTTTTTGACACAAGTAAAAAGTTCTTTCAACCCTTTGTTTGGCAAGTTTGCTATGACTGGATGCTCTCCCTAAAGCCAAACCCTTTGCAGAGGGCACTATATATAATGATCATATCTCATTTAATGAGAATGCATTTTCAACATTTCTATTCCAATTCTTTCCTTAAATTCCAAACAAAGCATACATAGATATTCACTCAAATCTCTACATTTCAAAACTTCCTTCCCTTTATATCCTCTAATGTTTCAAACATTCAACTAATTGACCACACCATACTACATTTAAAGGACAATGTCTCTTTTGTTTAAATGCTATATTAACAAATGAAAGGAGTTAAAACCCAGAATCTGGTCCTTAGAAAAATTCATAACATGATTTGATATGTTCAATTATTTTGAGGAGAAAACTTAATATTTCAAGTCCTTGCCTTTCATCTGAAAGATAAGGAAGAGATAGAAAGTGATGTTGCTTTGCATGGTGGGGAGATGTATTAAAAAAGAACTCATATCTAATGTAAATAAGTTTTTCCAAAGAATATTGTATATAAGCCTTAACTTTTTCCATTATTATTGAAAAAGAAATTCTTTTATGGAAGCTATTACACACATGATAAATAATATTTCTAGAATACACACACACACAGATATATTTATATATATATATATATATATATATATATATATATATATATAGAGAGAGAGAGAGAGAGAGAGAGAGAGAGAGAGAGAGAGAAAGATGAATATATATATATGTTATATCTATTTCTTAAGAGATAAAAATAGAAATAATTTGAAAAAGAATGCTTTCTTTTTATTCAACTATCATTGGAACAGGTTACAAGTTATTTTGAAATTTAACTTCTTTTACTGAAAATTAAATGCTGTATGTATTTATGTTTTGATAGAAAAAGACAATTTATAAGAAGTTATTTCCAATTTTAACCTGAATCAATGGTTTAATATGAAAAATCTAAAAGAGTATTTGTTAAGAAATAGGCAAAATATCATAGTAGACGAAAAGTAATTTAAATTTCATTTTTCTGGTATTATGTAAAGAATAAAAAATAATTCATCCAAGCAAGTGGTAATACACTTTATACATATTTTTAATCTTGAGAAAATAGTTTCTGCTTACTTTTATCCTGTGTATTACTTATAAGTTAAAAATGGATAAATGGTTCATAATAATTTGTTAAAATATATTTGACTATTCCACTATGGCTAAGAGATCAAAAAACGGTTTTGCAAGCTTAAAAAAGACTTGGACAAACATGCATACAATGAATAAAATCATACTCAAACATTCACTGAAAAAAAACTTCAATCAATGATAGTAAATATTTGGGAATAATAAATATATAGTTAATATAAAGATTATATATACAAGAAAGTAACATTCTATTTATATATGTTTGCCTGTTTCAAAGAATATTTAACGAATTATGCAAATTATCTTTGAATATTTCATTGCTGCTTATAATTTTCAATAAATGCTTTGAAATAAAACACTTGGTGGGATTTAGTAATATAACCAACTTTCTCATCTTGTTATTAAGTTGCTATTTATTAGATAAAGAGCCTTAATTAAATGCTGCAAAGTATTTTGTTTGATGCTCTAGCAATACTGCGAATCCACCACCCTGTTTGATGTAGTAACAGCAGTAAAATGCTATACATTTGTAGTATGAAAAACAATAGCATAATTACTATAACAACAAAATTGTTTGCAAATAACTTATCCTATGATTTCAAAAATATGTCAAGAAAAAAGTGAGATGGCACTTGAAACATTTCTCTTTATTGAGAATGAGAAAAACATATGCATACTTTCAACAGGTTGAAAAGAAGTTTTACAATATATGAATATATCAAATAAATATTTTAACACAAAGGAAAAAAAATCACATTGATCCTCATCATATATATATATACAAACTTAGTGCATAGATCAATAGGTTGAGTATAGGAGTTATCTTAATTCCTGTTGCTTTTTCTATATGTTTTATCAATAGTTCCCCCTCAATGCTATAGGTGTTGTGCTTAGCTTTTTAAGGTTTTCTGAGTATATATTTGTTTTCTTTTAGATAGCAAGAATTTTATGTATGTAGTTTTGATAGGAGTTCATAGTAATGTTTTGATGTCTTTGTATGTACACTTCATATATATATATATAAACTTACTTTCAGAAAGCATTTGACCAATATTTGTGTTAGCAAACAGACAAATTGCAATTGTTTTATCATGTGGTAACAAGAGTTAGATGGGTCATCACAGACAAAGTCAATATTTAATTGGAGCTACTAACTGCTCGAATGAATGTGCCCCCCCCCCCCCCCCCCACACACACACACACTCCCATCTGGCTTACATATGTTCGTGCACTCAACAGAGTGCACAAGCTGCATTTTATTGAAAAGTCCTCCTGACCCTTTTTTGGCAAGTTTTACTATGGCTGGATTCCCTTCCTATCTCACCGACTTGGATGCATCTATTGTGTAGATTATCAATACTGGGGAGGTTGCTGTGGACACAACTGAAGAGTCTTGATTTTTTTTTCAGCTGGAAGCAGTTTCTATCACTAACCGAGCGTTTTAATGTGAAAATTAGATAGTGAAATAGAGCTTCTGCCGCATTTTTGACTAAGTAAATTAGCCTAATGGTTGGAGTTATAAAAACCCAACTAATTAGGCTAATTTACTAAGTCAAAAATATGGCGGTAGCTCTATTTCACTATCTAATTTTCAAATTCTCCACTGTTTGTAAACAAAGCTAATTTTCAAAAACAACACTAAGCTCTGTATCTTATATATATGTATATGTATTGAATATCATTTTTTTATGGCAGCAGCACTAAAGAAGTTGCCATACTATGACAGGAAAGTTTTTCTGAACCTCTTTGGCATAGTTTCTTAGTCTGGAAGCCCTTCCTAACACCAACCACTTTATACAGTGTACTGATTGTGTTTTATCCTGGTACCAGCTCTAAGGAGTTTGTTGGTCATTGACCTGACTGAAGTATCCTCCCTATTCAGAGAAGAATAAAAGAAAATTTGAAATTTCGAATATTTAATTTATGCTAATCAGTAAGATATATATATTCTTTCTTTATGAGAGCAAACATTTTAAAAATAAATAAGGATAAAACAGAAAATAATAATGATAAGATCTATGATTAAAATAAGACTCAACTATGCTATGATGATAGACAGAGCAATGATAGAAGTTGTTGTCATGCAAGTCCTGAACAAAAGACAGATGTATAAAAGTAAAAAAATATAAATAGTCTAAGACAAGGGAATGACTAAGGAAACTTTTCCTGTGCAACATGATATATTAAGAAGGATGTCATCTAGGAACATTTTTTTTTTCATGATAATGTAGACATATAAACGATAACACTAAAATCAGACAGAAAAAAAAAACAGTGCAAGCAACACTGAGTGGTAGAGTGTTTGACCCAAAGTGGTAAAGCATATATGAGCAATAAAATTAAGAATATGACAGGTCTGTCAAGCATGGTTGTAGAATTGTAAAAGATACAAGTAGATAATCTAGTTACAAATATTACCTATCAAAAACATAATGGAAAATATTTCTACAAGGCATGCTATCAAATTCACAATTATTTTAAGTTGTAAGGATTAAAGATTTAGCTAAACAAAAATTTCACAGTGAAATTATGCATAAATCAATAAATAAACATATATATATATATATACACATACATACACACACACTAATATACTTATAAAATTCATGCAGTATATATATCAACTGGAGAAGTTTTTGACAAGGTGATGACTAAAGTAACTCCTGCTCTGGAGTGTGATGTATAAATAAAGATTCCTTTCAGAAAAAAGTATTCAAAATAATGAAGATCTCCACATATAATAATTAGCTTTGTGTTTTTGTTCACTGTCATGCTACAGAGAGAATGTGGAGGTAGCAGGCTGTCAAATAGAGATTAAGTGCTTATTACACAGCCTCGGCTGGCAAACAGGGAAAGAAGAAGAGAATGAGTTGACTGGTGTAAAATATTAGCTTTAAGCAATCTTCCTCTATTGATATATAACAATGGAAAACTTGAACTCTTTGTAGAATTAATAGTTTTATTATGAATATTGTGTTAAAAGAACTTCTGATATAATGATAATTGCATGTAAATCTTTTGGTTGTGTCCTATTTTACTATGATACTGAAGGTAAAATGAAAAAAAAAAACAAACAGACAGTGAAATGTACTTAGTTTCTGTTTATATATTGTTACATAATTTTGTTAGTCTATTATATGTTATGGTAAATTCTTTAACAAAATAACACAAATGTGTTCCAGCTATGAGTATCTAACCAAACAAAATTGTACTTTTGTTTCAATGAGTCTCTATAACACAACAGTTTTATATAAAGACAAAAGAAAATATTTTAACATAATTTGGAAATATATTAAATTAGTTAAATATTATATATATTTTAAATTATATTCCATGGCTGGTATACCTTTGTACTATTTTTAATATAATTTATTGTAGCACATGAAAATATTTTAAAGGTATATTTCTTTTCTTTTTTATAATGTCTGGAGGAAGGAGC
This sequence comes from Eledone cirrhosa, assembly GCA_964016885.1. Taxonomy (NCBI): domain Eukaryota; kingdom Metazoa; phylum Mollusca; class Cephalopoda; order Octopoda; family Eledonidae; genus Eledone; species Eledone cirrhosa. The sequence continues at coordinate 58,531,356 of OZ024740.1, read as the reverse complement.
AGTGTCTGGAAGAAATAACAGTGTCTTGAGGGATGAAGGAGTAGTGTCTGGAGGAAGGAAGGGGTAGTGCCTGGAGGAAGGAAGGAGCAGCATCTGGAGGATGAAGGGAATAGTGTCTGGAGGAAGCAAAAAAGGAGTAGTGTCTGGAGGAAGAAAGGGGAAGTGTCTGGGGGAAGAAAGGGGAAGTGTCTGGAGGAAGGAAGGAAGGGGTGTGTCCATGTCATTTGCAGGCCCTCTGAGATTGATGCCATAGATGTTCCACCTAAACTGCAGCGTCAACATAAGTCTGAAAGACATGAGGAGCAAATGACTTCCAGATAGCCAATGTTCTGGCAGGATGAACTGGGTGTAGTGATTAGTGTGAAATTTGGGGTTCGAGACATAGCATAAGTGATGAGAGAAGGAAAGATAAGCCAGGGATGCCTGAGTGAGGTGGCATTAGACCATACAAATCTATAGACAAGAAGCTGAAGCATGTTTCTGAGAGACTTTATGGACCTGGTACTCAAAGAATACTAGAAAACAACACATTATAATAATGGTATATAAGTAAAATATGTAGAAGTTAGAAAGGAATCTGAATGTTTTGGATGCTAGTCCTTCATCAGAAGATTGATACATTCAGAAGAGAGGATGTCTGGGAGAGAGAATAAATACATGGTGTTGGTAGTCAGCCATCTTAAAAAATATATATATATAAGTGCCTCTTTCTCTCTCTGTGTGTACATATATATATATATGTATTATATATATGTGTGTGTGAGTGTAGGTTTTACATCAAAGTATTGTTCTAAAAAAATGTTCTGACAAGAATTAGGGTCCCATCACTTCCAAGTAAGACCTTACACTACAATTGTTCACTGTCTGAAGTATTTCAATATTTGTGTGGTTAACAACATTGTAACATCTTTGTAATTATATTTACAGAATTAAAATGTTATAACTATCCTTAATGCTTTCACATTTAAACTGGATGTACCCAGCCATAATTTTCTCCCCTCTTTTTGTTCAAACTGGCTGTTATCAGCCACTCATACTGATGTTAACGTATTGATCTCAAAATAAATAACATCAAAATCTCATAGATTCAATATTTTCTGAGGTAATTATGTAAGGTAAAGCCTATACTGCAAAAATACAATAGTATATATAGAGTAATGTAAATGCTAAAGGGTTAAACTGTTGAGTGGAACAATAAAAACAATGTTATGAGTGAAAAATATTGTTGTTGTTTGGTGCTTAACCCTTTAGAATTTACATTACTCCATATTTACTATTATATTTTCATGGTAACGGGTTTACCTCACATACTGAATTTATGAGATTTTGATATCATTAATTTTGAGAACAATACCTTAACATCAGTATGAGTAGCAAGTTACAGCCAGTTTGAACATAAAGAGGTGAGAGAAATCTAGACGGATACAGCTGGTTTAAATGCTAAAGGGTTAAGTGTGGCATTGTGAGACATAATTATTTGTGGTTAGCATTCACTACTACACTTACAAATGATTGGTCTAAGTCTTTTCTATGTGATCAATATGTAATCTACAATCAAATACGAATTTCCAGTTGTTTAAGTAAGAAATCTATCAATAGTTTCACTCATCATTTTCTATGATTAACTCTTTTGTTACCAAATCTCTAATAAAAGTTGCTGTATACGATTCTCAATTAATTGTTAATATAACCCAGAATTTCTCATTATTAAGGTGGTGTTTATAGCATAACTTAACCTGAACCAGAGATGGTTTCAGGCTGTTTGGTATCAGGTGGGTTAATAAAACTTGTATCATTTTAAACGATGCAAATACAAATAATAATGCTTTTGTTGACCTGGAAAATGTATTTGATAGGCTTCCATGTGCTGATAGAATTCCATGTACGGTAACTGATAAGCAATGAACATGTTAGATATCACTGATATACATGCCACGAATGCAACAACTAAAATTAGAATTACGATTCTGTGAGGAGTTTATGACTGACATCAGCAATGTATGTCTGATTAATATTAAACTGACAGTACAACAAAAATGAAGCTGTGATGCAAGTGATTGGGTTATATATAATATCTTTAATTTATTAAAATACATGCAGGGGGTCGGGGAGGTGGATACAGATGATAGGGCAAAATGGAGAAGCTTGTCATGAGGCAGCAAATGGCCTTAAAACACTTGTGATATTATATTAAAATACATACCACACAAAAGATATGCATTTCATTAGTCATTTAATTTTCTCTAGTAACTATATTATCATTATTTCTTAATAACAAGGGTGGTGAATTGGCAGTATTGGTAGAGGGTCGGATGCCATGCTTTACAGCATAGAGTTACGGCCCTTTATGATCTGAGTTCAAATCCCGCCAAGGTTAACTTTGCCTTTCATCCTTACGGGGTTGATAAAATAAAGTACCAGTAATGCACTGGGTAATTGCTGGCCTTGTGCCAAAAGTAGAAACAATTATTTCTTAATAAAGAATGTATGTGTGTTTAATAGGTTCTTGTTCTGTTGACCCTAAAGAGAAAACATAAGTATGGGGGTGCATTTCATACCATATGCAAGCACTGAAAATACATACCTAAAAATTACAATACACCGACAGTCTTAGAATAAAAAGAATTGATGCTAGGATACAGATAAAAAACACTATAAATATTATAGACTTTATACAAGCTACATTCAAAGAGTAAATAATCTTCATTTTAGTATATTTAAATATATATTTATTATTTAATATACACAATAATAATTATTTGCAAATCAAAGTGTATGATAAAAATAAAATAAAACTTGACAAATATATAGAATATCAAAGGTAGATGTAATAATATTTAGCATTATCTTCTTCCTCGTTAGTTTGTGAGATACTACTCTGTCTACAAACTTGTTTAATCTGTTTTTACCATGACAACTATTAATCAGATAACAATATTTATTCAGCCAATTTGTTCAATGAAATGTCTATAAAGCTGTCTGTTTAGAGAGACACAGTTATAAATAATTTCGTTTCTTAGTCATCATCTTAATAGATTTGAAAACCTTTTAACTTTTAATCACCCTATTACATTATCGAGTCCTCTAACATTTGAAATAGTAATATTACAATTACATTCAGATTTTTCCCTTCTCAATGAAAGTAAAAAGAGGTGGTGAATTTATCACAGATTTATATGCATATTTCCTATCACTGTGAAATAGGTCTCTTACTCTTAAAACCCTGACAAAAGGCATAAGTTGGTTACTGGCACAAATAATACCTTCAATTTTACCTGGCAGAAGATATTTCTGTACAAGCATAACTATCAATGATCACCTGCTAATTGACATTTTAGAAAGATGATTGTGTATATATATATATATATATATATATATATATATATATATATATATATATATATAGATAGATAGATAGATAGATTTCTTTATTTGCCACAAAGGCGCACAAGAAAAGGGGACAATACAAAGACATGCCGGGGATTTTACATAGTTGTGTAAAAAATATAAAACAAACAGATAGATAGATATACTTATACACACACACATGTATATATATATATATATATATATGTAGAGAGAGAGATAGAGCGTCTGTGGTGGTGAGACTGGGGAAACCACTTGGCCCCATGGTCGGGATTTTACCTATCTTTCTCTCTCCCTCTCTCTATATATATGTATATCATCATCATCATCATCACCATCGTTTAACATCCACTTTCCATGCTACAGGGTTAGACGTGTTGTCCCCTTTGAGGCAAGTCGGGTCAGGTGACTGTGTCGTGGTAAACACAGAACTGATTCTGGCTAGGTTTCTACAGCTGGATGCCCTTCCTAATGCCAATGATATTTACAGTGCTTTTTGTCATGTCACCTACACAACCATTTTACAGTGTGGGCTGAATGCTTTTTGACATGACACCTACACAACCACTTTACAGTGTGGGCTGAATGCTTTTTGTCATGACACCTACACAACCACTTTACAGTGTGGGCTGAATGCTTTTTGTCATGACACCTACACAACCACTTTACAGTGTGGGCTGAATGCTTTTTGACATGACACCTACACAACCACTTTACAGTGTGGGCTGAATGCTTTTTGACATGACACCTACACAACCACTTTACAGTGTGGGCTGAATGCTTTTTGTCATGACACCTACACAACCACTTTACAGTGTGGGCTGAATGCTTTTTGTCATGACACCTACACAACCACTTTACAGTGTGGGCTGGGTGCTTTTTGTCATGACACGTACACAACCACTTTACAGTATGGGCTGGGTGCTTTTTGTCATGACACCTACACAACCACTTTACAGTATGGGCTGGGTGCTTTTTGACATGACACCTACACAACCACTTTATAGTGTGGGCTGGGAGCTTTTATGTCATGACACCTAAATGACCCCTTTACAGTGTGGGCTGGGTGCTTTTTGTTGTGACACCTACATGAACACTTTACAGTGAGGGTTGGATGCTTTTTGTTATGATACCAACACAACAACATTACAGTGTATGGGTGGTATGAACAGAAGTGGGTGGGTGTTGAGGCATGGGAGGTATATGGAAGGGAGGAGGAGGATAACGGTTAAGAGGTGCCTACTGGATATATGTTTCAGTCCGTGCACATGGGAAGGATGGTCTTCTGTATTACTGCATGATGCCAATGATCATGATCCTGTGTCATTATCTTTGAGAGGTGCAATTGTGCAAGGTCAGCTTTTATCACAATATTCCATTGTGTATCAGGCATGAACCTATATTATAGTTGGAATGGTACTACAACTGATGATTACAACTTAATTCTGATTATACTTGAATTAACGAAAGTGATCCAAACACCTCTGAAATTATTGTGTACAGTGCTCAGGTGCACTACAACTCATCAAAGGTGCATGTATAGTACAGAGAATAATGTACAAATGTCAGGAAAGTGAACAGTGTATGAGTCAAGATATACATGTGTGCATGTGTATGGAGCGGGGATCAGTTAATTAATTATGTATATAAAGACTGACTCTCTCTCTCTCTCTCTCATATATATATATATATACACACATTTTATGTTGTTATTACCATGCTTGCATGGGCTAAACAGGCTTTTTCCAGCACAGCATCCCTCTCCATTCTGTGCATGGGTTCATCATGAAAAATGGACATTAAACGGTGATGATGATGATGATATATACATACATTCTCACACACACATATATATACATACATATAAAATGTGTGTATATATATATGCATACACATAGATATATCCTCGTTATCATCGTTTTTGCCTCTGTTTTTCCATGCATGGGTTGGATGGGTCCTTCTCAGCACGGCATCTCTCCACTCACCGAGACCCTTATCCATTTCCTCTGCCAGTCTTATTGATTTGAGGTCAGCTCTCTCAACCTCTGCCCAGGTCTTTCATGGACGGACTTCCTCTACAGCAGCTTTCTTCCACTTGGATTTCCTGGCATTTCTTCACCCAGCAATCATTGTCCATGTACATCACATGTTCATAAAAACAGTCTTCTCTCCTGCACACAACCTCAGATTCCTTCTAAACCCAGCTTCTCCATCAGCTCATCCAAACTCTGCCTTTCTCTCACTTATATATATATACACACATGCTACAAAGCCAGACTTTACAACACATGTAATGTTTTTTTTTTTAATGGTCTGCGAATATCTTTCGTTTGCCTTCTCTCTCAAGAATATATTCATAATACTACTTCAACTAAACAGTCAATTTGAATATTGTTTTTATAAATCTTGTAATTGTAAATTGCCATTTTTCTTTTTACAAATAAAAGTCACTCAAACTTGTATAAACATATGCTGTTTAATCACACATTAATAGTACTACTGAAGCCACAAGAGGACAGTGTTTTAGTCTATATGGGCATGCGATGTGAACACCATATAACAGACATAGCAGTATCAGTAGAGGGTTGGACACCATGCTTTGACGCATAGAGTTACGGCCATTGCCAGTCTGAGTTCAAATCCCACCGAGGTTAACTTTGCCTTTCATCCTTACAAGGGTCGATAAAATAACGTACTAGTAATACACTGGGATAATTGCTGGCATTGTGCTAATAGTAGAAACAACTATTACCATATATACTCGAATATGAGCTGAGGATTATATGACCAAAAAATCAATAGTAAAATTGGGGGGGGGGGGGGGGTTGACTTATATATTCCATCTAAACAACCCATTGATTAGCTGCCTTGGCTTATAAATGAGGTTTCGATTTTTACTCATTTCTCAGACATAAAATAGGAGAGCGGCTTATATTCAAGTATATACAGTAACTCAGGATTGGAATTACAAGGAAATGGTTCCCTTCAGAATACATTGTAGTGGTGATAGTTTTCAATGACATCATCTGGAAAATGGCCATAACATATTTGAATCGTTAAGAAGCTTGCTTTCCAATGATAAGGTATTGGGTTCAATTCCACTGCATAGCATCTTAGGCAAGTGTCAGTTACCAAAGTCTTTGGTCAACCTTAGCCTTGTAAGAGACATTGGGTAAGCGGAAACTGTTCAGCAGCTTGTCAAAAAAATGTACTGTACCTGTAATTCAAAGGACCAGTCCTGAAACATCATTATGCTGAATCTCCCTGAAAATTATATTAAGTGTACATATGTCTATGGAATGCTGAACCACTTACAAGTTCATTTCATGAGCAGGCTGTCTTGTTGGGTGAACAACTGCAGCACTCATCATCAAAACTGATAGAGATACATTCAATCTGGGAAACTATTCTAAACATTACTAACAAAATAGTATTAAAAAATATTAATCTATAGAACTATCCTCTTTTTGTTTATGAATATTAATATAACTATACATGTTGTCTTAGTTTTGAATCAGCAGACATATAATCAATGCCATTACAGTATGAATACTCTATTTTTTAAGGAATTAAAGGACTACACCCTTTAATGTGACCTTACCTTATTTAAGACAAGGGGGTATAATTTGAGGAAGATTTGGCTGCCTATTTTACCAAGTCAAGAAACCATAAAAAGGTGCAAATTGTAATAAATGGAAGATAAATATAAACAGCACTAAGAGAATTTGTTGGGTTTCATATAAAGATTACAATTCTGATATTAAATTGTTTATTAAAAAAATGTTTAAATACCCTTTAATGTAAAACCATTTATGCACATAAGTTATATACATACACACACACACACACACACACACACACACACACACACACATATATATATATGAGGGAGATAATATATACAAACATGTGTATGTATATATATATATATGTTTCTAACTGAGCAAAAACCAAGGTGTTAGCAAGTACATAAGAAGGCAGGACCCTGATCCCTTTAGGGAAGTGGCCCTGCTTGATATGTAGAAATAGAGAAAGTAAAATCTCTATACAATGTACACAATGTAAATCTTGGGTACACAAGAGGTATCTTGTTATAGCAGGCTGACTGACAGAAAAGATAAACTTTGTATGTAGCAGCTCCACATGTATTGCTAGTAGTAAGTGAAATAAACCTTTTTTTCCAATCACAGGAAGGACCCATAAAAGTGGTTAATAGCTTCTGTTACCTAGTTGATCTAATTAGCATGGAGTGGGGGTGCTCTGAGAGTACAGTAGCTAGAGTAAGGAGAGGAGGGAAAAAGTCTAGGGAGCTTCTACCTCCATCGACAAAAGATTTCTCCCTACAAATGAAAGGTCAGCTGTATGATGCCTGTGTGTGATACTGTAGGATAGTGAGACATGGACAGTGAATGCAGAGGATATATGAAAGTTGGAAAGAAATGAAGCAAGCAGGATTTGCTGAATATGCAATGTTAATGTGTGTATGCAACAAAGCATGGATGAACTAAGAGAAACACTGGTTATAAGAGGAATTAGATGTAGTGTGCAAGAGAAAAGATTATGTTAGTATGGACATGTGATGTGCATAGTTGATGATTGTTGGGTGAAGAGGTGTCAAGAAACCCCAGTGGAAGAAAGCTGCAGTAGAGGAGACCAAAGGAAGACCCAGGTGACAATGGTAATAGTTGACCTCAAATTTCTGAATCTTACAGAGGAGATGATGAAGGAATGCAATGAGTGGAGAGATGCTATGCTGAAAAAGACCTGACTAACCCATGCAAACATGAAAAAGTGAATGTATGATGATGATAGTGATGATATATATATATATATATATATATATATATATAATGGCTGCAGCTTGATTTCGAGTAATGCCATCGCTTTAAACTTAAGCATGAGCATCACGGAGGTGGATTTTAGTCCATATGCCTATGGCCAGCAATGCCATGCATCACAAAAAATGTCACATATCAAGCAATGCTTATGCTTGAAGCTTTTTTAAGTGAGGAAAGGCTTTGCAAGGTGTCTATCTGACTCTCTGAACATCAAATACATTTACCCCAAAAGAATAATTGGTTTACATCCTTGGACGCAAACGAAGTCGCAGGTTTTATATCAGAGTGATTTTCTCCTAAAGAGATGTCTTAATCAAGATTAGGAGTCTCTTGCTCCACAAAATTAAAAAAAAAAACTTTATTGGATGGCCGTTGACTCTCCTGAATTCCTCCGCCCTTTGACAGGTTTAGTTTTTCATCCCACAGGGTGTCCAAAATCACCCTCTTCACCAAGCAAGCTTAGAGGAGTTGCCAGTTTAGTTGACGATAACCCGACCATGCACAGGCTGTACTGGGTTAGATGTTACCAGCAGCACTGAAGAGCGACCTGACATAATATATATACATACATACACCACTCAAATTATTTATCACAATGAATTGTTGATGTCATGATGTTTTTTTCCATCTGCGCTTGACAAAAGAACAGTTAACTGCTTGCTTGAGGTGGACTTTTATAAATTTAAATGATGTCAATCATATTTTCTAAATATCAATTTTTGAGAGACAAATATTGTCAGCAGCATCAAGAATTGAAATACTTCCCTGATCTGTTTCCCTGATAGACAAATAGTGTCAAGCTGTCATGAAATGATGTTAACTAACAAGATGCTCTGTTCCCTTGAATATTCAAGCCATCATCACCATCATCTAATGTCTGCTTTCTCTACGAGGAAAATATCAATATGACGTATACTGATTATATAAACATTGTTTTTTTTTAATTAAATAAAAAATGATAAAAAAAGATATGAGGAACACATTCAGGCCAGGGAAATAAAAATTAATACTACTGACTCTGGCAAAAAAAACTTGCTAGATAAGCAGTTTGATAAACCTGAAAATCTTTTCCAAGAGAATCAGAAACTTAAATCTTTCCATCAAAACATCAATAAACATCAACAGTACGTTGAAGTTTACATCAATAACAAAAGAAATTCATGTGTATATGAACAGCTTGGTGGAACACAAGTATATCTCATAAAACAATTGCACAGCGCATATGTTACCATTACAATTACTGATTCTCTGACTCTCAAGGATTGGGGGGGGGGGGGGATAGTGTACCGCCTCTCTCCATCCATCTCTGCAACAAGCCGGGACATGGGTTGTCACAAAATCTTCATCAGTCCATTCTATGAAGTTATCTGCCCCATTTTTTAAATATATAAGACATGCATACATCTTTATAGATAACAAATACTGTGTGAGAATTCTTTAAACACATTTACAAATTGTAGTAATCCCATTTTCTGATTACCTTGATAAGCAATCTGTCACTGATTTAACAGAAATAGTTGCATGTTTCTGCAGTTGTACCAATTTCAAATGAAATGATAAAATCATTCTTTCACTTTCACTTTCATATAAGAAAGGACCTTATGACACTTATAAACTTTGGATATGAAGCTGGAATTTCATTTGTTAGCTTGGTAAGGATGAAATTACAAGCCTAAAGAAGAGAAAAGCATTTAATTGTTTTCTGACGATGCTATTGATAACAGTAGCATCTCATGTCTTTTGTAAAGTATAAAATTGTTGTTGCATACATAAGATAGACGTGAGAAAAGAAAAGACAATTACACCACATGCATGGTCTAGAATATAATGAATACAGCTGGCAGGTCCAGGAATTGGTAACATTTCCAATTTCTGGTTAAAGTACTGAAACTAGATAAATAAAAAGTTGGCAACAGTCTTCAATAAAATATTAGACACCAGAATTAAAATTGAGTCAATGAGGATCCTTTGCTGTAGTAATTTAGTCATATATATATTGTGTGTATAAAAGCTGAGATGGTCACAGAATGATTATAAATCTGTATGAAAAAGGCTCACCTGTGGCTAAACACCAACATCAAAATCCTGTTAAAACTACAGATTCAGCACAAGTAAGGCTATATGGTTAAGGCATTCACTTTTCAACTATGTGATGGGGAGTTCACTCCCAGTGCACAGCATGTTGGAATGGTGTCGTCTACCATATTCCCAAGCTACTCAAAGCCTTGTCAATTAAATTTGGTGGTATACAGGAACTATGGAAATGCATCAAAGGCACTGTCCTTATTCAGTCTAACCCCTCTACCTGGCCCTAAGGAGTCTTAGAAGGGTCTACTCTGGTGCTGGATAATGCTCACTCCAATCTTAATAAAAGCTAATGAAAAAAGGGTTATGAAATAAGTTATGGGTACTACCCTGCCTCCTAAGACAAAGCCTTTAAAACCCACTGTAGGATTAGATAAATGAACAATAGTTATTTTATAAAGAGAAAAATAATTAAAACTCCAAATAGTAAGCTACATAAAATTAGTAGAGGTTCAATTACTCAGAGAAAAAGAAAATTACAAAATTCAATAAATGAAATGGAGTTCAAAAGTAGATAATACTAGCCCTGATGATCTAAGCTAATATTAAAACATAAAGATAAACTTAAGGCCAGAAAGATAATAAGTGTAGATTTGTTAGTTATTCCAGCTTTGATAGAATTAATTAGAAGCAAAAGCCAGAAAGGAACATCTTCTTCACCCACTTATTCCTGGGAAGGTTGTTGGAGCAGAGTCCTGAAGCACACCTTCCAGTAGCTCTTGTCAAGCAACTGTTTCCAATTGATCCAGCTAGCTCCCCAAGTGAGACCAGCTGAGCTCATAGATGCTATCTAACCATCTCACTAGGGGTCTACCTCTGGGTCGCCTGCCAATTGGTTTTGCCCATACTTATTACTTGATGCCTTTGACAATAAGGAAGAGCAATTAGAGACGTGCAATATAGAGGAACAGTGGGAATTCTATTCTATTGGCAGGAGGAGAGTAATTTGGTGGTGTAACAGTAAGGTGGAGGAGACAATCAAGGCCAAAAAGCAGGCTTGGAAAGTAAGGCAGGATGGGGGAAGTAGAGAAGCTAGGTGACAAGTGTACCTTGCAAAAAGGGAAGCAGAAGATAGAAAGTTCAAGCATGTTCTACAATGTGAGGTGTTCAGGATTGCTAGACAATGTGTCAAGGAAAACCATGATATTGTAGGGGAAAAGTGTGTCCGTAATGATAATGGTGTACTTGCCATCACTGATACTGATAAGAAGGTAGCTTAGAAGTGTCACTACGAGAGACTATTAAATGAGGAGAATAAATGGGAAAAAGATACTCTGCCCCAAATCGATCCAATAGAAGGACCAGCGGTGCAACTTAAAGGTAGTATAATAAGTAAGGCAATCAAAGATATGAAGACATCCAAGGCAGCTGGGCCTTCGGAGATAGTTGCTGAGATGTTGAAAGCATCTGGAATGGTGGGGCATACTATGGTCACCCGGATAGTAAACCAAGTCATACAGAATGAGGTCATACCAAATGATTGGCATAGCCGCAACATCATTAACTGCTACAAGGGTAAAGGAGATGCTCTAGATAGGGGAAACCATAGAGGCATTAAGTTAGTTGACCAGGTCATGAAGGTCGCAGAAAGAGTTATAGCACAACTAATCAGAGATCAAATCGATCTAGATGAAATGCAGTTTGGGCTTGTGTCAGGTAAAAGTACCACATGCGCAGTTTTCCTTGTACGGCAACTACAGGAGAAGTACCTAGCTAAAAGTAAACCCCACTACTTAGCTTTTGTAGACCTGGAGAAAGCCTTTGACAGCGTCCCCCACACCATTATCTGGTGGGCTCTTAGAAAACTAGGTGTTGATGAATGGCTTGTGAGAGCTATACAAACCATGTATAAAGAAACAGTCAGTAAGTTTAAAATTAACAAGGAATATAGTGAAGAATTTAGCGTAAAAGTTGGTGTTCATCAAGGCTCTGTCCTTAGCCCCCTCCTATTTATTATTGCCCTTCAGGCTATAACAGAGGAGTTTAAGACCAGCTGCCCATGGGAACTCCTATACACAGATGATTTAACTCTCATAGCTGAATCTATGGCTGAACTAGAGAAGAAATTCCAAACATGGAAGCATGACCTAAAATCAAAAGGCCATAAAGTTAACTTGTCTAAGACTAAAGTTCTAGTTTGTAGAAAGGAAAATAGGGCACAGGTGCCCTCAGGGAAATGGCCATGCTCAGTGTGTAGGAAAGGAGTAGGCAGAAATTCCATTTTATGTCCCAAATGCAAAGTATGGGTGCATAAAAGATGTAGTGGGATCACAGGTAAACTATCCAAGAAAGTAGATTTTATATGTGGCCGATGCTCAGGTGCAATAAGTAGCAGCAAGTGCCCACAGGATACTAGCTCCTTCTATTGCCCAATGGTTCTATAGAAATAGTGGACACTTTCCGTTACCTGGGTGACAAAATCAGCAGTGGTGGAGGGTGCTCTGAAAGTACAGTAGCCAGAGTCAGAACGGGTCGGAAAAAGTTCAGAGAGCTCATACCGCTGTTGGCCACAAAAGGTTTCTCTCTGAAAATGAAAAGCAGATTGTATGATGCCTGTATATGAACAGCAATGTTACATGGCAGTGAGACATGGGCATTGTGTCCAGAGGACATGCGCAGACTGGAAAGGAACGAATCATGCATGCTCCATTGGATATGTAATAGTAATATACGTGAACGGCAAAGCATAAATGAACTAAGTGAAAAATAGGAATAAGAGGGATCAGATGCTGTTTACTTGAGAGAAGACTACGTTGGTATGGTCACGTGATGGCGCATGAAAGACGACAGCTGTATAAAAAAGTGCAGGGCGATCAAAATTGATGGAAGTTACGGAGTAGGTAGACCCAGAAAAACCTGGGACGATTTGATAAATTTCGACCTTACACACTTGCACCTCTCTAAGACCGAGATCTTTGGTGCTATGCAGTAATACAGAAGACCCGCCTTGCCTATGTACAAAGCGAAACCTACAGTCAGTAGGCACCTCTTAACCAAATATACACCCCAATCCACTACCCCTACTCTATCCTCCCACTCCCACCAACACCACCCTCTCTCTGTAAAGTTGGTACCACAACATTCAGTCCAAATAAATGAGTTAATGAGATTGAGATCATGTAGGTGTCACGATAAAAAAAAACACACAGTCCATGCTGTAATGTAGGTAACACAGTAAAAAGTTCCCAGTCCACACTGTAAATGTGCTTGGTGTTAGGAAGGGCATCCAGCCGTAGAAAACCTGCCAGATAGTCCTATATGAGCGAGACATGATCACCCGACCAACCTTGCCTAAAGTGGGACAACTCCCATCTAACCCATGCTAGCATGGAAGATGGACGTTAAACGAAGACGATGATGATGATGAATCTGTCCAGTGATTCTTTCCTTAGACATGCTGACCATGCCTGTAGTATCAGGGATGTACAGTCTCAAGAGTAGTAGCAGCTTTACCTGGAATGATTCTTTGATCTCCGAGCTATGTGCTCTAATATAACTCCAAAGATCCTTTGGTGGAACCCCATTTTGGCTGATTCTTTTCACGATAGTATTCTTTCAGTCATTACCCAAGATTCACGAAAAAGAAAAGTCAAAAGAAACAAATGGTCTTCCCTGGGGAAGGATGCACTGCCCAGTAAAAGTTAGTTATTAGTGACATCAAAATAAACAAAAGACAGAACAAGACATGCAGGAAAATATGGTGACAGAGGGTGTGGAAGCTAAAAGACTTCTCTCAGTTGAATATAGGTTTAGAAAGGCCCTACAGGATGCACTTGATGAGAGGGATGATGAGCTAGATACATATAACGTATAGGACAACTGGAAATTCTTATGCGACAACCTTTTGCGAACTACTGGCGTGACTTGATGTTGGAGTAAAGCGCCAGCCAGACTGAGGATGACCTGGTGATGGAACAGCGCCGTAGATGCAGCCATTAAAGCCAAGGGACAGGCATGGAGAGACTGGAAAAATGTGGGTAGCAGAGACAGGTACCAAGTAGCTAAGAAAGAAGCTAGGAAACATGTATAAATTTTCCAATGTCATGAGACGTGAGGATCAGAGATGTGAAGTGTTCTGAATTGCAAGGCAGTGTGTTAGTGTGAATCAAGATGTTGTTGAAGAAAATTGTGTTAGAAATGACGTTGGTGCACTTAGCACCACTGAGCACCAAGTTATAGCACAACTAATTTGGGAATAAATATTTACACTTTCTATTATAATTCTACATTATTTTCTAAACACCAACTTAATAATGAAAAAATTAGCTATATAACTAAATCCCTCTAAATTCTTGATTATTTGAAAACAAAAAGTGTATTTTATTAGAAAAACAGTAATGAAAGGGTTGAAACAAACAGATGAGACTTTGAAAATGTTTACATGTACTTATCTAATGATTGTTAGAGATCACAGAAATGTTAAACAAGTTATCTTATAGTATTTTTAAAAATAATATTTTTCAAATGGAAATTATATTTTTATCTCATATTAAAAATGATTCTATATTTAAAATCATTGAGATTTGTTGCATTTAACATGAAAGGTGTGCAGATAGGAATTGTTTAAGTTCTCTTAATGTCTTTGTTTTTTTGAAATTATTTATTTTAATGGAAATTCTATTTTTACTTTATATTAAAAATTGTTCTATAGTTAAAATTATTTTACAAAAAAATCTTATACTATCAAAAGTAGCTTTTATAAAATTATCCTTTTGATAAATAGTTACTTCAATAAAATTTTGTGTAATGAAACATTCAATAAAGTGGCATTTCCATAAAACAGTCTTTGACGAAAAGCCATGGTACTGTAAAGATATATGAGTAAATACCACAAGGTACTTTAGTGCTTAACTAATTCTGCTATCTACCACACTTAAACACCTGAAACCATCCATAGTTCAAAGATACAAAGGTGTTTATTTTAAAGTGCTTATATTAATCTAAAAAAAAACGTATTTGTTAATTTATGCTCCAAATACTAGTTTAATAATGAGAAAATTCGTAATATTACCAAATTCCTCCAAATTGTTAGTTATTTTCAAAATCATAGGCAGTGTCTTTCATTAGAAATATAATAATGATTTCTTTATTAACCACAAGGGTTTACACAAAGTAAGACATTTAGGACAGTACAGGACGGTACAAATGGGCATTTCTGCATGTAAAAAAAACAAAAACAGGGGATGTAACAAAAAAGGAACTATGAAAAGTTCTGCAATAGGGGGGAGACTTCCGAGAGCCATCGTGGAGAAAGCCCATTAAAAAAAAGCCACGGTGACCCTGACCACCAGGGCAAATGCCCTCTCCCAGTTTTCTACCTTCAATTTACAGGCACATAATCAGAGTAGGCCCATTCACTCAAGCTATTCTTGCCTCTCTCACCCATCTTTCAACAAAATGCTGGAAATATGATAATGAAAGGATTAATTCAAAAAATCGTTTATCAGTCTTATTTTAATAATAAAATTTATATTTCCAACTAGACAAACATCAGTTCCTTCATTTACATAAATATTTCACATCATAAGCAAATAGAGAGGAAAAAATTAAATATGGAAGAGAGGGGTAGACTCTTTAAAACCATGTTAGGTGACAAATCTCAATTGTGCCCCATGGAAAAAATGGTGAAAGCATTTCCACAAAGAAAGAAGAAAAAAAAGACTGGTACAGTGTTATTCACATTCGGAATATTTTTTTGAATATTGCTAATGTTTTGCTATTATTACCAAAATTATTATTATTATCATAATGACAGACGAGCTTCTGCAACCAGTAGAGCACTACTAGAGATTATGTTTTACATCAAGACATGTCTCTCTCTCATTTCAATATTCAAATACCACTGAATGGAACTAACCTTTTATCTTTCTATGATATAATTTAGTTCACCTGCTTCCCTCACAGAAAGCCTTATTCCAGGAGATTCATTATTGTTATTATTGCTAGGGAGTTATGAGGCAGTTCTCAGTTCCCAGTAAAGTATGTTCACAACCTGGACTTTCAATCAAACCCACATCACTAATGCTGCTATGATAAACATAGGTATCAAAACTTCCTACTTTTCTCATTCTAAAACTCTCAGGTTCCATGTTTTTTTTATATCAAAGCATTACTACTACTACTACTACTACTACTACTACTACTACAACTAGTAATGATAATAATAATAAAAATAATAATAATAATAATAATAATAATAATAATAACAATAATAATTGAGATTCAAGGAATAACAATAACAAAAATAATAAAATAATATTAATAATAATGATAATAATAATAACAACAACAATCATAATGGAATGGTTATTACAGGACAGTGTTTTTTGTGTTCTTTATGTGTATGAGAAAAACGAAACCAATTTGTATATTCATGTGAAGTAAGGATACATATAGCAATATTTGATTTATATGTATTTCATTACATACCTTTGATCTAAACATATCAACTATTTTCTACTTTATTGCTTCTTTAATGTCTCTGTATTTTCAACACATGGCAGAGGTATTTGGTGAATACATTCTGTTATTTTTACCAAATATCCTTCTATCTAACAAATACTTCTTTTGTTAACACTATTACAACACACACATGATGTATATATATATATATATAGTTATATCTGTATCAATACAGAGTGCGTAACTGAGACTGCAACAATGTGTATATAAATATACACATTTTTAATCTGTAGACACATTAATGTATATATATATATATATATATATTTATATATATATATATATATATATATATAGATGATGATGATATATATACACACACATATACATACATATATATATATATATATACACATATACATACATATATATACACTCATATACATACATACATATATATACACACATATACATACATACATATATATACACATATACATACATACATATATATACACATATACATACATATATATATATATATATATATATATACACATACACACATATACATATATATATATATATATATATATATATATATATACACACACATAAATATATATATATATACATACACACACAAATATATATACACATACACACACAGGAAGTGAAAATGATGTGATTATGATATATATGTATGTCATAAAAAATACTGAATAAATAAACAGAATAAATCGAAGACAAAATGAGATAGATCCACAGATTTACAAAAACAAAACAAAAAGAAAATTACAAGCTGGCATTTGACACTAAAAACAAAATTGAGAAATATAAATAGAGCCATGTTCAGTTAGATAGTTGTAATTTAGTAAAGGGGGTGGGAAAACATTACAGGAATCATGGTACATTGATTAGAGATAGCATCAAAGAAGTTCCAAATATATGTTTTGGGAAACTAAAATAGAAAGTGTCTTCGCAGTTTCTAAGAAAAATAATGAAATGTACATTAAAACAGTAAAGCAACCTCCCTACCAAGTAAAAAAACAAAATAACAACTAGCAAACCAGAACTTAAAACACACCGACAAAGACTTTAACTACAATGACCTCTGATACAACATGACTAACTTACTAATTTATTTCACAACAAAATCGGTAAGTCAAAACTTGTGACAAGTTTAAATATTCATATTCGGGGTTAGCTGTGTGGTTAAGTAGATCGCTTTGCAAGCATGTGATTTTGGATTCAGTCCCACTGCTCAGCACCTTGGGCAAGTGTCTTCTACTATAACTTCAGGTTGACTAATGCCTTCTGAGTGAAATTTGGTAGACGGAAACTGCAATAACCCATTGTGTGTACATGTATATACTCACACACACATATATATAAATGTGTGTATGTGTGTGTGTGTGTGTGTGTTTACAATTGAGTTTCTGTTGTTCATGTTCCATAACTTAGTGGTTTGGCAAAATGAGATCATGCTAGTCTAGGAAAAACATGTACTGGGTGTAGAGATGAACAACTTTAAGGCAGTGCCCTAGCATGACCACAGTCACATGTTTGGAACTAAAAGACTAAAAGAATATACAGTCACACACACACACACAACCAAACATATGCAAACACACACTTATCATCATCCTTTTTGTGTCCATTTTCTCAAGTTTGCATGGCTTAGATTGGTCCTCTCTAGCACTGCCTCTTGCTATTTGTATATCACAGATAATATTTCCGAGCAAGGATTGGTAGAATTGCTAAACATTGGATAAAATGATATTGGTGTATTTATTCTGACTCTTTGTATTCTAAATTCAAATCTCACCAAGGTCAAATTTGCCTTTCATCCTTTGATAAAATAAAGTAACAGTCAAGTGCTTGCATTCATTTAATTAACTTTGCCCTTCACCCAGATTTGCTGGCCTTGTGCCTAAATTAGAAATCAATATCTCAAAAGCATACAATATATATTTCCAACAGTGAGGTAAATTAAGATGATATAGAATAAAGTGTTCTGCATCAACAGTAGATTTAAACTAATAATCCATAAGTAGTTCAAGAATTTATTCATCTCACATCTACCAGAAACAAACACATGCACACATGAATACAGACATTCAAACATACATCAGCTTTGAGAAGTAGCTAACCTTCTACATTAACTCTTCACATCTTGTAGCACATAAAACTATATTAGCAAACATTCTTGAAAATAGAAAACAGCATCATGACTGCATCACATTAAAAGTAGAAATCGTTTGTCTAACACTGCAAATTTTCACAATGATCTATCCAGTAGTAAAAACACTCTAAATATTTGAATGAACAAACCTGTTTTCATATATTTTCTATTAAATCATTAAAGGTAGTTAAGAGTTAATTAAGGTGTTGCTCACAAGTCAGGGCATGGCTGTATGGTAAAAATATTTGTTTTGCAATTATGTGTCTTCTACTATAGCCTCAAGCTGATCTTGTGAGGGGAATTTGATAGTCAGAACCATAGATGCATATGTATGCCTATTTGTTAAAATCTTTCACAATATATTGGCAAAGAATGTAAACAACTGATTGATAAAGAATGTTTCACCTATTATAATGCTAGATTACTGGTACATTGTATGTACTCTCAGCTTTTGGTTGGAGGTGGTAACAACATTTCTAGAGAAATGTTGTTACCACCTCCAACCAAATTTACTTCATGCACACACTACTAATCTTCTTATCAACATGCCAAGCCAAATACAGAACATTCTCCCTTCAATAAATGCTTCCCTGCATTAAGCATCAAGTTAGAGAAATTCAAATTAGATATAAACTGCATCTAAGTCTTCAAAGAGATATAGTCACTGGGGTTTAAAATCAGCCAAAGGAAATTTGCTTCATAACTGTCCTAAAAAATCTCAAAAGTTAAAAGAAAAGATAGTTAACCTTTTTATTTCATATTTTAGCATACCAAAACCACTATTGTTCATTACATACTCAGGCATACTATTTTAATGTCTTTATATCATTTTTAGCAAGAAAATCTATTTTATGCTAATGCATATTTTTTTAGTTTGTTATTACAATTTAGTGCTATAAAAATGAAATCAAAATTTATTAAAGAGTGTTATGCTAAAAGCTCAGACTTTGTGCCTAATATTTTTCATAATAAATATGCTATATTTCTGTGTCTTGTTAAATCTGACTACACTAAATCAGCTAAGTATAATGCAATGTAACATCTGAAAACGTTTTCACCATGCATAAATATGCTGGCTAATTTTCCAATAAATATCCTTGTGTTCCAGCCTTGTCAATGATTATTCACTTTTTTTGTCTCAAGTCTGAACTGAACACAATTCAACACATGTGCAATAAATCAAATTTGTATTACCCAACATATATGATGCATAAGAAGACTAAATCTAATGTATGGTGTCATATTAATAGAAAGAATAAGGATGAAGCAGGGTGTATCCCTTGTTCTAAAGTATTATGATGTGAAAGCCATTCTATACCAGTTTTATCTTATCAATTGAATGTTGTTCATGATGTAGAAGACAGTGAAATAAAGTTAGTGAACCAGGCATTTTATAAATAGACTAAATAGAAGTTTACTAAAAAACAAAAGTCTATTGAAGAAGCTGCTTTTCTAAGATTAACCGGTAAAAAAAGGTTTTAGTTTTAAATGGATTGCTAATAGTTCATTCATACAAGATGGTTTCAAAATATCCAATTACAACAAAACTCCTACCAATGCCGAAAGTGATAGAAATATGGTGTTTAATTACACAGCTGAAAAGAAAAACAATTCACATTCTTATTTTAAGAATCAAGTTAAATTAGGAGTTAGATTTTCTTCAACAATGGATGAATACCCATCATTGTCAAACAGAAGATATATTAATATTTATGTTCATGGGGAAACAAAGCATTTGTCTCTCGGCCCTGTTAAACTGAGTGGGTTAATTAATAGAACTTGAACTGCTGAAATAGCTTCTAAGAAATTAGAAGTGTTTGGCCTCAATTTAAATCTGCATATAGTTGGTTGCACAACAAATGAAGCTTCATTAATTGTGAAAGAAATTTAATCTTTCACCAATAATGTGTTCTCACACTATTCTTTCAGCTGTTTGTGATGTACTGTATGCAAAAAAAAATGATGTTATCGTTGAAGATTCTAATGGAGAGACTGAAAACTTAGTTCATGAAGATGAAAATCCTTGATTTGTCAAACTATCACTTTTACTGGTTTCGGTCATTTGACTGTGGCTATGCTGAGGCACCACCTTCAAAGGAATTTAGTTGATCGTATTAACCCCATTATTTGTTTTTTAATGTCTAGTACTAATTTTATCGATTGCTTTTTCTCAAACCACTAGGTTATGGGACAATATTTATCATCCATTCTTCCTGTTGTAGTTGATGATGATGTCTGTATTTACTTATGTCCTGTAACGCAGCAGTCTGACAAAAAAGCATAAAAAGGTGATAATTCTGGAATCGATATGATCGATTAAATCCCTTGAAGGTAGTGTCACAGCATAGCCAAAATGGTGGCTGTCCACTCAGTTTCTATCTACCATATTTCACCCACAAAGCATTAATCAACTTGAGGCTATAGTAAAAGATACTTGCCCTAAGTGCCACATAATATGATTGAACCCCAAACCATGTGGCTGCAAAACAAATTTCTTAACCACACTACCGTGCCTGCATCGGTTGTTGAATTTCATGGATAGCTATGAAAATGAATCTTTTCCAAGAGCTTCAAAAGACTACAAATCTAAGTTTTAAAAATATGCAAAATATTTTGCAAATCTCGCTTTAAAAAATGAGCAGTTACAAGAGTGTTTTTAAATGTGAGTATGGAAAAGAAATGAAATGTATACTTGATTGTAAAACATGTTGGAAAAGTCTTTTAACCATGAGAGAAAGGTTTCTGAATGTAAAGAATATGTAGAATGCACACCTTTTAGGATTGAAGGAGATAAAATTAAATGCTGAATAGAATTCTCTGCTAAGCTTTGTGGTTACCAATGGCCCTATCAGAATTATTCTTTAAAATTTGTGTTCTGCAGAGAAAATCTGCTCATGAAATGATATTCTCCTAAGAAACAAATTGAAGCTGTTACTCTTACATCATTCTTCCATAGCCTAAAATTGCTGCAAATTGACACTTTTTTCCTGTCACTTCAAATGCAAGTATTAAAAAATGTGACGAGCAAATATTTGAAAGATTAAAGAATTTTAGGAATTTGTCAGGTGAAAAATTGATGGTGCAGGATGTTAAACTGGCTTAGTATGAGCAAGTCGAAAATAAGGAAAATCTAGAATCTAAGCTTCATCTAAGTATAAAAAAATTGATATCAACAATAAACTAAAATGATTTGAAATTGAATTCACCAGAATTGAGAGTATTGAAAAATGTAGAAATCTATGTTAACAGTAAAAGCAACTAGTATTTATGCTGATGAGAGAGCTTTTTTGGTTAATGGTTTTTCATAACTGAACCGAGATCATGTTTGACACAGTATGCTTTTTAAAGATTATCAAAACATTTATCGTTAAATATGTTTGATCTAATTTGAATTTGAGTTAACCATATTGCTCTAAGTTTGGAATAATAAATATGAAACAAAACAAAGTATTGAAACAAAAATTTTCTTTTCTTTTTATTTTATTATTTTTTTTTTGTAATAATTGTATATTATAGAAAACTGAATCATTTTCTCATATCGAATAGATATCATACAGAAAGTATTTTTTTAAATTTCCTTTGCTTTGTAAACTTCGTAGCTTTTTGAAACATTTACGTTATGATAAATTCATATGATCATTAAGCAGTTATATATTTTAAAATTAATTTTAAGCTTTATTGGTCACTGACAAAATAATAATTACATACAGACAAGTGTTATATAATTTTCTGATTAATTTTAAGCTCTACTGGTCACACCCTTCAGCCACAGACTAAATAAATATCACATACTTTCACACAAATTATATACACACCCACACACACATACATACTGCATCAAAAAACTGTCCAGAAAATTAGAATATTTCCTTTAATTGTTAGACTTATTGTGTAGATCTAGGTTAACCTTGATCAAGTAGTCCAGTGACATATAGGTAGCCAGCCAAATGACAAGCACAAATCCATCTTCCTAGTTATATCATATCTCCATAGAGTTAAGACCATACTGCATAATCCAACATGCAGTAATTAATTGTATGAAGTGACAGTATTAACATAATGTACATTCCCCGCTTTCCAACATATTACTGTATGCTTGTAGATTCTGGTAGTAGCCTGTGTGGCAGGGAGAGGGTAAGGAGGAGTTGATTAGAGCAAAACAGCTCTGTTCCTTAGCGTATATTGTTGGTGGTATTGAGCATTCCAGTACAATATTTGGAACTAATGAGGCTACAGTGTTTAAAAGATGTTATTAGAATATCATTATTTCTTCTAATATTTTCAATATAGCAAGTTTGGCTTTTACTCCTACCTCCCTTCTTCTGATTACTGAGTGTTGAATCTGGAACATTACTGCATCAACTCCTGCCTTCCATCACTCATGAATATAACCTTGAGATACTTGCTTCAGTATAATTCTATTCACATGTAGGGTGCACTGTGCAGGCTCCCTTGAGAGGATGAGTGTCTCAGTTTTCACAACACTGATTTTTATTCCAGCCATGCAGCACTTGGCAACAAAACTTATCAAGTGCAAGTCAGAGATCACTTTCTGTTGAGTTAAGTAACGCCATGTTGTCTGCAAATTCCAGCCAACTGATTGTCTAATGTTAAATTATATTTTGGTTTTGTTGTTTAATTAGATACTAAATGATCTTTTAAAAACATGCTATGAAAGCCAGGGATAGGAATATTGGCAATCTCAGAATAAAAGAATTTATAATAATAACCAAACTGCAAAACAATAACTTAGATCAGAACACAGCTTAAATCATATGCTACATGATCCATTCACTACTTCTGGCATTAAAAGAAGAAAAAAAAACACCTCTTTCAAATAAAAAAAAAATGGCAGCTTAGGAGCTTTTACACACTGCTTCAAGTAAACCACAACACACTCTTAAGAAATGTTATGTTACAAACACCAGTTTAATAATGAGAAAATTTGTTATATTACTAAATCTCTCCAAATTCTTGATTATTTTCAAATTTATTTGAAAATCACAGGCAATGTGTTTTGTTAGAAATATGGTAACAAAAGGGTTAAATAGCTTGCGTGACTTTTCCACCTTATAACAGTCTCAGTTTCAATAAGCAATATTATATTATATAACTGAACATGTACAACTCCAAAGTTGCTATTTATAAATCAGATGAAAGATTAAGAAATACACAATCACCCAACATTGATATCTAACATTTGGAGATTGTCATTGCAATCTTTGAAATTGAATACCTACCCATAAACATAATTTGTATTTCATCAATGGTTATTAAAACCTTTTAAGGATTTCATTAAAAAAAAAAAAGGAAATTCCCATGTTGTTATGAAACATACTTAAATCATAAAATTTAATAACTTTATATGTCAATGTAATATATTATTTGCTATAACCATTTTTATGAAAGCATTTCTAAAGTTATAGTAAATATACAAAAGAAAATATTCTAATAAAACTTATTTTAATATATTTTACAGTTATTACAGTTCAAAATGTTTATAAAAATATACAGAAAAAAGAAAATTACCAACCTTTGATCCGAACTTGTACACAAACATAATCTCAATTCCTGAAATAAAAGAATTTAAATCAGGATTAAAAAAGAAAATATTTTTATTTTAATGTTATTTTATAAATATTCTTCATTCCAAATATTTATGAATATTCAAAAATTTTCTAAAAGAGATTTTTACACAAGAAATACCCAGTATATAAGAGTAAAGCTTCACAAAGAATTAACATAAAAGTATTATTTATGTAATATATCGCTATATGTCAACAAATAATTCAAATTGCTGATTGGAGGCACATAGCTTAGTGGTTAGAGCATTGGCCTTGCAATCTCAGTTCAATTCTCAGACCGGGTGATGTGTTGTTTCCTTGAGCAAGACACTTTATTTCACATTGCTCCAGTTTACTCAGCTGTAGAAATGAGATGATAGGGACTGGGGTCCCTATCATTCCATTGCAAAGTGGTCGTGGAGGTGCCACAGCAAAAAAGTACCCAGCCCACACTGTAAAGTGGACGTGGAGGTGCCACGGCAAAAAAGCACCCAGCACTCACTGTAAATGAGGTTGGTGTTAGGAAGGGCATCCAGCTGTAGAAATCAAGCCAGAATCAGTTCCCGTCCCACCCTTGTAAGCAGGGAAAAAGCGGACGTAAAATGAAATGATGATGATGATGATTACATATGTTAATCAGAAATATATTTAAAGATTTTCACTGCTAGAAAGAAAGCTGGTTACCTGATAAAATTTGTTTTAGAAATAAATAATATAATAATGTATTTTAAACAAACAGTAATGTTGTATAAGAGCCCCACTTAACAATCTAAATACAGATTTCTGAGATACTATAAATATTATGCTAGAAAAAAAAGAGCAAACAAATTTCCTACATAGTAAACAATAAATATAATTCAATGATTCAGTTAAGTGTACAATATATTAATAAAATATTAAACTATATAAAGAAAATTTTAGGTGGTAAAAAATTAATAAATAAAAAATTATTCAATTTTTATATTTCATTATATGTATCAGGAATACTGTTAATATCATTATAAAATATTTCTGAGGAAAAAAATAATACCCCTTCCCCACAAAATAATTTATATATATACTAACAATCAATAAACATACGACTAAAGAAAATATTTTTAAAGTCTTTTGTTTAGAAATAAATAATATGAAAAGTAGTAAATGTTCTGATAAAAAAATGTCTTGTAACAATGAGTAAAATTCTGTAAAAGTAACAAATAGTGAGTATTAAATATATACTGTTGAATAATTAATAAATATATCATTTGTACTATTGAAACAAAAAAAAAGAAAACTCCAAGTTATCAGTAATGTAGTAAAATGTTCAATAAATTAGTCTGAATGCTATTTGCATTCAATGGAGTGTAATATTTAAAGGCTAATAAATCACTAAATAGTTTTAAAAGGGAATAAATTAAAGGTAATCATAAAAAGAATTTCTATTCTTATTGAGAACATTATATAAGGATAAAATACATTAAACTAAAAGCAATGCAAAATATTCGTATTAGTTGAAAACATTTCCTTTTACTTATTTTAATAATTGTTTCTACTTTAGGCACAAGGCCAGCAATTATCCAGTACATTACTGGTACTTTATTTTATCGACCCCGTAAGGATGAAAGGCAAAGTTAACCTAGGCGGGATTTGAATTTTAATAATAATATAAATTAGTATAGGAAAGAATGCAATCATTGGAGGTTCTTGTTGAATTTTAAGAATTATTTCACCTCTTTTCTATATCTCCCATACACGAATTTATATTTCTCTCTTCTTGTTTCCTTCACACTTGATTATATCGATTGAATAATAAGTAGCTTTACAACTATATACTGTGCCTACCACGAACCCCAAACAATCAAGTAAGAAGGGAACCTATTTGTTAGCCATACAAAAATTGTGTATCATTCTCAAGAGTAGAATACGATGGAAACACATGGTGTATGATTATACACCTAAAGTGAACTTGTGAAAGCATACGGCATTGCTAAACCCTAGTCTTGTGAGTGAAATTTAGTAGATTGAAACTGCACAGAAGTCCATTGGATAAACTGTATCTGTTTTGGGGTTGTTGTAATACTTCATCACCCGGTTTAACACCACAACTTAGACCTTAGATAACTTCAGTAAAATATAATTTGTTTCAAGATTTCTAACCAGGTCACTGGTCTGTGTATAACTTTATATC
Source organism: Eledone cirrhosa (assembly GCA_964016885.1). Lineage (NCBI taxonomy): Eukaryota > Metazoa > Mollusca > Cephalopoda > Octopoda > Eledonidae > Eledone > Eledone cirrhosa. The sequence goes on along the minus strand of OZ024740.1, from coordinate 58,504,749 downwards.
TTGATGCCCTTCTTCCCACTGTAGCAATCTTCCTTATTGTAACACACTTCCCACTATAACAATCTTTCTTACTGTATCAATCCTTCCAACTGTATCAATCTTCCCCACTGTAGCAATCCTTCCCCATAACAATCCTTCTCACTCACCACATCTATAAACCCCACCCATACCCCCTCCATTAGCTATTCTCTCCATCACTACACCCTCCCTTCCCAGTATTGGTAAGTGCCATCCTCCACCCCTAACCAACACTGTTGACCAAATCATCCATTCCCCCTCACCCCAATAACCACTACTTCCACTTTGGTGTTCTCACCACTGCATCCCCTCCCCACCTATGTTATCAAAAGTCATCCCTTCTCCACATATCACCTTGTGTCAATTCACACCACACTTGCTATAACTTCATACTTATCTCCCTTCTCCTATCACCACCACCCACACACACACACAGCAGAGACAGCTCTTCCATTGGCATAAGGACCAATAACCTCTCTAGCATTGATCCATGAAAATACACCCAGTACACACTGTAAGGTGGTTGGTGATAGAAAGGTCACTCTGCTGTAGAAACCATGCCTAAAACCCTTCAATTGTGTCAAGAACATGTCAGCCTCTCTAGAGTTGGTGATCTACAATGTAGATTCTACATGATAAATGCACCAAGTGTATATTGTAAAGTGGTTGGTGATAGGAAGGGCATTCAGCCATAGAAAGCTTGCCAAACAAAGGGTTGGGAAGATCTTTCAGTTATTTCAAAGACATGACAACCTCTCTTGTGCTGGTGTACTCAGTAGAACATGAGAATATGTAAGCAAGATGCAGAGCCCTGTCCTGTCTGGGAGGTCAGTAACCCCACTTCAGTACTGACAGTCTAAGATCTGTTCCACCCTTCCCAGCAGGAAAAGTGGATGATGATAATGATGATGTATACTCTATATTCATGTGTTATTGATAGACATGGAAATGAGTACTCAATATCGAATATTATGGATAAGTAGTGAGTCTTGTTTCTTTGGAGTTTCACCTCTACACTCACAAGAGCATCAGACACGACTCAACAGTCTCTAGCTTTCTATTTCATTTTCAGATGAAGGACTAGTATCTGAAACGTAAAAACTCTTTTGTTACTTTATCAAACATTAAACTAATATATTCCTTCATTGTACTGTGTTGTTTGCTTTGTTGTTTCCGTTTACTTTTTTTTGCATATATATATGGAGAACGAATGGGAGAGAGAGAAATTACCCTTGGTAGATCCGACAGAGGGACCAGCTATTGAGATTGATGAATATAGGGTCCAAGAGGCGATTAGGGAAATGAAAAATGGTAAGGCGGCCGGACCATCGGGAATAGTTGCTGAGATGCTGAAGGCATCAGGGGACGTAGGCACTAAACTGGTTGCACGCATAATCAATCAGGCTATATATGGTGGTGTCATACCCAAAGACTGGTGCAGCAGTATTCTCATAAATTGCTACAAAGGTAAAGGGGATGCTTTGGAGAGGAGCAATTATAGGGGTATAAAACTGATAGATCAGGTTATGAAAGTGGCAGAAAGGATTTTAGCACAACTAATTAGAGAAAGGGTCAAACTAGATGAGATGCAGTTTGGTTTTGTGCCTGGGAAGAGTACAACAGATGCCCTCTTCTTGGTGAGACAAATGCAAGAGAGGTTCTTAGAGAAGAATAAGCCACTATACTTAGCCTTTGTTGACCTAGAGAAGGCCTTTGATAGGGTACCCCGATCTGTCATCTGGTGGTCCCTAAGGAAGCTGGGTGTTGAGGAATGGCTTGTAAGGACAGTGCAAACTTTGTACAGAGGTACTCTCAGTAAAGTCAGGGTAGGAATGGAGTTTAGTGAGGAATTCCAGATACAAGTAGGAGTACATCAGGGTTCGGTCCTCAGCCCGCTCTTGTTCATTATAGTCCTCCAAGCCATAACAGAGGAGTTTAAGACTGGCTGTCCATGGGAACTCCTCTATGCTGACGATCTGGCTCTTATGGCAGAATCAGTAGAGGAGCTAGAGAATAAATTGCGGCTATGGAAACAGCAGTTGGAAGCAAGAGGACTGAGAGTAAATCTAGCTAAGACAAAAGTGTTGATGAGTAGAAAAGAGGACAAAACCCTGATTCCGTCAGGGAAATGGCCATGTTCGATATGCAGAAAAGGAACTGGCATAAATTCTATAAAATGCACACAATGTAGGTCCTGGGTACACAAGAGATGTAGCGGGATAGCAGGCAAACTAACAGGTAGGGAGAAATATGTATGCAGTAGATGTACAGGGAAATTAGACAGTAGAAGTCGCACTGATAGACACATTTTTCAAATGCGAGAGGGCGCTATAGAAGTGGTGGATAGCTTCCGGTACCTAGGAGATCAGATTAGCATGGGAGGAGGGTGTTCCGAGGCCATAGTATCTAGAATAAGGACGGGTTGGAAGAAGTTTAGGGAGCTGCTTCCTCTGTTGACGAAGAAGGGTTTCTCCCTGCGTACGAAAGGCCGGTTGTATGATGCCTGTGTGAGGAGCGCGATGCTGCATGGTAGTGAGACATGGGCAGCTACCGCAGAAGATATGCGACGGCTGGAGAGAAATGAGGCAAGCATGCTCCGTTGGATGTGCAGTGTAAATGTGCGTGAACGACCCAGCATAAATGTGTTGAGAGAGAAACTGTGTCTGAGAGGGATAGAATGTAGTGTACGGGAGAGGAGACTGAGGTGGTATGGACATGTGATGCGCATGGAGGATGACCGATGGGTGAAGAAGTGCCAGGAAATGCCAGTTGAAGGAAGACGTGGTAGAGGTAGACCACGAAAAACATGGGCGGGGGTGGTGAGAACAGACCTCAGATCATTGAAGCTCACGGTGGAGATGACGAGGGACCGTGACGAGTGAAGAGATGCTGTGCTGAATAAGACCCGTCCCACCCTTGCAAGCAGGGAAAAGCGGACGTAAAATGATGATGATGATGATGATATATATATATATATATATATATATATATATATATATATAGAGAGAGAGAGAGAGAGAGAGAGAGAGAGAGAGAGAGAGAGAGAGAGAGAGAGAGAGAAATAGAGATAGAGAGAGAGAGAGAGAGATTAAGGTGTTAAAACAATAAAACTAAGCCCACAATGTCTTATAAATGATGATAAAAATATTTTTTCTTGAATAAAAAATAAAGCTAAGAAGCAACAACATTTATTTAAAAGCAGCTATTAAAATAGATTATAATTGAAATTACAGATTATGCTGAGGTATAAGTATGTTTGCTACTGGTGCTCTCTGTTAATACTAGTGGCGACAGCATAAATTACAATGACAAAAAATATTTAGTCATAAAACCTATATTTTTATTAATAATAGATTATACATAATGTACTATAAGATAGAACTTTTACACTGTTGAATATCTTATAACCAGTAATAAATAATTATATAACATTTTGTGTCCTTACATTATTTTAATGATGATTTAGCAAAAATAAGTCACCTTACTATATGTCTTCTAGTTTTTAATATAAGTTTTTTATGTTCTACAAATTCTCAAGTACATCAATTTTGATAGTAATCCATCCTGTGTTAGTATGATAAATATTGAAGTTAATCCAATCAACTATCTCCCTCCTTTGCGTTTTCATGGGAAATATCTATTGTTACCATTTAAGTTACATTGATTAGTATCTTTGTCAAATCCCCCAGACACAAGAACTATTGTATCTGTGAATCAAAAGTGTATGAGAAATTTGTCATCAATTTTAATTCCCATTTCATCATCATCTTTGGGCAGGTTTTAAAACAGGCTGTGAATAGTTTACAACCTCCCTACTTTAAGCTCGTTTTGAGAACAACAGAATACAGAAAGCAAGGCAGTAAAACTAAGAATGAACATGAGAAGAATAAAAATAAAAACATCTTTTCAAACAGTAGACAGTTAGAACTACTTTGGCCAGCTAATAACAACATATCCGAAGAAAGAAAATAAAAATAATACAGTGAATTAACTCGTGCTAGCAAACCATTGTGAGTTTCATTTTTACAAACAAAATAGCCCTAAACCTTAAAAACCTGTCATACCAAGAATTTTTTATGAGGCAGAAACATGAAACCTGTGAAATGACCTTACACACAAGACATGAACAAACAGATCAATATGCTTAGGAACACATGATTGCAATAATATGGAAAGACCAAAAAACAATAAAATGTATTAAAAATAAATAAATAAATAAACAAATGACATCGCCAGGTTCATAAAATTGCTAAATACATCCATATTACATGTGATAACAATTGCATAAAAGCTGACAAAATGGATTCCTTGAGACTGGAGAAATAAAAAGATGGAAATAAATACTAGTGGGTGAATTGGATTGACAAAAAATTGGAGATTGAAGATCCAGAGTTAAAAATTGTGGCAAGAAAAGAAGGCTTTTCAGCAACATTAAGAAAGTTATAGCTAAATTGCTTGATTATTTTTTTAATCTCAAATTTATCAAATCACTGGCACCAGCTAAAATAAATACTTTAAAGACTATTTTTCTTAGAAAACTTATAGTTCAATGTATTATCCAGAAAATTAATCAACTTCCAATTATTTTCTTGCATTCAGAGTGATAATTCATAATTGGCTAAAATTAACTAAATTTGGGGTTGAATTAACTTCAAATATTTAAAGTTAAATTCTTCAAATATAATGAAATATATTTATAGTTTCTATAATTGAATATTCCTATCATTAGTATTCATTATTTACAATAAGAGAATAAATCAAATGCTATTTACTATTCATGGAATCGTTAATAAAATGCAATAATTAAACTTTCACATATGATGTACAGAGAAATAATGACATGATCACTTTAATATCTCCAACTTCAATTACTTCATCCATTACAAACAATTTGACCCTCTCACTTAAACAACTTCACACTTTTTATTTATATGTTCAACCAGCAAACAACATTTTGTTTTTCTTATTTGATCTTTACACATAAGTCAAATAATATTCATTTGAATTTTAATCAGTATATTAAAAATGATATAACTTTTACAGTACCCTTTACTTTGGCTCATGTTAACATTGAATTGGTTATACCTACAGTTGGTAACACATGGCAATAAAAATTGTTTCAAATATAACATTGCAAAATCTGTTAAAAAGACAACATCATGTCTTTCAACATCTCGCATAAATTGCAAAATCAATTTTGTTCATCAAAATTCTGAAATAGTGTGCAAGCAAACGTAACAGATTTTAAAGTGCCTGTCTCATATATGAATGAAAAATAATTTATTTTCATTTGCAATATTTACAAAGTGACTATGAGTATAAAAATATTTGATTTGATTTAGTATAGGCTGAACGCTCTTCTCTGTTTCTTACTGCAGTTGTAAATACTGTTTCTTAAGATGCATTAAACTTCAGTGAACACTCTACTTAAGGAAAACTTTGTCAGTGGTCTAGTACCATAAAAGCCCATACCCTTTAATGGGGTTTCAATAACTCAAAGTCAAACTCACTTAATAACTAATCTAATATTTTATAGGAGATTGTTTGTATGTGTGAGAAGAAGACTTATGAATGGCTAAATCATTACTGGCATAAGAGAAAGTGAGAGTGAAAGAGGGTGGACAAATAATTACAACAAAGGGCAGTGTTGGTGTTGCCAGAATAGTGTAATAATAGAGTAACAACAATAATGAAATAGAGTTAAATATCCCTCAAATTTCACCCTACCTTCTTATGTATGTATATAATATATCATGATGTCGAGAAGGGCATCCAGCCATAGAAACTAGGCCACATTATGGAATGTATGAGGACAATGTTTTTCTCAAACCTATACTGCTATCTTTAATACCTCAAAAACTAAGGTTTTCTATTTCCATCAGCATTAGAATGTCCCTAACTTTTCTCCTCTTCATATGAATGGTGCCTCGTTAAAAAAAGCTCTGAAAAAATGATAGGGTTCTTCAAGAAAATATCTGATTCCATCTGCAATTTTGTATCTTTATAAGATTCAGATTAGACTGACAACAGAGTACTATTCCCATATGTGGAGCAGTGCTGCTAAAAGCTCTGTATCCTGTCTAAATAGAGTTCAGAGTTGTTTGTGTATCCATATCAGAGATGAGTTCTACTCATCTCCCAAGTCACTCTCTAACAGATGTGATGTCACAAGCCTGGCATTACACTATTGTTATTTCCATGGGAAATTCTCTGATTATGATGAACCAATGAAAAGTCTCTAGTGTGACAGCTACACCTAACAGAAATATATGTGTGTATCCTTGTTTTTAGGATAGATACACCACATCCCTGCATGTTACATTAGATAACTAAAAGGGTTGGTGACATGAAAGGTATCTGGCTGTAAAACATTGTCTCAAAACATAATATCCAACACATGCGAACATGTAAAAGTAGACATAAAAAGTATGATAATGATATATGTATGAATAATGAAAAAGAACTTTACATTGCAGCTATAACTGTTAGAAATAACAGTCAAATCATCCTTAAATATCATCTTATTGATTTATGTATGAATGTATATATATATATTTATATCATCATCATCATCATTTTACATCCGCTTTTCCGTGCTTGCAAGGGTGGGACGGGTCTTATTCAGCACAGCATCTCTCCACTCGTCACGGTCCCTTGTCATCTCCACCGTGAGCTTCAATGATCTGAGGTTTGTTCTCACCACCTCCACCCATGTTTTTTGTGGTCTACCTCTACCACGTCTTCCTTCAACTGGCATTTCCTGACACTTCTTCACCCATATATATATATTTATCATCATCATCATTTCATTTTATGTCCGCTTTTTCCCTGCTTGCAAGGGTGGGACAGGAACTGATTCTGGCTTGATTTCTACAGCTGGATGCCCTTCCTAACACCAATCTCATTTACAGTGAGTGCTGGGTGCTTTTTTGCCGTGGCACCTCCACGACCACTTTACAGTGGAATGATAGGGACCCCAGTCCTATCATCTCATTTCTACAGCTGAGTAAACTGGAGCAATGTGAAATAAAGTGTCTTGCTCAAGGAAACAAATGAAGGGATATATATATATGTCTAAACCAAGGAGAGAGACTTCAACATTGCAGCTAGACTTGCTAGAAACATCAGCCAAATCTCCCTACTATATTTTGTATATAGGTAGGACTGAGCTAATGAGATAAACCTTTATGTTGTAGCAAGACATAATTCTCATTAAAATCTCACTCAAATCAATATTACACCTTTCTGTTTTATATCATTTTGATATCATATTTAAGGGTAGTTGAATGTCTCTGAGAGATATAGTTATTTTTTTTTTAAATGATCTGACAGACATCTCTCAGTCCCTGGCATATGCCATACCCTTTTTTTTAAATAGACACTGTATTAAACCTTTTAATACTAAACTGCCTGAAATTGACAATGGTTTTATAATACAAAACTGTTTACTATTAAATGTCTATACTGATCTAAAAACCTACCATAACAAATTTCTCTAATAACCTTTGTTATGTTCCAATTCCATTTTAATAATGAAAAAAATTAGTTATATTACTAAATCCCTCCAAATTCTTTATTATTTTCAAAATGATTTGAAAATCATAGGCAGAGTTTTTCATTAGAAATATAGTATCTACAATCCTTACCCACTATAATTCTCTCTGTTTAAATAATTACTTCGTTTCTAACGTTACTACCATTTACCTTCATTGTTTAACCCATTAGCATTTTTCTTTACTCTATATTTATTATTATATTTTCACGGTAAAGGCTTTACTTCACATGATATCAAATCTATAAGATTTTGATATTATTTATTTTGAGAACAATACCTTAACCCTTAACATCAGTATGAGTGGCCAGTTATTGCTAGTTTGAACAGAAAGAGGTGAGAGAATTTTGGCCGGATATGGCCAGTTTAAATGCTAAAAGGTTAAAACAATGTATGACTTAACTCAATCTTTAACTTTTATACCATAATGTTAACCAAGTAAATCTTTAGAATTTACAGTTCTGAACTAAATCATTAAAATTAACAGCTTTAAAGTATATTTCCATGATGTTATAGTTACTTGACTACAAAGCTAGGATTTATTAACTTTTAACATCCTGTAATGATTTAGTAGAAAATATTTAAGAACAGTTTTGTAAATTCAAATGTTTAATATGCTTTTATTAGTGGGTAGATTATTGCGAAAATTTCCAATAAACTGAAATAGAGGCTTTAATTTTTAACCCTTTAGCATTCACATTACTCTATATTTACTATTATATTTTCACAGAAAAGGCTTTACCTCACATAATTATCTCACATAATATCGAATCTACTCTACAAGATATTGGTATTTATTTTGAGAACAACACATTAACGTTGGTATGAGTGGCCAGTTACAACTGGTTTGAACAGAAAGCGGTGAGAGAATTCTGGCCAGATATGGCCGGTTTAAATGTTTAGGGGTTAATATGATGTAGTGATAGTGTTGCTATGTACTTTTCAAGAAAGTCCTGCTATTATGGTTTCACATGGTACAAGATATCAAGAGTTACATTACTTTTGTAAAGTCAGAATCAAAGCTGGAAACCAACAATTCAGATGCTATTTCAATGCAATTAAAAACATCTGTGAAGCATATTGAATCAATATATGTACCAGAAATTTATCCTTATGAAATTTAATGGATTTCACTGAATAGAATGTTAATAGAAATTTTAAAATTTTACAAACTTATTGTTAACTATCTCAGCATCATAAAACTTGGACCAACATTTGCAAAGACTTTAATAAAACAGAATCTTATCCTCATAATTCAAAATTATTTAGTTACCATCAAGTGAAAGATTACACATGTGATTTATTTCATAAAAATAAATGACTTACATAACTTTAAATATGCCACAACAAAAGCACACAGTCCATCCTGCTAGGTAGTCATGCGTGTGACAGTTGAACACCGAACACACCAAGCTAGATCAGACACTATATAGCATGCCATTATACTCTTTAACAATTCTTCCAATCCACAACCCCTGGACTGGTACTTTATTTATTGACCCAAAAGGATGAAAGGCAAAGTTGACCTCAGAGCACAGTGAGCTGGAACAAATACCTAACATTTAATCTGATGCTCTAATGACTCTATCAATTGGCCACATAGAAAGTATATTTCAGAAGAAAAAAATCTGACAATTAAGTTTACGATGTTTAAATTAATTAACATAAACAGATATTAATTAACAAATGTGTTGCCTTTCTGTTTGGTGGGGAAATATTGAAAATGATTAGTGCAAGAATTATGTGAAATACTTTTATAAGATTAAAATATGTTGAAGGCAGGTAAAATGATGTTATATTACATCTTAAGATTCTGTAATGATTTAGTAGAAAACATAAAAATCATCATCATTATCGTTTTATGCCTGCTTTTCTATGTTTACATGGGCTGGACATGTCTTTTCCAGCACATCATCTCTCCACTCATTGCTGTCCTTTGGCATCTCCTCTGTGAGCTTCAGTGACTCTCATAACCTCCACCAAAATTTTCCTTGGCCTCCCTTCACTGGGATTTCTTTACTCATCGATCATTATCCATCAGCATCACATGTTCACATCAGTGTAGCCTTCTCTCCAGCACATTACACCTGATACTTATTACACCCAGTTTTTCTCTCAGTTCGTCCATGATTTGTTGTTCACATACACTAATATTGCCCATCCCTTGAAGCGTGTTTTTTTCCTTTCTCTTCAGCCTTCACATATCCTCTGCATTCACTGATCATGTCTCACTACCATGCAACATCACACATACCATCAATACCATCAAAAAGCCAACTTTTCACTCGTAGAGAGAAACCTTTTGTTCAACAGATGTAGGAGCTCCATGAACCTTTTCCAATCTGTTCTTATTCTAGTTACTATGTTCTCAGAGCACCATCCTCCTCTGCTAATTAGATCAACTAGGTAGCAGAAGCTATCAACTATCTCTATGAAGCCTTCCTGGAATTAGCAAACATTTATTTTACTGATGGTCCGACTGCCAACTATCCCTGTGCATCTGCTACATACAAAGTTTACCTTTTCTGTTAGTATGCCTGCTATACAACTACATCTCTTGAGTACATCATATACATTTTTTACCAAATCCATTATGTATCGAGTAAGGCTACTTCCCTGGTGGGATCAGGGTCCTGTCTTCTTTCCTTCTTACTGAAACTAGTTTTTTTCCAAGTTTACTCTGTTTCCAAAGCCAGAATATTTTCAGTAGCTCTTCCATTGATTTGGCTATAAGAACCAAGTCATCAGCATATATCAACTGCTATGGACAGCCAGTCATAAACTCCCCAATGGTTTGTTAATTCAAGTGTTTATAGTATCTTCACAATTGGACAGATTGTTGCGAAAATTTGCAGTAAACTAAAGTAGAGACTTTATTTTTTAATGTGATATAGCCATAGTGTTGTTTTGTACTTTTCATGAATGTCTTAAAGTAGTTTCATGTGGTACAGGATGTTATGAGTTAACATAAGATATATGTATATCCTAAAGTTAGCACAAATATAAGATAACTCTGTCTATATGAGAAATTTATAGTTGGTTTGTGGAATAGAAATTACCCATAACTGTAACATTAAATGTTGTAGTTATGGTTAATTACAAAGTGACAAAATGATAATTTAATTGTTTCTACTTTAGGCACAAGGCCAGCAATTACCCAGTGCATTACTGGTACTTTATTTTATCAACTCCGTAAGGATGAAAGGCAAAGTCAACCTCGGCGGGATTTGAACTCAGATAAATGATAAATTTAATGTTAGGGAGAGACAGTCATAAAGCTGAATATTAAGCTGTGGTAAACTAGCTTCTGGAAACAATATTAGAACAAACTAAACAACAATATTGAAAATTTTCTTCTTCTTCTTCTTTACCCACTTATTCCTAAGAGGGTCGTGGGAATCCTCAAACTCTCCTTCCAGTGGGTCCTGTCAGAAGCAGCAGTTTCCAACTGATCTGGCTAGATCCCCAATTGAGACCAGCTAAGCTCATGGATGTTATCTAACCATTTTGCTCGGGGTCTACACCTGTGTCTCCTGCTGGTTGGTTTTGCCCATAAAATCTGTCCAACAAGTCTTTCCTGAGACATTTTAACCACATGCCCATAGTATAGGAGCTGTGATTTCTAAATTCAGAGAAGTAACAGCTCCATTTGGAGCAATTCTCCAAGCTATGCACCCTATCAAGTGATGTTACTCCAAAGACCCTTCAGACGGTCCCCATTTCAGTTGTTTGTATTCGTGATCATATTGTTTCAGGCATTACCCAAGATTCACCATAGGTAAAGGTTGGCACGAATACTGAACTGAAGATAGCAAGTTTGGCTGTTACACCTACCTCCCTTCTTACTGCACCAGCTCCAGCAATTCTTGCATTTAATTCAGCCTCCTGCCTTCCAACACTCATGAACATGGCCTGAGATACTTGAACTGCTCTACCTGCTTCAGTGGAACTCCATTCAAATGTAGAATGCACTGTCCAAGCTTACTTGAGAGGACAAGTGTCTCACTTTTTGCAGCACTGATTTTCATTCCTGCTGTGCAGCACTTGCCATCAAACCTCTCAAGTGCAAGTCAGAGATCACCTTCTATTGAGTTAAGTAACACCATGTCATCTGCAAATTCCTGACAATTGACATCTTTAATTTAAAATATAATATAGGAATACTTCTCTTGACATATATACAATTTTAACCTTGCTGTGAAGATAAATACCAAAGATTTTTATCCCTCTGTGATATATTTATCAAAAACAGTTCACCTTACATTAAATTTCAAATTAACCAAAAATGCTGCGAAGAGCATTATTAATTAAGTAAGTGAGTAATTGATGTACATCTTTATTGATTTTCTCTAATCATTAGTTGTACTATTTATGATAGAAGAACAAGTAATCTAAACAATGATGAAGAAATAGTTAGGTTGTAATGCAGACATGACCTAACATAAAATTAACATTTGAAAAATCTATGAGAATATACTTTCCATCAATGTACATGAGTAATACAGTTCATGAATATAAAATATCTTCACACACTTCTGATACATAAGCCACTGAACATTATTCTGTGATTACAAGTCTACAAAAATTCAATTTTAACACCAAGAAACTTAACAGAAGCACATTCAGCAGGAGAGGAATTATATTTTTTTGTCTGTTTTTATTTTTTTAAAGGTAATATGTGAAGTGGAATACTTTAAAATATCTAAATAATTTGATCAAATGTCCTCAACGATGAGCTATTAAATAATTATTGTTTAACTCTTTCATTGCCATATTTCTAATGAAACATTCTGCCTGTGATTTTCAAATAATTTTGTAAATGAAAAAGAATTTGGGGAGAATTCTCGTTATTTATCTGGTTACTTACACAGAATTATGATAGAAGAGTTTTAGATAAATATAAACACTTTAAAACAAAGTTTTATATAATAGGAGTGGTTTCAAGAGGATCAGTATTAGAAGGGTTAAAAAGTCTTGATATGAAAGCAATGTTATTATAGCACTGGGAGACTTTAAAGACATACATGTTATGGAGCAATAATATAGATTCATTTTCCGACAAAACTGCAATAACCATAACACAAATACAATGTGTTTGTTTTTTACATGAAGATGCGTTTGTGGACGGGGTGCATAAAGTAAATTTGTGTAATTCAAGTTTAATTTTCTGAAGTGGAGTTAGAGAGAGAAAAACAATTGAATAAAATTACAACTCTAATATATACTATATTGTTATTTCTGATGATTTCCTTTGTTAATTCTAAAGTTATATTATATTTCTGACTAATAAAAAAAATTATAAACCTCACATGTTATAGCATGTTATTCGTGCACAGTAAATATTTAATATTTTTCCAAGAGGCGTTAAAGCGAACAGACTGTATATGATATAACTTAAGAAAATAAATCAACTAAGAGATTATATACCAGTTGAATGAAACTTTGTTTTGAAGACTGTGATACCATTATATGTGTATCTCAGTTAATACATGGAAAATGTGTTTCTCAGCATAAGGCTAATGTATATAGACAATAAAAAAAGAGACAAAGAAATACAAAGAAGTGTATGGTGTAAAATTAGGAAATATAGTTGGAAAAATATACTGATATAATGAAAGTGTTAATTTTGCAATGACTGGGACTAGCGTGTGTGTGTGTGTGTGTGTGTGTGTGTGTGTATGTGTGTGTAATATAATCCATAAGAAACATTGAGTTTCAGAAAAAAGAAAGGTGATGACTTAAGCTGTCAGATTTACACATGGTGGGACTGTAAGCTATATAAATCTTTCAGGTTCCTTGTTACAAAATTAAGTCAGATGGTTTTACAATGAACTCAGTAAATGTCCTGAATTTGTTGGTATTAGTGAGGGCATTCAGCTGTAAATATTGAAGGTCTGATGAAGACACAGTTACCTGATATATGACCTCAGAAAGTGACAACTTATCAAACAAATACAAGCATGGAAAATAGATATAAAACAGTGATGATGATGATGATGATGAAAACATTCTTATTAATAATTGTCAGTGTCTAAATCCAACACTGCACAAAATCTATCACAACCACAAGACCGAGAGTAGGTGTGACACAAGGGGATCATCACCACCACCACCACTGTCACCATTCAATGTCTATTTTCCATGTTTGCATAGGTTAGATGGCTGTCAAATGCTGCAGACTGATCAATCAGGTTCTGCTCATAAATTTTATTTTGGCTCTAATAATTGTTTCTACTTTAGGCACAAGGCCAGCAATTACCCAGTGCATTACTGGTACTTTATTTTGGCTCTAATAATGGGCTCTATAAACACACTGAATGGAAAAAGAGGAGTACCAGCACACATGGGAGTTAAAGCCATACCTCTTGCTTGAACAAGTATGCTACTATTATGTGTATTGAAAGAGTACACATCCAGCAAATGAGAGGTGTGGGTAATACATCTGGCATATTCAATTTTTATGAACTGAAAAAACTTTATTTATGAGCTAATTTTGTTTAATCCTGGTAGAACTAAGTAACATTAACAAAAATATGTGTTAATCATTAAATTTAATAAATGTCATGTATACTTGTAAATACCAATTATTTCCTTAAAAGAGAAAACAACTTTAGTCAAGAACAGCTTTTTTTCAAAGATCAAATTCATTTCACTGAGAAGTGTTCATCTTATATTTTATATGACAAACCCCAATCAAATATAAGTAGTTTGGGCTCAGCTCAAAATATTGAATTACTTGCCTCCTAAATTCATTTATTAATCCTCATGCTTTAACTTGTCCTGCAATCTTTCTATGGCATAATATTACAATAACATTTTATTTTGGGTGGTAAACTTAATCTATCTCCCCATCTCATCCTTAGGGGCCTTTAGCAGAATCTGCTCTGTTACAAGCATTTGGACTAGGTCTCTGGTTCAATGATACTTTCGTTCCTCTCCCCACCAGTCACAGTCTCACAGACCCTGAAAAATATCATGGCCACTACCATTACTCCAGACTAAACAATGAAACAACAAAAACAAAATCTGAAATTAGTAGATTCCATTTAACTTACAATCAAAACAATATTCAAGATGTAACCAATTCTATATTTCATCAATAAATACCAGAATTTATGAAGTTGTGAAGAATGATATCAAAAACCTCATGAAAGAGGTGATGCAGGATTGAGTTGACTGATAATTCGCCATTCTATAAAAAACCTGCTTCCCAGTACAAGAACTGCAAAACTAAATATAGCTATGGTTATAGATTGGAAACTACATAGAGCAATATGGCCCCTTAGCTTGCAGTCGATGAGATGATTGTAACATGCCAAGCCAATTTTGGTGTCATGATAGAAATCACCCAGTATACGCTGTAATATGGTTAGTAATCAAATGAAGGCTATATATGATAGGGAGGGCTCTTCAGTCTGGCCGAGCATCAGACAACCTCTCTAGAGCTGGTGTTATGATAAAATGCACCCAGTACACTCTATGAAATGGTAGAGCTGTTGCCAGAATAAATTACACTTTATACACTCTCTAAAGTGGTAGTGTTAGTGCCAGAATAAAATGCACCTAATACACTTTATAAGGTGGTTGGTATTTGGAAAGGCATACAGCCATAGAAACCATGCTAAATATGGAACGTATGAGCAAGATAAGGTCTCTCTGACTTGTCACGTCTTGGACCATGATAACCCATCCAATCTATGCCAGCATGAAAGGCAAGCATAAAATGATGATGATACTATTTCCTATCAACAAAAACACTAAAAGAAATTTGTATTGCATAATACACAAAACTATTTGCTACCCCCATCAAGACACTAAAGATAAAAGCAATATTATAACTATTTTTATGTTCATTCCTAACATTCCTACAGATTAGAATAACATTTCTTATAGTCAGAAAGTTGGCTATTGGCTGCTTTAATTGACACATTCTGTGCAACTACATGCTTACAACTTCAGTGGCAATTGGAAAATCTGAATATTTCTGTTAACTCAAACTAATTTCTCATGCTTCCTTTTTCAGTTATAGTAAGCTGTGAATATGATTGAAATAAGGATTGAAGTTCTCTTAAGGGAGACTTTGTACACCAAACAAAGGCTATGAAGTGTTGTGAAAAGATCTTATTCAACTGATTTGCATTATCTATAAAACTTTTGTCCTAGGTAGTACACATAGCAACATTTCAAAAGATCTCACTAATTTGGACTAACAGCACTTCCTTATCTGTTTTGTAATGTCAGATCCCTTTCAAATCTACCAATGTAATTTGTCATGTTAAATCTATCTATCAGCTATTGTAGATTTGTTAAGACTAGAAAATAGATATAGAAATAACTAGTGGTTATTGAACATGATGAAGGAGTATGAGCTGCTCAAATGTTCGATGAAACACTGAAAGCAGGACTTTTCCACATAGAAATAGTTATAGCCAATAAAAGCGAGGCAATTATTTTCTTTTAGTGGAATGTTCTATTGAGGCTTTAAAGCTCATTATTCTTAACACTTTTGATACCAAACCATTTGAAGCAAAAACCACTCATTTTAAAAGCTTCCTATTTAACTAAAAACCTTCCAAAATTATTTTAGATAAGAAGCCTTTTGTTAAGTTATGTTAGAAATGCCATCTTAATAATGAAATAATTAATGATTTTAATAAATCTCTCAAAATGCATAATTAATTAATTCAAATACTATCTATTTCATTATAGATATAGTAACAAAAGGGTTAACCACTGAGGGATTTGATCATAACTATAACAGAGAAATGTACAGATTAACCAAAGTTAATACAGCTACATTCACAAATATGGATAGGCACAAGCCTCAAATTTAGCTGTATGCTTAAGGAGTTTGTTTTGCAGCCATGTAGTTCCATGTTCAGTCCTACTATATGGCAAGTTGGGCAAGTGTCTTTTGGGTTGAAGATTGCCATTTCAATGAAATTTGGTAGTCAGAAACTGTTTAGAAACCTACCATATATAGATATATGTGTATGTGTGTCTATTTGTGTGTGAGTGTATGTGTATTCATGTCTGTGATCTGTAATTTAATGGTTTGACAAAGCAATATGGATAAAGTGAGTATCAGACTTAAAACAGTAAGTGCTAAATTGATATGATTGATTAAATCCCTTCCAAGTGGTGCCGCAGCACAGCCACAGTCAATGTCAGAAGCCAGGAGAATAAAAGAATATCATTATCATCATTTTATGTCTATTTCCATGGTTTAAACAAGTTGTCACACTCTGAGGCTAGACATAAAAGTCAGACGACTCTGTCTAGCACATATATTCCATTTTGGCATGGTCTTTATGACTGGATGACCATCCTAATGTCAACCACTTCACAGTAATACTGAGTTCATTTTTTTTCATGACACCACCATTACCATTGGACAGGGTAGACTGTCATAACAAATGCAAGCATGGAAAATAGACATTAACATGGAATAATCTAACTTGTTGAAGTTCTGGTTATCCTCAATGGAAAATGTGCTTTCGTTTCAAACAACCACTTTTTCAGCAACAAACTGTTGGATACAAATAAATCCAGGACTACCAGAAACATACTTTTCTGCAGCAAATACCAATCTTTGTTAATTTCATCATAAAGTATGCTTTGCTGCAAACATCAGTATTTAGTGTGATTTTTTCCTCCCATTGGTAAAGGTTGGACAGGTTGTTACAGACCAACTCAGTACTTAATAGAGGTACTGACCTATCAGATAAGCCAGTATTCATTTCTCATTTACATTTCTGAACTCTACAGAGTACAGTGGGTGTATTTCATCATTTCACCAGCACTATGGAGGTTGTCATGCCTACACCACAGCTGAAAGTCCCTTTTAATCATTTGTTTATCAAGTTTTCTACCACTGGATACCCTTCCTCAATCACCCTTCATCATATGAAACCCTTCATCAATTGTATCAATAAAATATCCCAACAATGTTTCCTATCACTAGTTTCCACATATTTCTCTTCTCATGGAGAATGCGTAAATGTGACTTTCTTTGACCGTCATTACATCACTTCTGGTGTGCAGATAGTTCTAGCACACTCATCCTTCTATATATTAATGACATTTTCATTCTTACCTCTAACTACATACATTCCTACATAGATCAAACCACTCTTCACTACCCACTCATCTTATGCTTACAGTAATCATTCACATACAAGCTGGATACCTAACTTCAGATGTGCACTATCTCTATGGACACAGACTGTGAAAACATCTGGCAATGTGGACTTTTTTTTTCTTTTGCATACATATAATCAATTATTTATTGCTAGGAATCTTATAAATATAATTCACAAAAATAAGTGCATCAATCACTCAGAAATGACAACCTACTCTCATTCAATAGCCCTAAGAAACAGTAACTACATATAACAAACAGAGGCAAAAACTATGTACCCTCTCAGCCTTTGACTAACATAAATCTAAATTATGAATGCTAGGTCTCATAGCAGAGACAAAAGTGTATGACAAAAGCTAGAATTTTCTCCCCAGAGCCCAAAACCCTTTCAGTTATGATCAAATGCTTACCCTTCACAAGGCATAAGGGCAACTTTCATCAAAGTAATGTTAATAGTACAGCTTTTAGACAAGCAAGCAACATGGACCCTACTCAATTCCCAACTAAAACCATTAAATAGGCAATATTTTATTCACCATGTTACAACCACATATCATCTGACATACAATATCCTCTTCTATCACTCCCAGAACAAACTGATGAGGGAGCCTGTATTGAGTCACTTAATCTGCTAGAATTAGCAGCCTATTCTCTTTTAAATACACCCTGCCACATAAATAAAGAATCATATGTACGGCAATATAGTCTCTGATATGGAAAAATATAGGATAGTCATGGTTTGAATATATTTGCTCATAAGTACTGGAGCTATACAAATATTACTACTAATACTACTATAATGGTTCCTGCACCTCCAAAATGTCTCCCAGACCTGCATATGCACCTCTGCTGCATTCTCTTCTTTTCTGTAGAGAGAAACATAAAGTGATGAAGGATATCATCATCATTATTTATATCCATTATTAATTTCTAATACCCTGTAATGATTTAGCAAAACAAACCAAAAACGTTTGTTAATTCAAATATCTATAGTATCTTTACTAGTGGACAGATCATTGTGAAAATTTGCAGTAAACTAAGGACTTCAATATTTAATGTGATGCAGTCATAGTCCTGTTTTGAACTTTTTAAGAATGTCTTACTAATGTGTTTTCATGTGGTACAGAACTTTAATAATTTAAATAAACAACAATTAAGTACCAAAATTATACTCATAGTGAATATGTTAAATGAATAAATATAGACACCGAAAATACCAGACCAACATTTCTAAAATATCAAGAGAAAATCAATATAAAAATATCAGATCCAGACGAATTCAAATTACAAAAATCGTTAACACTTCCCCTCAATATCAACCACATGCAGTGAGAGACAAAACAAAACCATATAAAAATTTGAAGAAGTCAAAATATCATATGAAATAAAAAAAATATCTATTTCTAAATTTAACATTCAGAAATAATTAAAATAAGCAAAAAATAACACAAGTTAATGAAACAATAGCTGCTAATCTTACAAGGGTCAAATATATTATTTTGTAAACATTTACATCCACATATTTCTGCAGTTGAACATAGGAAATCAAAAACTAAAAAGACCAAAATTGAGAGAGAAACAACATTAGGAATTGTTTAATGGAATTTAAAATGAACAATCATAATAAAGCAACAATGTATATAAAAAATCTAGAATTGAAATAAAAACAAATATTCAACATTAAGGTGAAAACTAAATAAATAAACATTAATGGACTATTCCACTTAGCTTCATGAAGCAGATATAGAATCCAGTATTTGGCTGCAAAGTTGATGATTGAAAGCAGACTAAAGGATTTATGAAGGCAGCAAAAACAGATTTTGTTTGCAAATAAATACTTAAAGAATGAAGCACTGTATTTTCAGATGTGTTGATGTTTTTGTATTTTATTAAAAGTGACTAGTACTTTTGTTTGATCACGAGTGAACAGTTTTTCTAGGTCTCCTAATATTTCTTTCAAGAACCTGTGATTAACAAACTAATTAAGGAGAATACAAAATTATATATAAAATAAACCCCTACATAAAAATGCTGGTGCCAGAAATTTTGATAAATTTATCATGATTTTTTTTTTTTCTATTTTGAAGGTATTATTATTGTATTTAGTTTAAGGCACCAAGCATCTAGCAATTTATTGATTTTTTTGGTGAATTAATTGTGGAAGTAGAGGTGATCTGTGTTTCTAATTTTGAAATCTTTTCATAGAAAGGATATGACATTTAAGGTGAGTTGTGAAATTGAAAATTCAAGTATTGAATAATACATGCAATTAAACAAAGAACAGCTCATCATAAAATGGACATTTAAAACTATTTTTAAAAGTTATTTACTAATGAATATAACTAAATGATATGACAATACTATTGTCAATTTATATTTGAGTTTTATTAAAGTGAAATCTAAATTTAAATTTCTTAATTATTTTACTATATTAATTGGATGCACACAGTCTTCAATAGAATCAAGCACAATTTAAATGTAACACTAGCTTAGATATGCAATAATAACAATGTTGTATTTATGGATCATTTTAAATTCAAAGAAATCATAAAGAATTAATAGCAGCATTTATCTTGAGATTAAGATTTAATTGTTCAGCAACTTTTCTGTTTCATTCTAATAGGCAGAGAAGTATTTTTAATCTCTTCTGACACAAATTGTTATAAGTTGAATCATGATAAATATTATGCACTAATCTAATTTAATAAATATAATCATTTGCCTCAATTTTTTTTATACTCAATTGTAACTGTAAATGGGTGGTCAGTATAACAGACTGCAATAGAGAGATTGGACATTGACATTTAAGTGTTTCATATAGCAGTAATTAAATATGTTAGTTCATCATAGCATTGTAAATAGTGTGAAATAACAATATCTGCAAATCATAACCAATTTATACAACTTCATTCACTGAGATAAATTTACACTGCTAACTGATTATTTATGTGACCTTGTTTAAAGAAAGCATATCATTTCTGTGTGAATCCAATTTAGAACAAGTACACTATATTCCTATGGGTTGTAAAAGGTGTCTAGAACAGATAGCATTAGGAAGAGCATCCAGCTGTAAAGGACCCATGAGGAATATGAAGTCTATCATGGAGCTTGCATGGCTAACAACTGCTTATTGTGTTTTTGCTATACTAAGGGAATATAGATATTGCTATAGTTACAAATTTGGTTGCAAAACCACTAAAGTATTTTTAAAAAATATTTTCTGTAAATAATAAAAATTACTAAGTGGAAAACGTTAGCACAGATTATTCTGATAAATGATTATCCCATCTTCTGACCATATTTATTTTACATTTAAAACAATAGCAATGAATATTTAAGCATTTAATCTACATGAATAAAGTTTGCAATATTTCAATATGATTAATATACATTCTCAATGTGAATTCTGATTACTTGTTACAACTTTCATTAGGAATAAATATCTTTTTAACATTCAGTGGAGTATTTTGTATGTATGATTCCCTACAGTATATTTTCCACTCAATACAGTATAACATCCATTAAAGATGTAATATCATGTTAATAGCTAGTAATGCACCATAACAATAAAATTTAATTTCAGATCGTAGTGACAGAGAATCCAATGTTGATATGAGAATTCTAATTGCATCCATTTATTTGGAGTCATGAATATTTCTTTATATATGATATGATTTACTACCAGTGTTAAAGTGTTAAAGCAACAAGAAAAGAATATATGATAAAAGGGAATAAGGAATTAGAACTCTATGAGGAATAATGTTATAAAAACTGTAAATAATATTAAGATTTTCTTTAAAAGCAAAACAATATTAAGAATGAACAAAAAGTAACTAGGGATATGATTTTTTTTCTCTCTGTTCAAAAGATAATTTTAGCAATCTTCTGTTCGATTATGTTTGAATTTATCTTCAAATTTTAATGTTCTGTTAGTAAATTTGAATAATTCTGTTAAATCTCTTATGAGAAGTTTGTTTTTAATTTGTTATTTCTTTTCTAAATTTGTCATTAAATAAAAGATTTTATTCATTAATAAACACCTTATATGTATAAATTTTATGAACATTTTTCAATTTATTTAATAAGAAATCAATTTATGAAATACAAGGAAATGGTTGTGAAACAAACCCAGATGTCTTTTCCAGGATATATTAAATCGAGCAAAAGTAATTTATAGATTCCTCCTTTTGTACAGCACACAGATGAAACTTATGAAATACAGTATATATTAAGTGAACCTAGGATAATTCTTCTTCTCATTTAGTTTGAGAGAAAGGGGGATACAGTGATAGAAGGGGGAAAGATAGAGAGTTGAGGGGGAATCTAGAGGGATGATGGATAATGGGGTGAGAGAGAAGGGGTGATAGAGAGGGAGGGGTGACAGAGAGAAGGGGATAGAGAAGGAGGAGTGATGGAGAGAGGGGGATAGAAAAGGAGGAGTGATGAAAAGAGGGAGACAGAGGTAGTGATAGAGAAAAGGGGAGATAGAGAAAGGGGGAAAACAGGGTAGATAGAGAGAAAGAAAGAAACAAGTACTCACAAATGACAGATTATCACTTAATTACATTAAACAGGAAGGAAGGTAGGTGTAAAAACCAAACTCACTATCTTCAATTAGGTATTCATGCCAACCCTTACCTATAGTCAAAAATCTTGAGTAATGACCAAAAGAATATGCTTGTGAATACAAGCAGCCGAAATGGGGTTGCTCTGAAGGTTCTTTTGAGTAATTTTACTTGATAGAGTGTGTAGCTTAAAGATCAGAGAGTTGTTCCATGTAGAGCTGAATTCAGAGATCACAGCTCTGATACTACAGGTATGTGGTTAGAATGTCTCAGGAAAGAATTGCTGGACAGATTTTATGGGCAAAACCAACCGGCAGGAGACCCAGAGGCAGACCTCATCTATGAGCTCAGCTGGTCTTGCTAGGGAATCCAGTTGCTTCTGACAGGAACCATTGGAAGGAAGAAGGAGATGGAGAAGAAGGAGACAGAGGAGGAGGAGAAGAAGAAGAATTGAAACATATCAATACTTTCAATAAGAGTCTATATTTTTAAGTCAGAACAAATACATTGGGGTCAAGGGTTCTATATTAGTGCTGTCCTAGCTATTTTGGGTTATATAGTTGGCCTGGTTGAATTAGGATTCAATGTGAAATGAACAAAAGACAGATAACTAGAATAAGATAATCCTATAGGCCTATTCAATATATAAATAGAGAAAATTGATTTCATCATCATAATCATTGCTATTATCATTAGTATTATTATTATTATTATCATCATCATCAATATTATTCATCATTGTTAGTATTAGTAATAGTAGTATTATCATCATGATTGTTAGTATTGTCCTCGCTCCTCCTCGTTAATGTGTTGGATTGGCAGAATTGGTAAGGTGTCAGACAAAATACCTTTGCAATATTGTTTTAACTCTTTATGTTCTGAGTTCAGATCTCACTGAGGTCAACTTTGACATTCATCTCTTTGAGGTAAATAAAATAATGTATCTGTTAGATATTGGTGTTGATATAGTCAACTTTCCTCTTCCCTAAAATTGCTTGCCTTGTGCCCAAATTAAAAAAAAAACATTATTAGGGAAGTGGATTGGGTATATCAATACAGCATCAGACAAACTTCTTTGCAGAATATAGTTATGTCCTTTTACATTCTGAGTTCAAATATCACCAAAGTTAGCTTTGCCTTTCATCCTTACGGGGCCAATAAAATAAAGAACCAGTAATGTAAGGTGGTTAGTGTTAGGAAGGGCATCCAGACATAGAAACCATGCTAAATATGGAATATATAAGCAAAATATGATCACCTCTCTTGTGTAGCCTCAGAATGTAACAACCCATCCAACCCATGCAAGTGTGGAATGCAGATGTAAAAACGATGATGATGAAGAATGTTACCTTCAATTTTACTACGTTAATATTGTAGATATATTTCTTTTGAAGCAGAGGTATGTGTAAACAATGAATTATATAAGCTGTGAAGTAATGGCATTAAAGTAATTCACTTGAAGAAACAAGTTGACAGCACAATAGAAAATATAATTGTGCTAGTGATGAGATTGATAGCATTTAATTCACAAGCAATTTTGTAAATATTAGGTGCCACAGTGGAAACGTTTTATGAGATATGTGGATGATATTCATCCATTGCTAATCAATAAAGATCAGTATTTCAACTACATGATTAACCCTTTAGCATTTAAACCAGCCATATCTGGCCAGAATTCTCTCACCTTTTTCTTACAAACTGGCTGTAACCGACTGCTCATACTTATGTTAAGGTATTGTTCTCAAAATAAATAATATCAAAATCTCATTGATTCGATATTATATGTGATAATTATGTGAGATAAAGCCTCAACCATGAAAATACAATAGTATATATAGAGTAATGTAAATGCTAAAGGGTTAAGGGTCTTTTCATTGATCTGTAGATGGCTGATGTGTCTGATTTTGACATGGAAATAATGGTAATATGTGAGGCACATGTGGTCAAGGGGTTCATTTGAAGTGTCAATTGACAGGGCCTCGTGGCACTCACATTTGCTTTTCACTACCTGAATGTGTGTCACTTGTGAGGATTTTGCACCATTGTTGATAAGATCCTGCATAGAGGCCTGTTCTGAGTAAGCTGTTCCCAGGATTTTATGTCAATGCTCATAACTTTCCACATTAGCTTCAGACTATCCTTGTCTAAAGTCACCTCTTGCATTAGGGAGAAACTACACCATCTTAAACCCGGATAATCTGGGTCCACGTTCTCTCATCCTGACAAGAAATCTTAGACTAAACAGCATCATTGATGACCATATTTATAATAGCTACTCTTAAGTCATGTATGCTGATTATGCAATAATAACAATGTGTTTTATCTATGGATCATTTTAAATTCAAAGAAATCATAAAGTATTAATAGCAGCATTTATCTTGAGATTAAGATTTAGGGTTGTTGATAACAAGAAAAAAGATTTTATATTAAACTGTTGAAGAGAATATAAGCCAGTTATTTAATAAATATTTTGTTCATTCATGAAAGCCATTCCCATAACATTTCCTGCAGTAAAAAATTTTAACATCTAAAAAGGATTAATTCAAATAAAATATTAAGACGTTGTCAGAATAATAATTTCTGAGATTCAAGGGAAAATATAATAGATATAAGAAAAATATAAACATTGATTTTAAAAGCTTAAATATTCCATATTAATAAGTAATATGATATAAACAGGCATTTTTCTAAGTTTGCTTCTAATGTTATTTCATAGGCTTATTAGTAATGTATAGCTGAGATGCTTTACAGAAATGTTGTTTATATGCTAAATATAGTTACAATATCTGTTCATAATCCACAATGCATAACCTCTGAGATGATGCAGACAAAAGAAGAAATGTTTCTTCTAGACTATGATAAAGAGTTATCAAAATATCGGAATATTTCTGATATTGTCTGAACATGTTCACATGTACATGTCGTATTACTGATTTTCCTAATGTGTCATAAATGTGGAAAATTCAATTTTAGCATTATCTACTCATATATATCATCTACCTGGTAGGCTTATATTTGGAAATCTATGCACCTCCTATTTCTCTGTGACCCAAGAGATCAATAATATTATTTTGCAATGCAAAATCTTGTACATTTTCCATAATCATGTTTTCACAGAAATATAAATAGAAAGCTTCTTTTAAAAAGTACTATTAATAATCTTACTAATGTTTAATATCAATAATTTGTTTCATCATCATCATCATCATTTTACGTCCGCTTTTCCCTGCTTGCAAGGGTTGGATGGGTCCTATTCTGCACAGCATCTCTCCCCATGTCACGGTCCTTCATCATCTCCTCGGTGAGTTTCAGCGATCTGAAGGACTGCTCTCACCACCTCCGCCCATGTTTTTCGTGGTCTACCTCTACTGTGTCTTCCTTCTACAGGGATTTCTTGGCACTTCTTTACCCAGGGGTCATCCTTCATGCGCATTACATGTCCATACCATCTCTGCCTTCACTCCTGCACACCACAACTTATCCCTCTTATACCCAGTTTCTTTCTCAACTTGTCCATGCTTGGTCGTTCACGCACATTGACATTGCACATCCAACGGAGCATACTTGCTTCATTTCTCTCCAGCCGTCGCATATCCTCTGCAGTTGCTGCCCATGTCTCACTACCATGCAGCATCGCGCATCTCACACAGGCATCATATAACTGTCCTTTTGTACTCAGAGAGAAACCCTTCTTTGTCAACAGAGGAAGCAGCTCCCTAAACTTCTTCCAACCCGTCATTCTTGATACTATGGTCTCGGAACAACCCCCTCCCATGCTAATCTGATCACCTAGGTACCAGAAGCTATCAACCACGTCTATAGAACGCACCTGCATTGGAAAAATGTGTCTATCACTGCGATTACTACTGCCAACTTTCCCTGTACATCTACTGCATACATAGTTTTCCCTACCTGTTAATTTGCCTGCTATCCTACTACATCTCTTGTGTACCCAAGATTGCATTGCGTACATTTTATGGAATGTATGCCAGTTCCTTTCCTACATATCGAACATGGCCCATTTCCCTGATGGAATCAGAGTATTGTCCTCTCTTTTACTCATCAACACTTTTGTCTTAGCTATGTTCACTCTCAGTCCTCTTGATTCTAACTGCTGTTTCCATAGCCACAATTTATTCTCTAGCTCCTCTACTGATTCTGCTATAAGAACCAGATCATCAGCATAGAGAAGTTCTCATGGGTATCCAGTCTTAAACTCCTCTGTTATGGCTTGGAGGACTATAATGAACAAGAGCGGGCTGAGGACCGAACCTTGATGTACACCTACTTGTATCTGAAATTCCTCACTAAACTCCATACCTACTCTCACTTTACTGACAGCACCCTTGTACATAGCTTGCACTGTCCTCACAAGCCATTCTTCTACACCTAGTTTCCTTAGGTCAACAAAAGCTAAGTATAGTAGCTTATTCTTCTCTAAGAATTTCTCTTGTAGTTGCCTCACTGAGAAGAGGGTATCTGTTGTACTTTTCCGAGGCACAAAACCAAACTGCATCTCATCTAATTTGACCCTTTCTCTCATCAGTTGCGCTAATATTCTCTCTGCCACTTTCATAAACTGATCCATCAGCATTAAGCCCCTATAATTGCTCGTCTCTAGAACATCCCCTTTACCTTTGTAGCAATTTATGAGAATACTGCTGCACCAGTCTTTGGGTATGACACCACCATATATAGCTTGATTGATGATGCGTGCAACCAGTTTAGTGCCTACTTCTCCTGATGCCTTCAGCATCTCAGCAACTATCCCCGACGGTCCAGCAGACTTACCATTCTTCATTTCCTTAATTGCCTCTTGTACTCTATATTCATCAATCTCAATAGCTGGTCCCTCTGCTGGGTCTACTGGGGGTAATTTCTCTCTGTCCCATTCGTTCTCCACATTTATCAGTCTCTCATAGTGAGATTTCCAGGTCTCCTTTTTTTTTATCATTCATGACACTAAGTACACCGGCATCATTCCGGACACACTTATTTCCAACAACATCCTGCTTTGTACTGACACATTGCCTTGCAATGCGGAACACCACACGTCTCTGATCTTCCCGTCGCAGAACATTGGCAAACCTCCTACTCTCAGCCTCCCTGTGTGCTAAGTACACCTGATGTCTAGCTTCTCTCTTAGCGGCTGTGTATCCTTCCCTACTCCCACCATTTTTCCAAGCCTTCCATGCCAGTCTTTAGTCTCTAATTGCCCTATCTACCATGCTGTTCCACCACTAGGTCACTCTCTGTCTGGTTGAAGCTCTGCCCCAACCACGAATTTCTTCAGTAGCCTGCAGTAAGTTGTTACGCAAGAAATTCCAGTTATCATCTATGTCATACAACTCTAAATCGTCTTCTTTTTTTGTCATACATGTCTTGAAGGGCTTTGCTAAATTTATATTTTAATGAAAGGTCTTTTAGCTTCCAGACCTTTCTTTTCCACACCTTCCTGTATGTCTCATTCTTTCTCATGCTTACTGAGATGTCAGTAACGACTAACCTATGCCGTGGGTACATTCTTCCCCAGGGTATGCCTTAGTATTTGACACCATCTATCTGTCTCGCTGTCTAACTAGCAGGAAGTCAATCTAGCTTATGTGCTTGCCCGATTTGTAGGTTATTAGGAGGTTGGTAGGCTTCTGGAAGTTAGTGTTGCAAATGGTTAGTGCATTTGCATCACAAAATTCAAGAAGCCTCACTCCTTCTTCATTTCTTCAGCCGTAACCGTGTCCACCATGTACCCCAGTGTATCCATCCTGGAGCTGTCCAACATGTCCATTGAAGTCCCCTGCTGGCATAGCGATGTCTCTGTCTTCTGTCATTGAGGCTGTTTGTGCTCGTAAAAGCAGTCTTTCTCTTCTTTACCTAGGCCTGCCTGGGGAGCATAGGCAGAGATGATTGTCAGTAGTCTCTTGCCTACAACTAATCTAAGCTTAATTATTCTATCACTAACTCTAACTACCTCTATTGTCTTATTGATCCATCTCTCAGTCAGTAATATGCCCACCCCACCTAACCCATCATCATTACCCACCCAGAAAAGCTTATAACTACGATGTTTGCCTACGATTAGTCTTGCAGAGGCACCTCTCCATCTCACCTCTTGCACACAGCACACATCCACATGTCTTCTCTCCAGCATCTCCGCTATCTCACCAGATCTACCTGTTAGAGTGCCAACATTAAGTGTGGTAACTCTGAGATGCGACGTCTCGTTCTTTTTCCTGTTGTGCGATTGCTTGATGACGGTCGTAGGGTTCTCGCACATGGCCGCACCATGCACCCCACTACCGTGCGCAGCCCTAACATGGTTAGTGTTATTGCTGTTTACGTAGTTGTTGCAAATTTCATTCATTGCATTCATAGTGTTTGGTTGAATGCCCTTCCTAACACAGGCACCACTTTACAGCAATTTTGAAGTGTAGCTGATGGATATCAAATGGAAGCAATGTAGGACATACAACCTAGTCACAACACACCAAAGAAAAACATAATACTATACCACTTGTTTTGCTGAAGACCATATATCTGTAACATAGTATGGTACAGATTTTGAAGAAAATAACTTAGCTCTGAATATTTGCAATCCATTTACAAAATACAAAGTCCCCTCACTCCCACCTCACAACACACACACACACACACACACAATACTGAATTAATACATTTTGGAACTGTATATTATATGCAGATATGTACATTCTAAACTTAAGAGCTCTAAAATCTGTTGAAATGATATGTAAAATTCCATTTACAAACATGATATAACCATTAATTTACTACTGTTCTGTGTGATTTCTGTATTTTTTACTGATACTACGACGGTTCTGACACTTGTGAATTACCAAACTGCATGCTAGAGAAATATTTGTTCTCTCCTTTTTTCTATCATTATCTTTTCCAAAACCCATCCTAAAACTTTGCCTAATCTTTCTTTTTTTTTTTCATTGTATAAATTACTCTCTACACTAATTTCCATGAACTTCAATCCAACATTTATACTGCCCACTAATACCTACTAACAGACAAATCTCAAATCTGATAATGTCTATCTCTAACACATCTCTGCTCTTTCTGAAAGGTCTTGCACGTACCAGTGATCCACTTCCAATCTCAACTGCAACTCACATTACACGAATTTTGAAACACACACACATACATATTTTAGATTGAATTCAAAAGAATGCCATTTATCTGATTAGCAAAGAGTTATTCACTAATTCAACACAACCATAACAAGAACAACAAGCACTTTAAGGCATTCTTTCCCGCTAAAGCATGAGTTAGTCTTGCAGGCCCCATGACAAGTTTCTCCATTTTTCCCTATCATCTACACCCCCCTCACATCAGATCCTTAGCTTTCATTTGATCCTCCATTTTTAGCCATGACTTTCTTTGTCTTCTTCCTCTATATTCCTAATTTGATGCAATCCACAGACTCATGAATGTATCATTTCTTCTCTTACCACTCCTCATTACCACTATTACAACAGCTTTTACACCTCTGACCTAGTAACTAAAACTATCGTTTCTTCTCAATGATGCAACTCTCTGCAATTATTTCCTGCATATGTTGATCAACATAAATTCAAAATAAACATTATCCTCACCAATCTTTCCTTGCATTTTAGAGAGTATGAAAAGACTGGGCTCTACTTATCCTTCCTCTATAACTTCTAAATAAAAGTACTGCAACCTTCTGAAGCTACAAATATTTATCTGAGAAGTTGTATAAAAGATATAAACCACATGAACCTTATTTATCTGAGATGATCTACATGAGCAATATACACTGCTTCTGATCCTTCAACGGAATAACAAATAAGCTTTATCTAAATAGTAAAAATATGTCTATATTAAAGCCATTATACCAATATTTTTGTAACTGACAATTGAATGTATATGTAACTGGTAAGACAATTTCATATCTTTTATCTTTATAGGGTGGAAGGTTCTGAGGTAATTTGTTGTAGCAAGTATTTACAGAGTGAATGTTGTTTCAAAAGATAACCACCACCAGCATCACCACCCAACCATAAAACAAGAGTGATACCATTTTCCACCTTAGGTTTATAGATATGCAATTAATGTGTTCTGAATGCAGGCCAAATAAAATACTAAGAGTAAGATTGAATATTATCAACTCTAGTTAATATGTAACTTAGTGAAAGCAAATGTAATGCAAGCACTAAAAACCTATCTAGAAATAAACATGCAATATGAAAAATACGATATTAACCAATAACTACTATTATTATCCGACACCCAACTTTTTCTTCTTTTTTTTTTTGATAAGTATGAGACAATTGAGTACTTGCTTTATTGCTATCCCAGCAAAGCATTAGTATTACTGTACTTGCTGCAATATTCATTCGTTCAGTACATTAATTAACAAATTAAATAATTAAAGTTTTATTATAAGACCATTTTTAGATATTCATAACACTGTATTACAGGAGAAAGAATATAAATATATAACTTCAAACAAAATATAGTGACATTTGCATTCCTCTTTCTTTTATGTTCAGAGTGAAACAAGTTCAATACTGCTTATCCTATTTAATAAAATACTATGACAGAATGCTTACTTTGAATTTTTTTTTTATGTAGTTATTATCTTCCTTACTTCTATTATTTTAACTTCCTAAAGTTTCAACTCTTTTTTACAACTTGCAATTCAGATGCATACAATTCCACAGCAAAATCTAGAAATTCTTCCATTAGATTAAAGGCATCCAAGTGAAAGACAATAAAGATTGAAGAAGTAAGAAGCTGGTATGTTTCTAATGGCTGTAAAATTTACTTTGGTATGTGTAGTAGAAAAGGAAATGTTTTATTGTTCTTACTTAGATTTTGTAACCTTGACTTGTGAAGTGAACTTAAAAGAGAAATGTAAAAAGAGATAAGAAACCTTGATTGAGGTATTAGAATAAACTGACAGTAACAGGCTTTCCTTTTTACATTGCATGATTTTTGCATTTATTGTTGAAAAGAAATTATTTCTATTGTGGAAAATAAGTTTAAATTCTTGTATATTATCAAGAAAAACGATACTGCTTTAACCGCATGATTATACTGAACATGAATGCTGGTCACTATCTGTTAGAATCAATAGATATAATGAAGTATGTCTTTATTTTAATAATTTCTATAATCAAGAAATGTTCAAAGGAAAAGTTAAACAGCCACTTAACTATTTTACCTAAGATAATCTTTATTTTCTATAACAAAATATACAGAATTAATTTGAAGGAATATAAGGAGTCCTGTGTTTTATTTATTTATTTATCTATTTATTTTTACAATTTATACATCAGAACTGATACAATAGATACAGATTATAGAATGCAAGGTAACTTTTTTCTGAATATAATTGTTTATATATTTCTAAAAGTTTCTAATTTTAAAAAGAAGGCAACTAATGTTCTTTCCATTTCAGAATAAAAGTTTCTTTAGCGAAGGGGAGGGCAACCCTACTTGTTCACAGTTAAAATTTGAAACTGCCTGCTAACACACTCACTAAAAATTCATATGAGGGAACAATTTAAGCAATAAAACCCAAAATGGAATTTAATACAAGTTGCATGCCTATGAATCTGAAAAAGTAAGGTTGACTATTTATCTCATCACTTATATGCTTCCATACATTACTAGTTTACTATATGCTTGCAATTCAGGATGTAAAAGGGTTATGAATTCCTACATTAGAGGCTATTGTTTAACATGCCTAAATTGTCTTTGCATCAACAGTAACATTATCATAGCTGCTTATCATCATCATCATCTAGGCATATTTGAACATTCTCTTGTGATAAGGGAAAAAAGATGTTAGTGCTTTTTTTAAATATTATTTACACCCTTTACTTCATTTGTGTGACTGATAACTGCATAACTCACCACAACCTGTAATGTTTTAGAAGAAAATATCTAAAACAAACAGGTTTGTTGATTTTAATGTTTATAATGTCTTTATTAGAGGACAGATTGTTGTGAAATTTGCAGTATTAAGGTTAAGGCTATATCGCAGTAAGTTTTAATATGATATAGTCATAATGATGTTTTGTACTTTTCAAGACTTTTGCTTATGTGATTTCATGTGGTACAAGATGTTAAGATAAAGGTCCAATTAATTATTTTGGATTACTGTTTTTCCTACATGATATTCATATGGTTGTCTCCTGAAACACCATTATGCCAACATTCTTCTTTTGCTAGTGTCAGTAATAATCACTTCCTAATTGTATTTGATTAAAATAACATAAATATTGTTTACTTTATATGAACCTGACATCAAAATTAATCTAAATCCTTATTATTATTATATAAGGGCGGTGGATTGGCAGTATCGGTAGAGGGTCGGATGCTATGCTTTGCAGTATAGAGTTACAGCCCTTTACGGTCTCAGTTCAAATCCTGCCGAAGTTAACTTTGCCTTTCATCCCTACGGGGTCGATAAAATAAAGCACCAGTAATGCACTGGGATAATTGCTGGTCTTATATATATATTTCATCTTTTAGCTCTTTTGATACCAAACCACTTGAAACTGTCTCTGGTTTTGCAATAGAAAATTCTTGTTTTTTTAAAGTGTTTATATTTTTTAAAAAAACCCTTCCATCATAACACTTTGTCAGAACCTCTGTTAAGTTATGCTCGAAACAGCAACTTAATAAAGAGAAAGTAGTTACATTAGTAAATCTCTCCAAATTCTTCATTATTTTCAAAATGATTTATAAAAGATATATTATTACATATACACACACACATATATTTCACAGGATACAGCCAGATGAAGCCCAAGCTATTGGGGTCTTGGGATATGCAATCTTTGTGCATCCATCCCATGCCTCCCATGGCAGTTTGCAGGCCAATCGCCAGTTTTACAGCATGATACATTTACTGCAATATATTTTTCAAACAAACCCTTCTACCTAAGGTCTGAATGTGTCCCTTGTTGACCTGTGCAAGACAATGTGGTATGATTCTTTATCTTACCTCTCACCATATTGCAGTTTTGGTGGTTTTATTCACACCAGTCACCAATCTAGTACTTTCTCAAACCCATGAACACTAGGTTTTTTAGAAGCAGCCTTTATTTGCCTTGTCATATCTACATGACTGAATTGTGAGAGTTTTCTTGGGAGCTATAGGTGTCACCCATTGCTCCATCTCCCCTAGTAGTTTATCGCTGTTGGTCTGGAGTTGCTTATTCGTCTGGCAGCTGCCCACTTATATTGCAGCTAACCATCATAGCTGTTGGCCGTATCACTATCCACAACCCGTGACCTATTCTCTAACAGAACAGCTCTGCCAAGAAAATTTTCTACTTAGAACATAAATTTCTACACTCTATTTACCAGTATTGAGTGCTCACTCAGTTAATGCTTGAATGTTTTAAATACTACAGTATTTTAAACGCATACTCGTGTGTGTGTGTGTGTGTGTGTGGCTATTATGCAGAAAGATATAACATATTACAATAAAGTTATTGTTGTTTAGTCCCAGGTCATCCCTGATTAAACATACCAATGAGCAAAGGTGTTCTAGCTGTGATCACTCCACCTTTCTTTTTATGAGTCAGTAGGGTGTAAATTGAGGGAGATTGCGCTGTTATTTCTAGCGGATTTAGCTACTACATAAAGGCTCTGTTGTTGACTTGCTGTGGAATAAAGTTTTCATTTAAGACAAAGAATCATATAAAAAAACTCAGAAAAACGCCAAAGGCATTACTGTGTTAAGTTAAAACCAAATCAGTAAATCATATTATCATGTCAACACAATTTGGAAGTTATTACTGAAATAAATATACATCTTCAAAAATCAATAATTTGTCTCTCTGACAGTGACATATTAGTCAAGAAAGTTCAGTGACATTAACCTAGGGTGACACTCATTATTGGAAGATATATATATATTATGTAAGACATTTGAAGATAACCAGAGATTATCAAAGCAGTTTAAAGCATAAAGATATGAAAAATGATAGTAATAATCTGGAACATTTAATTAAATTATTATGCTTAAAGGATTCCAAAATTATTGGTGACACTAGCGCTCTTAAAAATACATAAAAATTAATATTTTTGGCTCTGGTACAATGAGGAATACTGTAGAGTTATAAGAATGATGACGACAATGCTGCCACTGCCACCAGCAATGATAATAATTGTTTCTATGATAGGCACAACGCCAGCAATTTGGGGGGAGGGAAAACTCAATTAAATCGACCCCTGCATGTGACTGGTACTTTATTTTATCGATCCGTGTAAGGATAAAAGGCAAAACTAACCTCTGCGGGATTTGAACTCAGAATGTAAAGAGCCGTAACTCTGTGCCATGAAGCAGGGTGTCTGACACTCTACCGATTTTGACAATTCACCCGTGATAATAATAATAATAGTTTATTCTATTGGCTACAAAGGCCCAAGATACTGGGGACAATACAAGGACAAAAACAACACAATGTGGGCTTTACATCAAATAAAGAAAGTAGACATAATCAAGGGGGAACAGTAGGTATAATAACGATAATAATAGTTTAACTTAATTTATTGACAAAGTTGAACTACATCTCACCAAGTTTAAATCTGTACCTAATCGATTGTGCCATACGTCTTCCTACAAATTTCACAACCTTGTTCAACAATTTGATACATATTTTATTGCCTTGTTCTAATGCATCTCTTGATCTTTTCTTTATCTCTTTCTCTTTCTCTGTATATATATATATATATATATATATATATAAAACCATCATCATCGTTTAATGTCTATCTTCCACGCTAGCATGGGTTAGACGGGAATAGTCCCACTTGAGGCGAGATTGATCGGGTGACCGTTTGTCGCTCATATAGAACTGTATCTGGCAGATTTTCTACAGCTCGATGCTCTTCCTAATACCAACCATATTTACAGTGTGGACTGGGAGCCTTTTTACTGTGTTTCCTACATGGCCACATTACAGCGTGGACTGTGTTTTTTTGTCATGACACCTACACAACCGCTTTAGTTTGGACTGGATATTGTGGTACCAACATAACTTTACAGAGAAAGGGGTGGTGTTGGTGGAAGTGGGAGGATGGTAGTGGGTTGGGGTGTATTTTTGGTTAGGAGGGGCCTACTGACTGTAGGTTAATTTTGCATGTAGGGAAGGTGAGTCTTCTGTATTGCTGCATGGCGCCAAAGATCTCGATCCAATGACATTGTCTAAAAGAGATGTAAGTGTGCAAGGTCGGATTTTATCATGCTGTCCCAGGTTTTTCTAGGTCTACCTACTCCGTAACTTCCATCAATTTTGAATGGCCTGCACTTTTTTATACAGCTTCCATATATATGGAAAATGAACGTTACATGATGATGATGATATATATATATATATATATATATATATATATATATATATATATATATTTCTCTCATGTATGTATGAATCATCATAATCATTAATGTTTGTTTTCCTTGTTAGCAAAGATCGGAAGGGTTGAAACAGAATGAGTCAGTACTCTAGTATAGCTGCTGACTTCTCAGATGAGCAGGCAGGGGCTTGCATCTTGCTTAAATACATTCCCACGCTGATGAGTGCTGAGACAGGCTGAGAGCTTGTATTGTGCTCTACCAAGTGCATTTTATACTAATACTAGGGAGGTTATCATATCTCTCTCTCTCTCTCTCTCTCTCTTTCTATGTGTGTGTGTGTGTGTGTGTGTGTGAGTGAGTGAGTGAGTGTGTGTTTGTGTCTGTCTGTCTTCCCTTCTCTGCCTCTATTGTATCCAACATTAAGAAAGATAGAAATTGCTTAGCTAATAATAATCAAGATTCACAAATCAGAAAAATAAGCCATCATCATCATTACTGAAGAGGATACAGTGGCAGTGATTTGAAAACCCACAATCTGAATATATTGATATTTACATTTTTATTGTCAAAGATTTCCCTTAGTCACTATCAGCCTATTACTTGCTTACAGAATGTTAAAGAATTTTCTCTGGTTGTAATGGCAGTGACTGAAGTAACAATTAATGTTTGATAACGATAATAATGGGGATGAGAAATACGATACTAATAATATAAAACATGAAATAGTTATCATACATTGCTGCTGCTTCAGCATAGCCACAAGCTGGAGCTAGTGAAAGAATTTGATATCTTTTCCAATAATATTCCTTAAAAATTACAGAAAGATTTCATTTTTAACAGAAAAGAAAATGTGTTATAGAGGTTATTTTATAAAGCTTTCAAAACAAAAGTTAATTTCATTCAACTGGTCATGCTTTTCTCTTTCCGTTTGCCCCAAATTATCAAAATAAATAAGGTTATTAACACAATAATAACAGGTCAGAAAGTTATTTGTGATAATATGTTGATTCAACAATAATATTTGAATGTAAATATATGTAGCTTTAGATAAACCATTTTATCAAGCCAAAGTTAAAACATGAACTACAACTACAATTATTTGCTTCTAAATATATATGCAGGAGATATCAACATGTGACTCATCATTTAATATCAGAAATGAAAAAAATATTGATTTCTTAGTAAACTAAACATTTGCAGAGGAAAGGTATAATCAATTGAATTGACCCTATGATTGGTATTTATTTTATTACCTCCAGAATTGTGAAAAGCAATGTCAGTTCTAGAAGCACCTCAATTTAGGGATATAATTAAATAGTTTACTGGGTTTTTTTGTTGATTTTTTGTTTGTTCTATTTTTGTACTTTAGCACCCTTTGAAATGAAAAGTATTCACCTACACTGTTGACACTGTTTAGAACATTTTAAATTACATATGAAAATGCTTATATTTCCAGGAATTTTTACAGCAAAGTAAAGACATTCTTATATATTTTATATGTTGGTATAAAGAACAGAAGGTATATTTATTTCAAAGCCATACATTGTAACTTCAAACTAATGATAATACAATAATTACATCAACACTAAATACACAATTAACTTCATATCAAAGTTGTTTTAATTGAAGTATTTAGAACTTTTTTTATGTTGACATGTCTTTAAGGGTTTCTGTATTTTTAGTAGGTATTATAGCTTGATATTTTATTAATCATCCACTAGAAAACAATATAAAAATGCCAACTAAGTCATTATAAGTTATTTTAATAATTTTGCATAATGTCTCAACTTTTCCAAAATATGAATTAATTTAAACAGGATTTGAATTTGGTATCCTAAAGTTCTAAGGAAACAGTCCCATCTCTGACATCTCAGATATATTACAACAGCCATGCTATACAACAATGGGGGTATTTTATGCTATTTCCATATGCAGATGATGATGACAGTAAATTTAGTAGTATTTACATTGAATAGGTATAGCTCCCTATCGGTAGAGTTGATAGAAATGTTGATGTTAATGATTGTACATATGTTGCTTTTAATAAGAAAGAATGTGAAGAATTATGACTGAAAAGGAAAAAGAACATTTTAAAAAGGAAATTCTACCAGAGAGTAGTTTCAATCTATCACTTAGCAGAGGACATGCAAGCGTGAAGAAACATATGAATCTATGCTATAAGCATTTTCTAACATTAATCACCAACAATGTCAAAAGCCGCAATGTGTTGCTGATTATAATGATGCTAACATTTCTAGGCTTGTCTTACAGAATAACGTTGAACTAAAGTAATATATGTTGAAAGAATTCAATGAAATAAATATCTGTTCAGAAGAGGAAATCAAGATTGTGCCTGTGATAATTTCTGAATTACTACAAAAGGAAGACTGATCTGAGATAACCTTCATTGAGATATTTTGAATACACATCTTACAGGGAGACCTGACCTTTGCTGGTAAGTTCATTGATGTAAGATATCAGAAACACAAATGAATTAAGATGAGTGAGGAAGACAACTTCACTAGCATATTCTACAAAAGTCTTTAAAGTAAAGAATCCAAGGAATGTTAAACTTGTGTTATAAATGCTGTTTGCAATATGGATGAAGTAGGGTCAGCTGATACACACAATACAATACCAATTCTTTACTCTTTGTAATGCCAAACATTAATTTATTGTAAGCTTTTATTCAATTGATTTTGTCTGCACTGACTCAAAGCCAGTATGTTAGTATTTGTTTTTGTTAAATGTGTTTCGGTACTGATTCTTATTGATCATACTTTGATAACACTTATTGTAACATAATTCTGTTTCTTTCTTCAGTATACATGAAAAACTATTAAACGAATATAGATAGTTTTTAGAAATTCTATGATTTTTTTCTTTTCAAAAGATTGAAAGTTGAAATTATTACAGTATACCATACATTGAAAAATGTTAAGAATTGACTTTTTGTAGTTCAATATAATGATGAGGAAATATTTCAAAGAATTAGAATAACGGGCGATAAATATGTGAACAACGAATTTCAAAGTATGACCTATTCAAAATATAATGGCAGCTTATATTAATACGATGCATATAGAATAAGTATATCCTGTACATTTATATTAATCCAATGCAATTTTACAAGAGCCTAGAAGCATTGTTAATACATTTCTAATGCATCTACTATAGAGGAACATTCTGTTTTGAAATAAATATTTTTAACTATCTTCAGTTAAAGTAGAGAATCTACACAACAATGTCTTCTTTAGTAAACTTCAGTTGGTTATGCAGCAATTATACATCAATAAATGATTTCTTAGAGCAACCAAATTTATATACTATCCACATAGAAAGTCTCAATCAATAGTATACACAATGAAGAAATTATGCTAAAATGGGTATTAGCTTTTTCATGATAATTCCTCATATATTAACAAAAGAACCTATAACTGAAAATTTCTCTTAAAATGTTCTACACAATGACAGTTCTCCAGCATGGCATCAGCCTGTCAGCTGGAACATGTAACAAAATAATAGAGCAATCAAATATAAAGAGGGGTAACACAAAAAAAATTTAGATTGAACATTTATTTGTGAGCAACTAAGTTATTAGAGGTAGTGACACTCAAAGATGGATCCAGTTAGAAATATTTACCTAATATAGAGAAGACACTCAGATTTAAGAGCTCAAACTGCATTTCTATAAGATAACATCAGTCTATAAATTGATAAGGGTATAGTCTACATGACAAATTTCATTATCTAAAAGAGCTGAGTAATAGAAAAAGAATAGATTGAAATAGTCAAAATTAAATTGTTTTGAAGTTGATTCAGAATGATAATAAAATACATACTACTTTTATGGCTTAGAAGGAAGGAGAAGTATCATATAATTTAAACATACTAATGTCAGTGTCACACTTTCTTATGTAATCTATAAAAATCAGATATAATGTTAACAATCTACTTGTTAAACTCAACACCAATGTATAAATGTTTTGATAGTGTAGTGTCTAGGTTTATTATTGAACTGGCAATCATATGGGATGTCAGAGTAAAAATGTCTCAATATTTGTTCTGATTCTTGGTGCTTTGCATTCAAATCCTGCTGAGGTCAACTTCATCGGGAGTTAAGAGCCATTTACTTTTTCTTTTTTTACTACCTAAACAGGTAAAAATGCCTAGAGATTAAAGATTCTAACTCTTCAAAATAATGCAAGGGTTCTGCTTTCTAAGGAAAGGTTGGAACATTACCATAGAAGGTATAACTTCTTCAGACATGAGAAAATTAAATTTACAAAATCTGAGGTTTCAAAAGAAAGAAACATAATACTATAGAAGAAATATCACATATATGTAAAGGTGATGCACTCAGTTTGAAAATTTAACATTTCATGGAGAGTAGACAATTCAGATTTTAGAAGAGTAATTTGAAAGAAGGCTGCTAGTATTAAAACAAGCATTAAGGATTTAATGCCCTAAATTGTTTCTTTATGAATAGAACATCCATATGTAGTCAACATGTATCCAATAGAACATCCATATGTAGTCAACATGTATCCAATAGAACATCCATATGTCATCACGATCCCCCCTTACATTGTTTTGTATCAATTTTCAATGCACTTGAAAAACACTTGGATAGGGAAAACATACAATATTTTGGTTATAAATGTAGATACATAAAAAAGAGACATTTATGATTTAGTGAATACTAACAAATGTTTTATGAGTATATGTATATATGAGTATTTGCATGTATGAAAGATAATAGTGGAAGGCTGAGCTGTAATTTAATAGGGAAGACATCGTACAGCTGTATAACTTAAGATAACAAAACACTAGTATCTAAGAAAAAATATATTCCCACTACACCAGTAAGTTCTAAGAAACTTCTAAATGAAAGAGATGTGATGTCTAAAATGACACTTCTTGACATTGGGTGACTATCAGTAAAATATACCTGTATAATTTTCTTCAAAGGAAAGATGTGTATTTATGAACAAAGGTATGTATGATGTGAGTGTGTGCATATGAAAGCAACAAAATAACAAGGGAGTGAAAGGAATGATGAAAACAAAATTTAAAAAGCCAAAAGATAAAGAGGAAGAGAAGAAAGAAAGAGAGATGAATGACAGGAAGCTTCAACAAAACAAAACAAAACATGTAATGGTGACTAGAATAATTGGATGACAGCATCTCAAGGGGCATCTGATGCATGAGATATTCAGAACAAATTATTTCTGATGCAAAGGTTAAAGAAAACATAATTCAATGCATAAATTTTTAAAAATATAGATTATATAATAAACAAACAGACTCAGCAAACATCGATATTGAAGTTATGGTTTTGTTTCATTGCATGTCTACATAAATAATATTTGCAATATGTATTAAATGTATTTTCAGGAGATAAGCTGTTAAATAAATTCAATATTGGAATTGTATACTGTATTGGCATAGAAAAAATAATTGTATGAAATAAATATTATTTTTTCTTAAAAATAAAAGACTTTTGATGTTCTTATAAATAATCTGTGAATCAGTTGCTCCTGTGAACTTACATGAACAATAAATACAATACTTTACTCTTTCTTTGTTTGCAATCTATTCAAATATATCTTGTAAATACTAGACATGACACACAAAAGATTTCAGAAAAAAAAAAAGAAAAAAAAAGCAATCTTGAATATAATGTAATTAATTTAACATTGTAAAGAAGAAATTGAGGATAGTTCAATGTTTCAGATGATGGTCCTTCAGCAAGAAGCAAATAAAATATAACGGAGAAAAAGGAGCTTGATGGAAGTTTTACAATAAAGACTACATGTTAATTGGATATCAAGGATGTAAGTGGGTAGAACAGAATTGTATTTTACAGCTAGGTTTTTTAGTCAAGAGTGATAATTTGTGAGTGTTTAGTATGTATAGATGTAACAGTGTCTCTGTGGATATTGGTATTATCAAGTCAAAAGAGATAAGGTGTAAAAGAGTGTGTGTTGGGTACTGTATATGAGTGTATATAGGTGGATGAGTGTGTATTCATGTGTACATGGTGTGATTCAAGCTTGATGGTGTATGCATGAACATAATAGATGCATTCATTGCATATAATCATGTGTGGGTGTGTATGCATGTGAAGATAAAGAGGGGTTATGAAGTACATAAAAGGACATTTATTGGTATGTATGTGTGTTGTGGATGTGGAAGATGAAGCAGTGTTATTAAAGGAAAACAAGGTGATTAATAATCCCAATTGGGCGAGCTGTGCCTAGATGAAAGATAAGATTCCCTTCACAATAAAAATAGGAGGCAATTGACTGATAGTACCAAATGATTGTCAATGAAGTGGTATGACTAGGATAATTGAAGTAATAAGCTACTAGTTGAACTGATCCAGTGTTGTAACAGTGGCCATATGAAAGATGCTCTTTAGCCCTTTCATTACCATATTTCTAATAAAATACTCTGTAGAATTTGGAGTTATTTACTAAAAATTATATCAGTTGCTAAGATGGTAAGGGCGGTGGATTAGTGAAGTGCCAGAAAACATGCTTTGCATCATACAGTTACAGCTCTTTACATTCTGAGTTCAAATCCTGCCAAAGTTAGCTTTGCCTTTCATCCTTAAGGGGTCAATAAAATAATGTACCAGTAATGCACTGGAATAGATTTAATTGATTTTCCCTCCCCTTCAAATTGCTGGCCTTGTGCCAAAAGTAGAAACAATTATTAAGATGGTATTTCTAACATAACAAATGGTTCTTATATAAAATTAAAGATTTTAATCTATAGAGGAACCATTCAAAATGGGTAACTTGGTTCCATAGTAGCCAAAGAAGTTTGGGGCAGGTTGGTATTGAAATGTTTAAAATTGTGTGCCAATCATAATTGTTTCCTCCAAAATTCAACAAGCTACAAAACTGGTATTCAATGCAATCAGAGGTTTTAGAGGTGAGTACAGGTGAATTACTTGGAAATGGAAAGAGGAGTTGAATTTATACAGTGTGGAACTCTTCAATTATGTCAAGGACACAATAACTTCCTGGGTGTTGCTGATCTAGACAATAAATGCACCCAGAATACTCTGTAAAATCGTTGGAGATAAAAGAGAGAATCTAGTCACAGAAAATCTGTCAAAGAAAAGGTCAGAAGGATTCTTCAGCTGTGTTGAAAACATGATGACTTTCCTAGTTCTGGTACCACAATAACATGCACTCTGTAGAGAGCAGGAATGCATGTAAGGGAGATGCAGGCCCCTGTCTTCTCTGAAAAGTTAGTAGCTCTTATTAAGTACTGACTTGATCTGTGACAATCTGTTCATCTCTTGCTAACAGGAAAAAAACAAATGTTAAATGATTATGATGATACTGTAGCGGTTGTCTCCCTTGTTTGGATTAACATCCAGATGGGAAGTACAACCCTTTCTGTAACTTCCAGTCAGAACCCTATAAAACTAACAACTTTAAGCTCTCAATCTCTCATTGCCTTTTCGGCACCAGGTCAAGAGCCTCCCATTTGGCTCTGCCATTCATTTGGCCAACAGGCGCCTGGCCTTAGCCAGGCGTCCTCTGCCAGCCGCGTTTGCTTGGCAATCAAAACGGTAACTACTAACTTTGCTTCATTCTATCATCCTCATCTTTGACATGTCAACTATTCTATCTACCATTGTTAATTAAATATTATCTACACAAACAATGTATTCCTTGTTACATTCATACTACCCAGTACTCTCGCTAGATACTACAGACATGCTAACTCTCAATTTATAAAATATGAGAAATGTTTTCAATATAATTTCTTTTCATGAATCAGTCAAAATATTACATACTTGAGTTATATACCTATTTTTTTTAGGGGAGGGGGCATTTTACATATTTCATGTACACATATATTTGATGCACAAGTATACTGACAGGTAAATTTACATACATATATAATTTTAAAAGTATAATGACTTTCTGAATTTAGAGTGGCAAGATTCTGGCAAATATCTCATACAGATGCATATTTACACAAATGTGTATGTGCACTTTTGTGTGTGTATGCGTGAATAATATAGAAACCTTTAGATGCATAAAATACATATTAGAATTAATTAGAAGTAGCACTAACATAGCATGATCCATAATAGCGCTGTATGTAAAAGCAAAGAAAATAGACCTTAGATGGAAATCATTAATGCAATGGATATCTCAGGCTGTTCTTTGAGACAACACTTTTGTAATTTTATCAGTAGGCATAGCAGGGATATGCTGTTTAACTTAAGGTATGGAGTGCTCATTGTTTATTTTTTTGTTCTTTTCCTTTTGAGTTTTGCTGTGTATATTTGAAAAATTAAATAAAATCTTATGATGGAAATAACTTTGAATCATACAAAACAAACAAAGACATGGGCTGCCTGAAAATGTCAAATACTAAAACAAGCATCTGTACTTAAGTTATATATCATCAG
Source organism: Eledone cirrhosa (assembly GCA_964016885.1). Classification (NCBI taxonomy): domain Eukaryota; kingdom Metazoa; phylum Mollusca; class Cephalopoda; order Octopoda; family Eledonidae; genus Eledone; species Eledone cirrhosa. Next base: position 58,460,670 of record OZ024740.1, on the reverse strand, counting down.
AGAAATACTGGAAATCTCAGTAATTTTCACTAAAAACGAATGAAGGAAGACATTGTAGAGTATAAAGTACTCAATAGGGCTGCAGAGTATAAGGTAAGTTAGTAACTTGATTAGTGTTGGCACTATGGTAAAATGCACCCTGTATACTCTGAAAGTGGTTGGTAAATGTGTGGAGACAATATAGGATCCAGAGAACCTGCAGAGAACATAACAATTTCTTGACTGCTGGTGCCACAATAAAATGCACCCAGTACACACTGTAAAGTCACTGGTATTAGGAAGAGCATCTAGCTATAGATACCATGCCATAACTTGAATATAACAGAAAGATGTAGTTCTCTGACCCATCTAGGAGGGCAGTAACCCTGAATAAGAACTAACTCTGACCATGACAACCTGTTCAAGCTATTTTAGGATGAAAAGTAGACATGAAACAATACTGATGATTATATTAAAATACTTAAGAAACTTTTATAAAACTGAAAATGAATACACACAGAGAGACACACCACCCCACACAACATGTCCCATTAAATTGCTCTTAGAAGAATGCCCAATTTAACAATATGTTCCCAAAATAAGAAAATAGCAAAATAAAATGTTTTATATTGTTTTATATTTGTAAATATATAAACTTGTTTTATATTCGTAAATATTTCTACATTTTTCAACTTGAACTTTATATATATTTATTTATGATACCTCAATTAATAATATTTTTTGTACACTCATGCATAGACACATTAATGTTTTCAATGTCATCTTTCTAAATGAATACATAGAAAATTAAGTGATCATTTTCTATGAATAGATTATTATTTTTTTTTTTTTTTTTAGAAATTAAATTAATAGCAAACAAATTGTTATGAATTGAATTTGTTAATGGCAAGGAATAGACAATTACTTAAATGAACAGATGCCATGAATAATAACCAAATACAAAACTGTCACAATAAATGTCTAAATAATTTGGATTAGTTTGATATACAATAGCTTTAATGGATCAAACTCGCTTCCTAGAAATTGATATTATTAAACAACCAATGTAATGTGGAATATGAATAATTATGTATATGGAGTCACATCCATATATGTTTAACCTTGCTGTAAAATTAGACCATATAATTTTTTATTTGGCTGCTTGGAATGAAGGTTGATCTAATGGCACATTAAGATTCATCTACTTTTCCCTTTAAACATTAGGAAAATTGATGGCAAATGCTGAGTCATTAGAGCATCAGACTAAATGCTTTGCAGTATTTGTTCTACATTTCTGTACTTAGAGTTCAAATCCCACTTTCATCATTTTGGGGTTGATAAATAAAGTACCATTCCAGAGTTTTGGGATTGGTAGAATTAGTAAAGCATCAGATGGGAGGCTTTGCAATATTTGTTTTGGTTCTATACATTCTGAATTCAAATCCAGAAAAGGAAAAATTTGTCTGTAGAAATGTTTAATGGGACCAGAAAAACCAAACATCTGAGATAATAGTTCAAATTGACTGCCAAAGCACAATAGTACTATATAGTAAAGTATTCAAATCTAAGTTTAAAGCTAAAAATATAAACTATCAACACTATCACAAATAAACTGAATATAGACTAACCCAAGATCAATTCACAACATGATTCCAGATTTGATCCCACTGTGTAGCTACTTTAAACCAATATGTGAAATTTGATGATGAAGCCTGTTATAAATATACTACTACTACTACTACTACTACTAATAATAATAATAATAATAATAATAATAATAATAATAATAATAATAATAATAATAATAATTACCCCTTGGCGGATAAGGATAAAACGCGACAAAATAAAGTAAATGTCTAATGATAAAATCTCATACCGGATCGACCGTCACCTGGGTAAAAAAGGGCCGCGTCCCTCAGAGAGGAACCAGACTGGGGTCGAAAAATCAGCTAATGGTTCAAACCTTCCCATCACTTCGGAGCTGGAGACCTCCCATAACCGGAATACTCCTACTGTTGGCCCTCCATGCTCACCACCAAGAAATCCAAAGAAAAAGAGAGAAAAATGGTCAAGGGAAGATAATAAAGAAGTCCTTGAGGCTTTCTACACTGCCATGTACTACCCATCAAATACATCGAATACAGAACAGAAGACATATATCAACTGGAAAAAGAAACATCCCGAAAACAGAGGCTATATTGACAGTAACAAACTAGCCAATATACGAAGAAATATTGTAAGAAAAAAGTTACTAACTGATATAGAAATTGATCAGATCAAGCTATTAGCACAAAGTCAGCGAAGGGAAAATGAAACATGTGTCAGTGAAAACGAGGTAAACTGTAACACTTCGAACCCCAGGGTTGGGGCGGAATCACTGGCAACAGAACAAATTAAAGAAAGGATCGAAAAAGTGGAGGGAGTGCATGCTCAGGATGAAACTCCAAATGAAAATAATGAGATCGTAAATGATAAAGAAATGAATGAGAATGAACTTGCCAACTTGAAGGATGAAATTATGATCGAATGGATGAAAATGAAAGAATCTGACATGGGCAACGAGACACCCTCCCTAAGATCCAGAACTCCAAACAGAACCAAAAGATAATACACAAGACTAACATAATTCTCAAAAACATTATCATCACAAACAAACTAAACATTACTGATTTAAATCATCTCTATTATGCATCGGCTAAAGTCACCACTCACTTATGTGGAGTGAAGATGAAAAAACAAAGGAATTTCCACAAGAAATCTACTTGGCAAGAGAAAATCAATCGCCAAATAAACCTTCTCCGATCTGACATAGAAATTTTAACAAACTATAAAGTAGGTGAACATGTTAAACAAACTAAACTTAGAAAATTGAAAAAAAAGTACAGTATAAAATCAACATGTGACATAGACATGCTGATAGAAATAATCAAGCAAAAAGTGTCGGCCAAAGCTGCTCATATAAGGCGCTTTGAAAAACGATCTAGATTCTATAAGGAAAATAATATGTTCAAAAACAACCAAAGAAACTTCTACAGAAAAATTGGTAAGTCAACAATAACTGCTAAATCAATACCACCCAAGGAGGAAGTGCAAGAATTCTGGGAAAAGATATGGGCCGAAGAAAAAGTTCATAACATACATGCCCCATGGATAGACAGACAAATGAAAGATACAGCTCACCTTGAGGAACAAATATGGGAAAATATAACAGTTGAACAGTTGCGCTTGGCCCTAAGAAAAACCAGCAAATGGAAATCCCCAGGAAAAGACAAAATACAAAACTTTTGGATAAATGCCTTCACAGAGTCTCATGAGCTGTTAGCCCAAATTTACAATGAAATAGTTAAGGAGCCAGAAAAGATACCATCATGGCTAGTTAACGGCATTACATTCCTGCTTCCGAAGAATGATGAGACAAACAATCCCCAAAATTACAGACCGATAACTTGCTTGACCACAATGTATAAAATTTTAACATCAGTCCTAACTGAATACACATATGACCACCTGATAACAAATGACCTATTTCCCATTGAGCAGAAAGGGTGTAAACGAGGCTCATATGGCTGTAAGGATCAGCTTCTGGTTAACAAAATGATACTGGAAGATTGTCATAATAGACACAAAAATCTATCGATTGCTTGGATAGATTATAAAAAAGCATTTGATAGTTTGCCACACAGTTGGATTGAAAAATGTTTAGAGATTTTCAAAATATCCCCCGTTGTCAGGAAGTTTTTGTCATTCAGTATGAAGACATGGAAAACGACACTCCTTTTGAATAGTGAAACAAAATCACTGGAAGCTGGAGAAGTTAATATTAATTGTGGAATTTTTCAGGGTGACTCTTTATCACCGCTTTTATTCTGCATCGCACTTATACCATTAAGTAAAATGCTCAATGAAACAAAACATGGATATAAAGTCTATGACAAAACCATTAATCACCTGTTCTACATGGATGACCTGAAACTATTTGCAAAAAATGATGAACAATTGCAAGGGCTATTATCCACTGTGGAGCAGTTCAGTGATGACATTAAAATGGAGTTTGGACTAGATAAATGCGCCAAAGCAACGTTCACCAGAGGAAAGCTGCTGAAGAGTTCAGACATTAATCTTGATCGGGGGAACGTGATAAGAGAACTTGATCAAGAAAAAACTTACAAATATCTAGGTGTTTGTGAAGGAGATGGAATCAAGCACTCGACAATGAGGGAAAGGATAAGGAAGGAATGTTACTGCAGAGTAAGAGCAATCTTAAGAACGGAATTGAATGCAAGGAATAGGATCGATGCCATAAACACCGCTTGCCATACCAGTAGTAACCTACAGTTACAATGTCATCAACTGGTCAAGCACAGAGATCCGTAGGCTCGATACAAAAATTCAAAAACTCTTAACCATGCACAGAATGCATCACCCTAAGGCAGATATAGATAGAATATATCTCCCTAGGAAAGAAGGAGGACGTGGGTTAATCCAGTTAGACATTGCGTTGAAAACTGCAACAATTGGATTATCTACATATCTAAGGGAATCACATGATTGGATGATCAAACTCGTTTTGAAACACGAAAGCATCAAAAGATCATATTCCATTACAAAAGATGCACAAAGATACAGTAATGGACTACAAATTTCAGAAGTCCCATTTACTGCTGAAATGGAAAACACAGAAAAAGCAAAGCAGGTAAAAGTAACTGCAAAGAAAGAACTGCTACAGAAACTGGCTAAGAAATGGCAAGAAAAGCCTCTGTATGGAAAATACCCAGAGCGAGCTAACAATCCTGATGTTGACAAAACTTTAACCCATCAGTGGTTGGCATCCTCTGGACTGAAATCGGAGACTGAAGGACTGATTATATCAGCACAAGATCAGTGTCTGCCAACAAAAAATTACCAAGCCAACATAATAAAAAATGGATGCAGCCCATTATGCCGTGTATGCAAAAAACAACCAGAGACCATTGACCATATAATTTCAATGTGCAGTCCTATAGCTCCAACCGAATACCTAAACAGGCATGACAGCACAATACATACATTGGATAATGTGTAAGCATTTTGACCTGCCCCATCAAAAGAATTGGTGGGAGCATCAACCACCTCCCATACTTGAAAAAGATCACATCTCAATCTTGTGGAACTTTAGCATCCAAACAGACCGAAAAATAGATGCAAATAGACCTGATATAATATTGAAGGACTTTAAAAAGAGGGTATGCCTGCTAATTGATATGTCTGTTCCAATAGACAAGAATGTATCTATAAAAACATTAGAAAAATTGAGCAAGTATAAGGACCTGGAGATAGAAATTGGAAAAATGTGGAAATTGAGAACTAAAACAATACCAGTGGTTGTAGGCGCTCTGGGAATGATACCTAAGGGGTCTAATGATTACTTATCGCAGATTCCAGGAAACCCGCGTATAGGAGAAATACAAAAGATAGTACTAATGGGAACTACCCATATACTAAGGAAGATTCTGTCAATATAAGTACATCACAAGTCTAAACACTAAAGATGCATGTGGGAGTATGTATGTTCTTCCTTGAACATGGCGGACCTTGTTGTCTCTTGAGGTCACTGGTTGTGACTTTGTGATAACTCGTATGAACATAAAGCAAGATAAATGCAACTGTAATAATAATAATAATAATAATAATTGTGTGTGTGTGTGTGTATTTGCATGTGTTTATGTTCCAATATACTAGTATAGAAATACTATGTTGAGTTACATCCCTTTAAGTCAAATAGATAACTCAACTATGTTTTAAACAAAGATTGTTAAACCTTTAAGCATTTACATTACTCTATATTTACAATTGTGTTTTCATGGTAAAGGTTTTACCTCACATGATATCGAATCTATGGGATTTTGATATTATTTATTTAGAGAAGAATACCTGAGCATCAGTATGAATAGCAAGTTATAGCCAGTTTGAACAAAAAGAAGTGAGAGGACTCTGGTCAGATATGGCTGGTTTAAATGCTAAAGGGTTAAATAAAACTGGTGTTGATATTATCAACTAGAAGTTCTACATAATCTCCAGATTATAAGTGTATAGATTCAATGGATTTTGAGTCAACAGGTTGAGAAAAGAAGCAATGATAAGGATGATTACAATTGCATGTTACTGGGCAAAAGGGTGCTGTGGTTATTCATCAAAAGTCCAAGTTCCATATCATAATTTCTGTATAGAGGGACTACAAAAATATTTTGGGAAAGGAATATATGAATGCTCTCTATGGCCTATAAAGAGCATCCAAAGCAAATGTGTGAGAAATAGGCACTATCTATTTATTTTAGCATTTGTTTTATGATTAATGGTATGACAATAGATTTCCTAAAGTGGATATGAACATGGTAAGGAAAAGCAAAGCAACATGATGGAAACAATAAGCCAAATATTGATTCTATCATCAGGGAATAGGTAATGGAAGAGTCCCAAAATACAAACTATTTACAGCATAATATTCAGAATTAGTTTCCTTTTAACATGATATCAGAAAGCAAAAGAGAAATAGCACAAGAAGTGCGTGCCTAAGTCAGGCCTTTTTGCATTGATTGCAGATGAAACAAAGGATATCTTTGAAAGTGAATAGCTCCCATTTGTTCTGTGCTGTTTTCAACAATATTATCTGAAGAATTTATTGGATATTGAGGAAATTCTGAACTTAACACTGAATCCCTTCTGCTGTGTATCATGTAAGAGCTGAATTCAATTGCTGCTGACATCCAGTTATGTGTTGCTCCATGCTAGGATGGTGTTTTGATTATGAACAGAAAAAAAATCACTGGTGTTCAAGCAAAGATGTATGCTGTTCTCCAATTTGCAATCTATATCTATTGCCACTCTTATTATTACAACCAGAAACAGCAAAGTAAATTGTTACAGCAGCTGGAGGACTCAATGGTCAGTGAAGTTGCTGGAAGTCAGCCAACAAAGTGGAGATCCTACACTACAGATTTGCTGTGTCTTTTCTCTGTTCTTTCTAATATCATCATAACAGCTTTTGCTCTTATGAATTATCTAACAGTAGAGGATTCTGATTTTTCTTTTCTTGTCAAAATTACAAATCTCTTACTAAATACTGCACTCCATCTCTTCCGTCTGCAACTATAATTTTTTCTTTTACTTAAAGACATCAACCTGCAGAAGTTTAATTAGAACATCAATGTTCCAGCCTGTGAAGGCTATAGTCACTGACCAGCTATTTTCAGCCAAATAAAATTATATATATATGTTAGCATGAAAAAATGGATGGTGATGATATGTATGTATGTGTGTGTGTGTAAATATAAACACCCAGTTCACACTGTAAAGTGGCCATATTGGTGTCAAGTCAAAAAGCACTCATTTTGATGCCACGATAAAAAACACTGAGTTCTCACTGTAAATGTGGTTGGTTAGGAAGGGCGTGTAGCTGTAGAAACCAAGCCAGAAATGGTTCTGAGTTAGCAAGACACAGTCATCTGATCTGACTTGATCCCAATGGGTCAACCTGTCCAACCCACGCTTGTATGGCAAATGGGCGTTAATAGGTGGTGATGATATATCAAACATATCTTGATTAAAACAAAATCTTACATAAGCACAAGGCCAGAAATATGTGTGGAAGGCAGTCAATTATATCAACCCTAGTACTTGACTGGTACTTATTTTATTGATCCCTAGAAAGATGAAAGGCAAAGTAAAAATAAATGAAATTTTAATACAGAACATTATGGACCCCAACTAAATATAGTAAGTCATTTTGTCAGATTCTGCCAATCTACTGTGTTACCTTGATTAAAACAATAAATCTAAATTTTTTTTTTCTGATACACAATTTCAGTTATTTAATATTGATGTACTTTATATAGTGCAAAGTATTTATGTTTTGAGAAAATCCTGTTCATACAGTTTGAAATTTACAAAATAAAATAATGAATGAATTAGAATATTTA
>OZ024740.1:58432736-58447736 GCA_964016885.1 Eledone cirrhosa | reverse complement strand
AACTTTTTCCATCCAGTTCTGACTCTAGCTACTGTACTTTCAGAACACCCTCTACCACTGCTGATTTTGTCACCCAAGTAACGGAAGGTGTCCACTATTTCTATAGAACCATCTATGCAATGGAATGAACTAGTATTCCATGGGCACTTGCTGCTACTTATTGCACCAGAGCACCGGCCACATATAAAATCTATATTCTTAGTTAGCTTACCTATGATCCCACTACATCTTTTATGCACCCATACTTTGCATTTGGGACATAAAATGGAGTTTCTACCTACTCCTTTTCTACACACTGAGCATGGCCATTTCCTGGATGGGACCGGTGCACTATTTTCCTTCCTACATACTAGAACTTTAGTCTTAGACAGGCTAATTTTAAAGCCTTTTGATTCTAGGCCATGCTTCCATGTTTGGAATTCCTTCTCTAGTTCAGCCATTGATTCAGCTATGAGCGTTAGATCATCTGCGTATAGAAGTTCCCATGAGCAGCCGGTCTTGAACTCCAGTTATAGCCTGAAGGGCAATAATAAATAGTAGAGGGCTAATGCCTCTATAGTTACCCCTATCTAGGGCATCTCCTTTACCCTTGTAGCAGTTAATGTTGATGCTGCTATGCCAGTCCTTCGGAACAACCCCATTCTGTATGACTTGGTTTACTATCCGGGTGACCATGGTGTGTCCCACCGTTCCAGGAGCTTTCAGCATTTCAGCAACTATTTCCGAAGGCCCATCCGCCTTACCCGTCTTCATATCTTTGATTGCCTTACTTATTATACTACCTTCGACTAACACTGCTGGTCCCTCTATTGGATCGAGGTGGGGGAGACTGTCTTTCTCCCATTTATTCTCCTCATTTAGTAGCCTTTCGTAGTGACACTTCCAAGCTACCTTCTTATCAGCGTCAGTGATGGCAAGTAAACCATCATCATTAAGGACACACTTCTCCCCGACAATATCACGGTTTTCCTTGACACATTGCCTAGCAATCCTGAACACCTCACGTTTTTGGTCCTCGCGTTGTAGAACATGCTTGAACTTTCTTTCCTCTGCTTCCCTTCTTGCGAAGTACACTTGTCTCCTAGCTTCCCTCCTGGCCACTTGATAGTCTTCTCTACTTTCCCCATCCCACCATACTTTCCAAGCCTGCTTTTTGGCCTTAATTGACTCCTCCACCTTACTGTTCCACCACCACGTTACTCTCCTCCTGCCTATAGGCCTGCTCCAGCCACAGACTTCATCTGCCTCCATCAGCAGGTTTACTTTCAGGAATTCCCACTGTTCCTCTATATTGTACGACTCTAATTGCTCTTCCTTACTGTCGAAAGCATCAAGTAATATGCTTTTAAATATATTACTGGCTGTGGGGTCCTTTAGCTTCCATATTTATCTCCTGATGATAGTCCTCTTCTGTTGTTGAGTACGTCTCGTCCTGACTATGAGGTCGCTAATTATGAGTCTATGTTGGGAGGTGCATTCTTCATGGGGGAGGGATTTAGTGTTTACAACAGACACTCTGTCATGTCTTCTGGTAAGGATATAATCTACCTGGCTGGTATGTTCCCCTGATCTGTAGGTGATCAAGTGATTGTCTCGTTTTTTGAAGTTAGTGTTACAGATAGTTAAGCTATTTGCGTCACAGAATTCCAGGATTCTGGAGCCTTCCTCATTTCTACTACCAAACCCATAGCCTCCATGGATTCCATCATAGCCGTCACAATGTTGTCCAACGTGACCATTTAGGTCTCCAGCAATAATTATATAGTAACTGTTGGTTATTTGGGAGGTAGTGAGCATCAGTGTCTCATAGAATCTGTCTTTTATAGCGCCAGGCAGTTCGGATTGGGGTGCGTACGCAGATATTACTGTCACAGTAGTTCTATTTAGAACAAGTCTTATTTTAATTATTCTGTCATTCACTCTATTTACATCTATTATCTTATCCACCCATTTTTCTGCTAACTTGATTCCTACCCCACCCAGCCCATTGTCATTTCCCACCCAGAAAAGCTTATAGCATCGTTTTTTACCCACAATGAATCTAACAGACCCGCCCCTCCACCTGGTCTCTTGGATACAGCAAACATCAACCTCCTTACGTTCAAGCATTTCTACAACCTCGCTAGCGCGACCTTTTAAGGTGCCTACATTCATGGTACCAACTCTGAAGTTTTGGATTGTGTTTGGTGGGTGGGTCGCGGGGAGGGGTGAGGGATGGGGTTGGGGTTATGTTGGCCATCCGCGGCCGAAACAAAGAGGAGGAGTCCTTGTCCTTTTGTCCGGCAGCATGAAGTGAATTTGTCGTTATCTTTGGCATTGTCTCCGAGTGTCCAGATTCTTCAGACTCTCCAGAAATTCCTTAGTCCATCTATCATATCGAAAAACAGCCAGGAGAAGGTTTCAAATAAAGCAATAAACAGTAACAAGCGATATACTGGCATTTAAAAATACACAAGATTATTTAGAACAGCCAGACAGAATTATATATATATATATATATACACTATATATATATATATATATATATATATATATATATACTATATATACTATATATATATATATAGTATACATCACGATCATCAGGTCGAGCTTGCTCGGCTTTCTACGACACGTTTCCTCCATCCATCTCTGTCTCTCATAGCGTTTGCCAGTTCTTCCGCAGTGCATCCAGTATCGTGCTCAAGTTGCTTGATGTATGTCTTCTTGGGACGACCAGCGTTTCTTGCTCCATGAGATGGACTCCATAACAACACATCACCTGCTATTTCTTCCTTGCTGCGCCAACAGTGGCCAGCTAATGTCGAAACTGGAAAAAAAGCTAGACAGGGCAGGGCATACTCACGTATGCTCCGTGCTGCTTTAAACATGTCTTGGAGGGAACACCCAACAAATAAGGATCTCTATGGCAATATACCACCTATCAGCAGGTCAATAGTATATATACGTATATATATATATATATATATATACTATATATATATATATATATATACTATATATATATATATATACTATATATACTATATATATATACTATATATGCGCTATATATATATATATGCTCTGAAAGTACAGTAGCTAGAGTCAGAACTGGATGGAAAAAGTTCAGAGAGCTTATACCACTATTAGCCGCTAAAGGGTTCTCCCTAAAAATGAAAGGCACACAAACAACAATGTTGCATGGCAGTGAGACCTGGGCATTGTGTGCAGAGGATATACGCAGACTGGAGAGGAACGAAGCTTGCATGCTCCGCTGGATGTGTAATAGTAATATACGTGAACGGCAAAGCATAAACGAACTACGGGAAAAATTAGAAATAAGAGGGATCAAATGCTGTTTACTCGAGAGAAGGCTACGTTGGTATGGTCACGTGATGCGCATGAAAGACGACAGCTGTATAAAAAAGTGCAGGGCAATAAAAAAAGACGGTAGCCACGGAGTAGGCAGACCCAGAAAAACCTGGGACGACTTGATAAATTCCGACCTCACACACTTACACCTCTCCAAGACAATGTCACTGGACAGAGATCTTTGGCGCTACACAGTAATAGAGAAGACCCGCCTTACCTAAATACAAAGTAAAACCTACTACAGTCTGTAGGCACCTCTAACAAAATACACCCCGTCCCACTACCCCCACCCCATCCACACCACCCCTTTCAATGTAAAGTTATGTTGGTACCACAACATCCAGGCCGAAACAAATGAGGTCGTGTAGGTGTCACGACAAAAAACACACAGTCCACGCTGTAATGTGGCTGTGTAGGTAACACGGTAAAAACCTCCCAGTTCCACACTACAAATGTGGTTGGTGTTAGGAAGGGCATCCAGCCGTAGAAAGCCCGCCAGACAATCCTATGCGAGCAAGGCAAAAGTTCTTTGACCTTCAAGATAATCTACTAGTATCACCCCATCTGAATCCCAGAAAATGGTGGCCATCACTTTTTGATCCGACTTTTGAGATTTGAACTTGATTGGCCCCGATGATCCACGTGGAAGCCACTGTTTTGACTGCTGTTTGGATTCAGCATCATACTGGTGGATCCAGGTTTCATCTTCGGTGATGATTCTGGTCAGGAAATGCTCTTCATCAACTTCAATTTTGTTTAATATCGTCAAAGACAGATCACTTCGAATAATCAGCAGATCGGGGCGCAACGCTTTTGGGACCCATCGCGCTGAAAGCTTGCTTAGTCCCAAATTATCGTGCAGAATTGAATTTGCCGAACCATATGAAATGTCTAGGGACTTAGCTAACTGATTAACTGTTATTCTTCGATCTTCTTCAATTAAAGTCTGAGCAGCTTCAACGTTTTGGTCATTTTTTGATGTTCTTAGTCTTCCACTGCGATGGTCGTCTTCAAGGTCGTCTCTCCCTTGTTTGAATCGCTGAATCCACTTGTAGACAGCAGTTTTCTTTGGAGCAGTAGTACCGTAAATTTAACTAAAACCTCCACAATCTGTGTCCCTTTTCATTTGAGTTTCACCTAAAACTTGATATTCGATCTTATCTCAAAATAACTATTTTCCATTGTTCCAAAAAGAGGTTTTTTAAAGAGTGTCAGTACTTTACAATAATCCGCGCATGACTGACTGCAAGTGTCTAATGGCAAGGTAAACACCCAGTGACAATGTTCTGACATGTTTAATATTGTTTAAATCTATTTTTTTCTTACTACGATAAAATTCCGCGAACTTTTTGATCCCCACTCGTATACTATATATACTATATATATATATATATATATATATATACTATCATCATCATCATCATCATCAATGTTTAACGTCCATGTTCCACGCTTGCATGGATTTGGACGGGGGTAGTCCCACTTGAGGCAAGAGTGATTTTCTTGCTCGCATAGGACTGTCAGGCAGGTTTTCTACAGTTGGATGCCCTTCCTAACACCAACCACATTTACAGTGTGGGTCTGGGAGGTTTTTACCGTGTTGCCTACACGGCCACATTACAGCGTGGACTGTGTGTTTTTTTGTCGTGACACCTACACGATCTCATTTGTTTCGGCCTGGATGGCGCGGCACCAACATTACTTTACATAGAACGGGGTGGTGTGGATGGGGTGGGGGTGGTGGGGGTGGGACATATATATATACTATATATATTATATATATATATACTATATATATATATATACTATATATATACTATATATATATATGTATACTATATATATATATATATATATATATATACTATATATATATATATATATATGTATATATATATATATATATATATATATATATATGATGGAGGCACATGGCTTAGTGGTTAGAGCATTGGCCTTGCAATCGAAGGGTTGTGAGTTCAATTCTCAGACCGAGCGATGTGTTGTTTCCTTGAGCAAGACACTTTATTTCACATTGCTCCAGTTTACTCAGCTGTAGAAATAAGATGATAGGGACTGGGGTCCATATCATTCCACTGCAAAGTGGTCGTGTAGGTGCCACGGCAAAAAAGCACCCACCACTCACTGTAAATGAGGTTGGTGTTAGGAAGGGCATCCAGCTGTAGAAACCAAGCCAAAAATCAGTTCCCATCCCACCCTTGCAAGCAGGGAAAATGCGGACGTGAAATGAAATGATGATGAAATGATGATATATACTATATATATATATATATACTATATATACGATATATATATATATATATACTATATATACTATATATATATATATATATACTATATATACTATATATATATATATACTATATATATATATATATACTATATATATATATACTATATATACTATATATATATATATACTATATATATATATATACTATATATATATATATATATATATACTATATATATATATATATATATATATATATATACTATATATACTATATATATATATATACTATATATATATATACTATATATACTATATATACTATATATATATATATACTATATATATATATACTATATATACTATATATATATATACTATATATATATATACTATATATATATATATATACTATATATGCTATATATATATACTATATATACTATATATATATATACTATATATATATATATACTATGTATATATATATATATATATATATATATATACTATATATATATACATATATTTAATATATATATATATATATACTATATATATATATATATATATATATATATACCATATATCATCATCATCATCATCACCGTTTTACGTCCGTTCTTCCACGCTAGCATGGGTTAGACGGGTTGTCCTGTTGTGGGCAGTGTCTGGTCGGCTGACCATGCCTTGCTCATACAGGAACTGATCTGGCTTGATTTCTACAGCTGGATGCCCTTCCTAACACCAACCTCATTTACAGTGAGTGCTGGGTGCTTTTTCGTGGCGCCTACACGTCCACTTTACAGTGTGGGCTGGGTGCTTTTTTGCCGTGGCACCTCCACGACCACCTTGCGGTGGGGGGGGGGGCATATTGTTTATATACTTCAGCATGTACCCATGGGAGGTCGGGTACCCTGTATTACTGCGTGACGCCAGAAGTCACGGTCGTGTGTCATTGACTTTGAGAGGTGTAGTTGGGTAAGGTCGGCTTTTATCACCTCATCCCAAGTCATCTTGGGTCTCCCCACTCCGCGGTTTCCATCAACTTCTAGTGCTCTGCACCTTTTTATGCAGCTGTCATCCTTCATACGCATCACATGTCCATACCAGCGTAACCGCCTCTCCTGCACGCAGCATTTGATTCCTCTTATGCTCAGTCTCTCTCTCAATTCATTTATGCTTTGTCGTTCACGTATATTTCTGTTACACATCCATCGGAGCATGCAGGCTTCGTTTCTCTCTAATCTACGTAAGTCTTCCACCTTCAGCGCCCAGGTCTCACTACCATGCAACATCGCTGTTCGGATACACGCATCATACAGTCTGCCTTTCATTCTGAGGGAGAAGCCTTTTGCAGCTAGCAGTGGTAGTAGTTCCCTAAATATATATATATATACTATATATATATATATACATATATATAATATATATATATATACATATATATAATATATATATATATACATATATATAATATATATATATATATACTATATATATATATATATATAATATATATATACATATATATATATATAGTATATATATATACATATATATAATATATATATATACATATATATAATATATATATATATATATATATACTATATATATATATACATATATATAATATATATATATACATATATATAATCAAATGGGAGAAAGACAGTCTCCCCCACATCGACCCAATAGAGGGACCAGCAGTGTTAGTCCAGGGTAGTACAATAAGCAAGGCAATCAAAGATATGAAGACGGGTAAGGCGGCTGGTCCTTCGGAAATAGTTGCTGAGATGCTGAAGGCATCTGGTTCGGTGGGATACACCATGGTCACCCGGATAGTTACCCAAGTCGTACAGAATGGGGTTGTTCCGAAGGACTGGCGTAGCAGCATCTTCGTTAACTGCTATAAGGGAAAAGGAGATGCCCTAGATAGGAGTAACTATAGAGGCATTAAATTAATCGACCAGGTCAAGAAGGTCACGGAAAAAGTAATAGCGCAACTAATCAGAGAGAGAATTGATCTAGATGAAATGCAGTTCGGGTTTGTGTCAGGCAAAAGTACCACAGACGCTCTTTTCATTGTACGACAACTACAGGAGAAGTACCTAGCTAAAAGTAAACCCCTATACTTGGCTTTCGTCGACTTGGAGAAAGCCTTCGACAGAGTCCCCCGTTCCATTATCTGGTGGTCTCTTAGAACACTAGGTGTTGACGAATGGCTTGTGAGAGCTATACAAGCCATGTATAAAGAAACAGTCAGTAAGGTTAGAATTAACAACGAATATAGTGAAGAGTTTAGCGTAAAAGTTGGTGTCCATCAGGGCTCTGTTCTTAGCCCCCTACTATTATTATTGCCCTTCAGGCTATAACAGAGGAGTTCAAGACCGGCTGCCCATGGGAACTCCTATACGCAGATGATCTAACGCTGATAGCTGAATCAATGACCGAACTAGAGAAGAAATTCCAAACATGAAAGCACGGCCTAGAATCAAAAGGCCTTAAAATTAACCTGGCTAAGACCAAAGTTCTAGTTTGTAGGAAAGAAAATAAGGCAACAGTCCCATCTGGGAAATGGCCATGCTCAGTGTGTAGGAAAGGCGTAGGTAGAAACTCCATTTTATGTCCCAAATGCAAAGTATGGGTGCATAAAAGATGTAGTGGGATCACAGGTAAGCTAACTAAGAACATAGATTTTACATGTGGCCGGTGCTCTGGTGCAAGAAGTAGCAGCAAGTGCCCACAAAATACTAGCTCCTTCAACTGCGCAGAGGGTTCTATAGAAATAGTGGACAGCTTCCGTTACCTGGGTGACAAAATCAGCAGTGGGGGAGGGTGCTCTGAAAGTACAGTAGCTAGAGTCAGAACTGGATGGAAAAAGTTCAGAGAGCTTATACCACTATTAGCCGCTAGAGGGTTCTCCCTAAAAATGAAAGGCAGGTTATACGATGCCTGCATACGAACAGCAATGCTGCCTGGCAGTGAGACCTGGGCATTGTGTGCAGAGGATATACGCAGACTAGAGAGGAACGAAGCTTGCATGATCCGCTGGATGTGCAATAGTAATATACGTGAACGGCAAAGCATAAACGAACTAAGGAAAAAATTAGAAATAAGAGGGATCAGATGTTGTTTACTCGAGAGAAGGCTACGTTGGTACGGTCACGTGATGCGCATGAAAGACGACAGCTGTATAACAAAGTGCAGGGCAATAAAGATAGACGGTAGCCACGGAGTAGGCAGACCCAGAAAAACATGGGACGAGCTGATAAATTCCGACCTCACACGCTTACACCTCTCCAAGACAATGTCACTGGACCGAGACCTTTGGCGGTACTCAGTAATAGAGAAGACCCGCCTTACCTAAATACAAAGTAAAAACCTACTACAGTCAGTAGGCATCTCTATCAAAACACACACCCCCGTCCTACCACCTCCACCCCATCCACACCGCCCCTTTCAATGTAAAGTTATGTTGGTCCCACAACATCCAGGCCGAAACAAATGAGATCGTGTAGGTGTCACGATAAAAAAACACACAGTCCACGCTGTAAATGTAGCCGTGTAGCAACACGGTAAAACCTCCCAGCCCCACACTGTAAATGTGGTTGGTGTTAGGAAGGGCATCCAGCTGTAGAAAACCCGCCAGACAGTCCACGCTGTAATGTGGCCGTGTAGGCAACACGGTAAAAACCTCCCAGCCCCACACTGTAAATGTGGTTGGTGTTAGGAAGGGCATCCAACTGTAGAAAACCCGCCAGACAGTCCTATGCGAGCAAGACAACCACTCTTGCCTCAAGTGGGAAAACCCCCGTCCAAACCCATGCAAGCGTGCAACACGGACGCTAAACCTGATGATGATGATGATGATGATGATGAATATATATATATACTATATATATATATATATATATATATATATAATATATATATATACATATATATAATATATATATATATATATATACTATATATATATACATATATATAATATATATAATATAATATATATATATATATATATATATATACTATATATATATACATATATATAATATATATATACTATATATATATACGATATTAAACAAATGGAAACTATATTTATAAAATCATATTTATTTCATTATACATATTTCAGGGATACCATATCTCTTGAATCTCTCTATTTGTATGGTGAATTATTATTATTTATCTGTTGCTTTCGGTTGCCTCTCTTTTTTCACCTCCTCCTTCTTTCTCTCTCCCCTCCCTCTCTCTGTTTTTCTTTACCTCCATTTCTTCTTTTTCTCCGTCTTTTTTCTAACTGTGCTTAACACTATAACTAAATAATTATAAACACCTCACTACCAAGGCAGCCTCCTAATTTAATGGTCGCTGATATTATGGTACGTCCAAATTATTTATAAAACTGTTTATATATTGTATTTTATCTGACGAAGGCATGCCATATTTTTAATATGGTATCCCTGAAATATGTATAATGAAATAAATATGGTTTTATAAATATAGTTTCCATTTGTTTAATATCGTATATCTACTCCAAAAACTTGTCGAGTGCTTTATATCAGTTATAAAATATTTACTTGTTGTAACCCAACAATTTTAAATAAAACTTTTGCATATATATATATATACTATATATATACTACATATATATATACTATATATATATATATATATATAGTATATGTATATATATATATATAGTATCATCATCATCATCATCAACGTTTAACGTCCGTGTTCCACGCTTGCATGGGTTTGGACGGGGGTTTTCGCACTTGAGGCAAGAGTGATTATCTTGCTCGCATAGGACTATCTGGCGGGTTTTCTACAGCTGGATGCCCTTCCTAACACCAAGCACATTTACAGTATGGGGCTTGGAGGTTTTTACCGTGTTGCCTACATGGCCACATTACAGCGTGGACTGTCTGGCGGGTTTTCTACAGCTGGATGCCCTTCCTAACACCAACCACATTTACAGTGTGGGGCTGGGAGGTTTTTACCGTGTTGCCTTTTTGTCGTGACACCTAAACGATCTCATTTGTTTCGGCCTAGATGTTGTGGCACCAACATAACTTTACATTGAAAGGGGCGGTGTGGATGGGGTGGGGGTGGTGGGACGGGGTTGTATTTTGTTAGAGATGCCTACTGACTGTAGTAGGTTTTACTTTGTATTTAGGTATGGCGGGTCTTCTCTATTACTGAGTACCGCCAAAGGTCTCGGTCCAGTGACATTGTCTTGGAGAGGTGTAAGTGTGTGAGGTCAGAATTTATCAGCTCGTCCCAGGTTTTTCTGGGTCTGCCTATTCCGTGGCTACCATCTATCTTTATTGCCCTGCACTTTGTTATACAGCTAACGTCTTTCATGCGCATCACGTGACCATACCAACGTAGCCTTCTCACGAGTAAACAACATCTGATCCCTCTTATTTCGAATTTTTTTCCTTAGTTTGTTTATGCTTTGCCGTTCACGTATGTTACTATTACACATCCACCGGAGCATGCAAGCTTCGATCCTCTTTAGTCTGCGTATATCCTCTGCACACAATGCCCAGGTCTCACTGCCATGCAACATTGTTGTTCGTATGCAGGCATCATACAACCTGCCTTTCATTTTTAGGGAGAACCCTTTAGCGGCTAATAGTGGTATAAGCTCTCTGAACTTTTTCCATCCAGTTCTGACTCTAGCTACTGTACTTTCAGAGCACCCTCCCCCACTGCTGATTTTGTCACCCAGGTAACGGAAGCTGTCCACTATTTCAATAGAACCCTCTGCGCAGTTGAAAGAGCTAGTATTTTGTGGGCACTTGCTGATACTTATTGCACCAGAGCACCGGCCACATGTAAAATCTATGTTCTTAGTTAGCTTACCTGTGATCCCACTACATCTTTTATGCACCCATACTTTGCATTTGGGACATAAAATGGAGTTTCTACCTACGCCTTTCCTGCACACTGAGCATGGCCACTTCCCGGATGGGACCGCCGCCTTATTTTGTTTCTTACAAACTAGAACCTTAGTCTTAGCCAGGTTAATTTTAAGGCCTTTTGATTCTAGGCCGTGCTTCCATGTTTGGAATTTCTTCTCTAGCTCGGCCATTGATTCAGCTATGAGTGTTAGGTCATCTGCGTATAGGAGTTCCCATGGGCAACCGGTCTTGAACTCCTTTGTTATAGCCTGAAGGGCAATAATAAATAGTAGGGGGCTGAGAACAGCCCTGATGGTCGCCAACTTTTACGCTAAACTCTTCACTATATTCGTTGTTAATTCTAACCTTGCTGACTGTTTCTTTATACATAGCTTCTATAGCTCTCACAAGCCATTCGTCAACACCTAGTTTTCTAAGAGCCCACCAGATAATGGAACGGGGGACTCTGTCGAAGGCTTTCTCCAAGTCGACAAAAGCTAAGTATAGGGGTTTACTTTTTGCTAGGTACTTCTCCTGTAGTTGTCATACAATGAAAAGAGCGTCTGTGGTACTTTTGCCTGACACAAACCTGAACTGCATTTCATCTAGATCAATTCTCTCTCTCTCTCTCTTTCTCTCCTTCTCTCTCTCTCTCTCTCTCTCTCTCTCTCTATATATATATATATATATATATATACATTATATATAAATATATATATATATATATATATATATATATATATATATATTTATATATAATGTATATATATATATATATATATATATATATATATATAATGTATATATATATATAATGTGTATATATATATATATATATATATATATATATATATACTATATATATATCTAATATATATATATATACTATATATATATCTAATATATATATATATATATATATATATATATATATATATATATATATATATATATATATATATATGGAGGCACATGGCTTAGTGGTTAGAGCATTGGCCTTGCAATCGAAAGGTTGTGAGTTCATTCTCAGACCGGGTGATGAGTTGTTTCCTTGAGCAAGACACTTTATTTCACATTGCTCCAGTTTACTCAGCTGTAGAAATGAGATGATAGGGACTGGGGTCTATATCATTCCACTGCAAAGTGGTCGTGCAGGTGCCACGGCAAAAAATAAGCACCCAGCACTCACTGTAAATGAGGTTGGTGTTAGGAAGGGCATCTAGCTGTAGAAATCAAGCCAGAATCAGTTCCCGTCCCACCCTTGCAAGCAGGGTAAAAGCGGACGTAAATTGAAATGATGAAATGAAATGATGATAATATATATATATACTATATATATACTATATATATATGCTATATATATATATATATACTATATATATATGCTATATATATACATATATATATATATATATACTATATATATATATATACTATATATATATATATATACTATATATATATGAAGGATGACAGCTGCATGCGTATGAAGGATGACAGCTGCATAAAAAGGTGCAGAGCACTAGAAGTTGATGGAAACCGCGGAGTGGGGAGACCCAAGATGACTTGGGATGAGGTGATAAAAGCCGACCTTACCCAACTACACCTCTCAAAGTCAATGACACACGACCGTGACTTCTGGCGTCACGCAGTAATACAGGGTACCCGACCTCCCATGGGTACATGCTGAAGCATATAAACAATATGCCCCCCCCCCCCCACCGCAAGGTGGTCGTGGAGGTGCCACGGCAAAAAAGCACCCAGCCCACACTGTAAAGTGGACGTGTAGGCGCCACGAAAAAGCACCCAGCACTCACTGTAAATGAGGTTGGTGTTAGGAAGGGCATCCAGCTGTAGAAATCAAGCCAGATCAGTTCCTGTATGAGCAAGGCATGGTCAGCCGACCAGACACTGCCCACAACAGGACAACCCGTCTAACCCATGCTAGCGTGGAAGAACGGACGTAAAACGGTGATGATGATGATGATGATGATATATATATATATATACTATATATATATATATACTATATATATATATACTATATATATATATACATACTATATATACTATATATATATATATATACAACATATATATATATATATACTATGAATAAAGAGTTCTAAACTCAAACAGTCCTTTACAATGAAATAGCTCAAAGAAAGAAGTATTTCTGAGCCGTGTAATACAAGTTAATAAGGGCGTCATAATACTCTTCTTTGAGAGGAGCACGATATGTAGAGTAACACGTATGTATTGTCGCAGTTGAAACTGAGAACCACCACCCCTCCTGCTGATGTTTACTGAGGACCACAATGTAAGAGAGGAATGCGCTTGCCGGACCATTGATGACCAAAACATCACATTCCAAGGTAATGGCAAAACACAGTGAATAGTAAACACGACCAGAACACCACAACATGCACATCGGAGCAACAGAGATATAATATCAATAAGCTAATCAATAGAATTTTTTGAGTTGAAATACATATAAATATGTGTCTGTGTGTATCGGACACACGTACACATGAAGAAACTGCTGACCTAAATGTACCTGTCATGCCTGTCTGAATTCCTAAGAGAATTTTCGGTCAGTTACTATCTTGACCGATTACCCTCACAATTACTATGTAGCGGTTCTTGCACGTGACTGCTGGACCCGGATGAAATGAAGACGAAGAATTTCCTTGCGTACCGTTTTGTACGACAGATGCGATCTCACTCTGCCTCGTTAATGTTCAATCAACACCAAAGTTCTACGTTCTGGGCAATAGAATTGAATCCAACCACCGACAACATAGTTGGATGACCGATAATCACACCAAACCGGAGTACTGTGATTCCGAGATATACAACCACTGATAGTGTTACGAAGACCAGAAAACCATACTCCATAATATTGAACCAAGTGATTGATTTGTGCGACCAAAATAACACCACACACATATTGGGTCGGCAATGAACTAGGAATATTGGATCCTCCGTCAATGTCTGGGTGAACAAAAATAGATTTCTATCTGCATTGGAATTTACGAACTTGTGCATCGGTTGTGGTGTCAAAAACAAACGCACATGACCGCACAGATGAACAAAGGACTATGCCACGTGGGTTGAACCTGCAAGTGAATTGAAGGATGTGTAACTCTGATATACAGATTATTTATTATTAAGATGTATAAACTTGACACAACTATTATCATCTTATATTCTCTCAACTAATCACATTTGATTATATTTCTCTATCCCGTTTTCTCCCCCCATATTTATAATATTTTTATTTGAAAAAATCGGTTTTTTTACATTGTGTTTTACCCTTTCTCATACTTGCTTATATTTCTTTATATATTCTCTATATATTTTTTATATATTTTTTTTATCTTTATTCTTATTTTCACTTTTATCCTCCTTTATATTTTACCTTATTCTTACTTTTATACCTTATTATAGTGTAATCTTTCCCATGCACTA
>OZ024740.1:58412736-58427736 GCA_964016885.1 Eledone cirrhosa | reverse complement strand
TTCATAGTGACACTTCCAAGCTACCTTCTTATCAGCGTCGGTGATGGCAAGTGTGCCATCATCGTTTAGTACACACTTCTCCCCGACAATATCACGGTTTTCCTTGACGCATTGCCTAGCAATCCTGAACACCTCACGTTTTTGGTCCTCGCGTTGTAGAACATGCTTGAACTTTCTTTCCTCTGCTTCCCTTCTTGCTAAGTACACTTGTCTCCTAGCTTCCCTCCTGGCGACTTGATAGTCTTCACTACTTCCTCCATCCCGCCATACTTTCCAAGCCTGCTTTTTGGCCTTAATTGACACCTCCACTTTACTGTTCCACCACCATGTTACTCTCCTCCTGCCTACAGGCCTGCTCCAGCCACAGACTTCGTCTGTCGCCATCAGCAGGTTTGCTTTCAGAAATTCCCACTGTCCCTCTATATTGTCCGACTGTAAATTTTCTTCCTTACTGTCGAAAGCATCAAGTAATATGCTTTGAAATTTATTTCTGGCTGTGGGGTCCTTTAGCTTCCATATTTTTCCCCTGAGGATAGTCCTCTTCTGCTGTCGAGTACGTCTCGTCCTGACTATGAGGTCGCTAATTATCAGTCTATGTTGGGAGGTGCATTCTTCATGGGAGAGGGATTTAGTGTTTACGACAGACACTCTGTCACGTCTTCTGGTAATGATATAGTCTACCTGGCTTGTGTGTTCCCCGGATCTATAGGTGATCAGGTGATTGTCACGTTTTTTGAAGTTAGTGTTACAGATAGTTAAGTTATTTGCATCACAGAATTCCAGGATTCTGGAGCCTTCCTCATTTCTACTACCAAACCCATAGCCTCCATGGATTTCGTCGTAGCCGTCACAATGTTGTCCAACGTGACCATTTAGGTCGCCTGCAATAATTATATAGTCACTGTCGGATATTTGGGAGGTAGTTAGCATCAGTGTCTCATAGAATCTGTCTTTTATAGTGCCGGGCAGTCCGGATTGGGGTGCGTACGCAGATATTACTGTCACCGTAGTTCTATTGAGGACAAGTCGTAGTTTAATTATTCTGTCGTTCACTCTATTTACGTCTATTATCTTATCTGCCCACTTTTCTGCTACCATGATTCCTACTCCACCCAGCCCATCGTCGTTTCCCACCCAGAAAAGCTTATAACATCGTTTTTTACCCTCAATGAATCTAGCAGACCCACCCCTCCACCTGGTCTCTTGAATACAACAAATATCGACCTCCTTACGTTCAAGCATTTCTACAACCTCGTTAGCGCGACCCTTTAGGGTGCCTACATTTATGGTACCAACTCTGAAGTTTTGGATTGCGTTTGGTGGGTGGGGGCGGTGGGGGGCGGGGGGAGATGGGGTTATGTTAGCCATCCACGGACGAAACAAAGAGGGGTGCTCGCATTCTCGTCCACGAGGTGAATTTGACTTTAACTTTGGCATTTTCGCTCTGAGCGTCCAGATTTTTCTCTCCCTTCCACTCTCCAGGATTCCGCAGTCCGTCCGTCCATCCATCCATCCATCATATATCGAAGGCAACCGGGCAAGCGATAGTATAGGCCTCTGGCTTATGATTGGTTCGCGTAATAATAATAATGGTGATGCATGGGGGGGGGGGGGCTCTGGCTTATGATTGGTCCACGTATTAAGAATGGTGGTGTGTGGGGGCGTGTGGGAGGGGTGTGGGGTAGCTAGCTGGACGGTTATGATTGTTTAACAAGCGATTAACAAAAAGCAAAAATGCAAGATTTGTTCTGTTCAATACGACAAAAACAACCGTATTTAACATAAATAACAAAAAAATACAGATTTCG
The DNA here is from genome assembly GCA_964016885.1 of Eledone cirrhosa. NCBI lineage: Eukaryota > Metazoa > Mollusca > Cephalopoda > Octopoda > Eledonidae > Eledone > Eledone cirrhosa. The sequence continues at coordinate 58,425,928 of OZ024740.1, read as the reverse complement.
GATTTTGCGAGATTGGATGTTTGGACTAGGTACGAAATTGAAGCTTTGAGTAGATAGAAAAATGTGTACGTTACGATTACATGGGTACACCGTAGTAGGAAACAGCACTGAATTGAAGCAGCAATGAATTGGCGAAAAGTGATTAAACATGAAGGGGAATTTATCTTATATATATATATATATATATGTAGCTAAGAGAGAGAGAGAGGGGGAGGGGGAGAGAGAGAGTGGCTGACCGCAGTCCCTCGTGAAGTAGATGGAGAGTGAAGGGTGCCTGGGTGCCTGGGTGTGGAAGCGGGATTTTTGACTTTCGAAGTAGCATAATATATATTTAAAGGAATTTATAAGAAGTAGAATGGGAAGGATTTTGTTTTGTTTTGAGAATACGATAGAATTAAGGAATTGGAGAATACGATAGAATTAAGGAATTGAGGAATTGGGTAGCTAGCTGGAAGGTTATGATTGTTTAACAAGCGATTAACAAAAAGCAAAAATGCAAGATTTGTTCTGTTCAATACGACAAAAACAACCGTATTTAAAATAAATAACAAAAAAATACAGATTTCGGATTTTGCGAGATTGGATGTTTGGACTAGGTACGAAATTGAAGCGTGGAGTAGATAATATACTATATATATATATAGTATATATATATAGTATATATATATATATAGTATATATATATATACTATATATATATATACTATATATATATATATAGTATATACTATATATAGAGGGCGGTGGATTGGCAGTATCGGTAGAGGCTCGGACGTCATGCTTTGACGCATAGAGTTACGGCCCTTGCCATTCTGAGTTCAAATCCCGCCGAGGTTAACTTTGCCTTTCATCCTTACGGGGTCGATAAAATAAAGTACCAGTAATACACTGGGTAATTGCTGGCCTTGTGCCAAAAGTAGAAACAACTATATATATATATACTATATACTATATATGTTTTGATAGAGATGCCTACTGACTGTAGTAGGTTTTTACTTTGTATTTAGGTAAGGCGGGTCTTCTCTATTACTGAGTACCGCCAAATGTCTCGGTCCAGTGACAATGTCTTGGAGAGGTGTAAGCGTGTGAGGTCGGAATTTATCAGCTCGTCCCATGTTTTTCTGGGTCTGCCTATTCCGTGGCTACCGTCTATCTTTATTGCCCTGCACTTTGTTATACAGCTGTCGTCTTTCATGCGCATCACGTGACCGTACCAACGTAGCCTTCTCTCGAGTAAACAACATCTGATTGTAATATATATATATATATATAGTATATATATATATACTATATAAACTATATATATATATATATATACTATATATATATATACTGTATATATATATATATATATATATATATATATACTATATATATATATACTGTATATATATACTATATATATATATACATATACTATATATATATATATAATGTATATATATATAATGTATATATATATATATATATATATATATATAATGTATATATATATATATATATATATATACTATATATATACACTATATATATACATATATATATACAATATTAAATAAATGGAAACTATATTTATAAAACCATATCTATTTCACCATATATATTTCGGGGATATCATATTAACAATATGCTATGCCTTCCTCAGACAATATACAATATAAACAGTTTTATAGATAAATAGATTCGACATACCGTTATAACACCGACTTGCATTTGAAGAGGTTAAGCTGGCAGTGAAAAAATTTTACACAGAGAGAAAGAAAGAGAGAAAAAAAAAAAAAAAAAAAAGAGAGAAAAAAAGAGAGAAAAAAGAAAGAAAGACAGAAAACGAAGAAAAGGAAGAAAAAGAAGAAATGCATGGAACAAAATATAGAGATGGAAAGATAGATAAAGAGAAGAACTTCATGTAAAGAAACAGAAAGATATATATATATATAGAGAGAGAGGAATAGATACATATATATATAGAAAATTAGGTAGTGGGAGGTCATTTTGAGTAAATGTATCAATGATACATTTATTTATTTATTTATTTATTTAGCTCTAGTATTAATGTAAGGGAGATATATAGAGAGAGAGAAAAAAAAAATAGCGAGAGAAAAAATTTAAAAATAGCCAGATATATTCGAGGCGTAAAAAAACGTATCTCTAGGATCTCGTTCAAAAACGTATCTCTAGGATCTCGTTCAAAAACGTATCTCTAGGATCTCGTCGAATAGAAAGATTTTCGACGAAAAGGCCCAATACTATAATGAAGCATTAGCTAGGGCAGGATATGCTGATAAGATTGTGTACATAGATAATGATAGACAAACTAAACAAAGTAACAACTTTTTTAATTACGGCAACAACATTAACAACTATAATAGAAAGCATTACAATAATTCCAAAGGCCAAAAAAGAAATAGAACTAGGAACATAATTTGGTTTGCCCCCCCTTTCTCACTAAACATTAAAACCCACATCGCTAAATTATTTTTCAAAGCTCTTGATAATCGCTTCCCTAGAACACATAGGTATCACTCAATTTTCAATAGGCATACAATTAAATTAACCTACTCATCCACCAAAAATTTAGCACAAAATATTAATAGAATAAATAATAGGAACTTAAAACCTAGTGATAATAGCATAAATAATATACAAGTTAACAAATGTAACTGTAGAGATAGATCTAAATGTCCGTTAAATAACAACTGCTTAGTTAAAAATATAGTATACAATTGTAATGTTAATACTGACTCTAATTCTTTTAACTACGTCGGTTCCACATCGACGGAATTTAAACTTCGCTATAATAACCACAAGAATTCTTTCACAGATCCAAGTAAAAAATCTTCAACGGCACTATCAGGCGTACTCTGGCAACTTAAGCTAGATAACGTTAGATATTCGACGGCTTGGAATATAGTCTCAAGGGGGATTCCTTATAATTCATCCTCTGAGACATGTGACCTCTGCGCAGAGGAGATATTCTTTATACTAAAATCTAAAAATTCCCTTAATCTACGGACAAATTTATTCAGTTGTTACAAACATAGATTAAACTCAACGTTTAAATATAAATTTAAATTTAAAATGTAGTATATTTAGTTTGATTTATATTTATATGGGAAACTAGCCGATAAATTTTTGATTCCTAAATTTTTGATTCCTTCTTTTTATTCTTTTTTTATTGTTTATTTTTATTTTATTTTTATTTAAACATTCCTCATGAAAAATTAAGCTACCCTAAAAGCTGATGCTCCAAATATTTTGAATAAACCTTACACTAGATAAACTTCTATATTAAATATAAGAACACATGTAGACTAAATTGGACATCATAAACTTTTTGAAATGATCTTTGCTAGATGTGATTTGATAGATAATTTTTGGCTTTGTCTTATAATGAACTTGGCAATATATTGTCAATTAATTTTGAAGGGTTGATCTTTGTGGTTTATTTTTATTTTTTTTATTATTGTAGTATTTTATAATATTTTTTTTTATTTTTTATTTTTATTTTTAATATCTTTAATATGTAAATTTTTTAATACGTAACATTTTTTAATACGTAATATTTTTTAGTATGTAATATTTTTAATATGTAATATTCTTTCGTAATATTTTTTATTTTTTTTTAGTTTTCTATTTTATTATTACTTATTATTATTATTGTTATCTTTTTATTTTTAGTTTTGTTTCTGATATATATTTTTATTAGTATATTGAAATCTGCTCTCTTTTTCTGCTTGATAGATAATCTTGTAGAGTAAAGACAGGAATAATAATACACATATATGTATACTCAAATTTTTATACCACAATGAGAATGTTTTCCGTGAACTTAGAGTTTGCAGAGTTGATAATGTGGATTCACATGGATGTTTGTAGCTATAACATAAACATATGAATTTTTTTAAAACTAAACATAAGATAATTAATTTTCACACACTATGGATACTTGTCTCATTCAGGAATACTGATATTTACAATATAGTGGAAGTTTTATGAATTCTAATACATTGAGACATAGGGTTTTTACGCCTCGAATATATCTGGCTATTTTTAAATTTTTTCTCTCGCTATTTTTTTTTTTTTTTTTTTTTTTTCTCTCTCTCTATATATCTCCCTTACATTAATACTAGATCTAAATAAATAAATAAATAAATAAATGTATCATTGATACATTTACTCAAAATGACCTCCCACTACCTAATTCTCTATATATATATGTATCTATCTCTATTTCCTCTCTCTCTCTATATATATATCTCTTTCTGTTTCTTTACATGAAGTTCTTCTCTTTATCTATCTTTCCATCTCTATATTTTGTTCCATGCATTTCTTCTTTTTTTTCCTTTTCTTCGTTTTCTGTCTTTCTTTCTTTTTTCTCTCTTTTTTTTTTTTTTTTTTTTTTCTCTCTTTCTGTGTAAAATTTTTTCACTGCCAGCTTAACCTCTTCAAATGCAAGTCGGTGTTATAACGGTATGTCGAATCTATTTATCTATAAAACTGTTTATATTGTATTTTGTCTGAGGAAGGCATAGCATATTGTTAATATGATATCCCCGAAATATATATGTTGAAATAGATATGGTTTTATAAATATAGTTTCCATTTATTTAATATTGTAAATATACTCCAAATATTTGTCGAGTGCTTTTATATCAGTTATAAATATTTACTAGTTGTAACCCAACAATTTTAAATATAACTTTCCATACATATATATATATATATATATATATATATATATATATATATATATATATATATATACACTATATATATACACTATATATATACACTATATATATACACTATATATATACACTATATATATATATATATATACTATATATATATATACTATATATATATACTATATATATATATATACTATATATATATACTATATATATATATATACTATATATACTATATATATATATACTATATATACTATATATACTATATATATATATATACTATATATATATATATACTATATATACTATATATATATATACTATATATACTATATATACTATATATATATATAAATATACTATATATATATATACTATATATACTATATATATATATATACTATATATACTATATATATATATACTATATATACTATATATATATATACTATATATATATATACTATATATATATACTATATATATATATATACACTATATATATATATATATACTATATATATATATATACTATATATATATATATATATCTATATATATATATATATATATATATACTATATATATATATATATATATATGTATATATATATATATATATATATATATACTATATATATATACTATATATATATATATATATATATATATGTATATATATATATATATATATATATATACTATATATATATATATATATATATATATATATATATATATATATATATACTATATATATATATAGTATATATATATCATTTCATCATCAATGATGATGATGATGATATATATATATACTATATATATATATATATATACTATATATATATATATATTTATTAAAATAACAGATTAAAGTTTAAGCAAAGAATCGCTGCTTTCAACCTTAACGGGATCTTCTGAAATTAACAAAGTCAATCTGTAAACGCAGAAGTGGATATTTCAAAAAACGTTGCAACCGGAGGAAGACAGGAAGACGATACTTTGGTTATATCAATGATGATGATGATGATATATATATATACTATATATATATATATACTATATATATATATATATTTATTAAAATAACAGATTGAGGTTTGGGCAAGGAATCGCTGCTTTCACCCTTAGCGGGATCTTCTGAAACTAACAAAGTTACACTGGGAGATCCTAGCTAGGGCTAGATCGTATAATGGAAATAAAAGACCATGTGACCTCTGCGCCGCTGAAGCCCTGGAAATACTCTACGCCACAGACCACATCTTAAACAAAAAATCTGAGGCAATTTCGGCTTGTAAACATAAATTGCGCAAAACTTTCCTGTATTACAGCCCCACGTTATACCCTAACGGATAGTACGATCTATACGTAGATACTCTACGTCTTGACGTGGGAGCTAAGTATATGTTTTGTTTATACCATTACTTATTTGCATAGGTAAGTTTATTTTACCCGTATGTTTTGTGAAGGTACGTATACCTTCTCGTACGTATATTTGATTGTTTATGTTATGGCGTATAATTTTATATATTCTGGTACATATGGTTTGGCTATGTGTATACGGGAGTTTTGCGTCTGTGTGAGTATGCAGGTTCGTACGTATGTAGGGTGTGTGTATATGTGTACTTCATGTTTTGGTTGACCTACGTCTCCGAACATTCGTGTATTACATGTAGGTATGTGTGTGCGCTTGTTATATACGTATTTATTTATTTATATACGTTTATATAATTATTTATTTATTTGTATACACGCATACACACACACACATATTTATATGTGCGTGGTTTTGTATACCTATGGTAAGTGTTTTGCGTATGCTTGTGTATGTACGTATTTGTTTGCGGGTATGTATTTATTTATTTCTATTCTGTATTGTATTTATTTACTTTGTTCTTAACTCTGTATCTGAGATTCATTCGGTCTCCTAATTAGAATTTTAGTGTACGACTTCTGCTATACCATTTACGTGGTTTTGTCTTTGCGTGTTATTGTTCTCCACGATCCACATATGACGTATTATCTTCGTTATTTTCGTTCATTACCAGAGAACGTCTCTATGAACCACCTAAGAGAACATTAGTCTACGACCTCTTTTATACCATAAACGTGGTTATGTCTTTGCGGGTAATTGTTTTTCACCACTCCTATTAATGACGTATTATATTCGTTTTTTCCCGTTCTTTGCCAGCGAACGTTTCCACGAACCAAAGTATCATCTTCCTGTCTTCCTCCGGTTGCAATGTTTTTTGAAATATCCAATTCTGCATTTACAGATTGACTTTGTTAGTTTCAGAAGATCCCGTTAAGGGTGAAAGCAGCGATTCTTTGCTTAAACTTTAATCTGTTATTTTAATAAATATTTGCTCTACGGTTCCTGTATATTTGATATATATTTTCCTTATCGAGCCCTCTTTGGATTTTAGTCTTCAATTTTATTATTATTACTATAGTATATATATATATAGTAAATATATATATAGTATATATATAGTATATATATATATATATATATATATATATATATATATATATATATATATATATATATACTATATATATATATATATATATATACTATACCCGCCTTACCTAAGTACAAAGTGAAACCTACTACTGTCAGTAGGCACCTCTAACAAAATAAACCCCGTCCCACTACCCCCACCCCATCCACACAACCCCTTTCAATGTAAAGTTATGTTGGTATCACAACATCCAGCCCCAAACAAATAAGGTCGTGTAGGTGTCACGACAAAAAAAACACACAGTCCATGCTGTAATGTGGCCGTGTAGAAAACACCGTAAAAACCTCCCAGTCCACACTGTAAACATGGTTGGTGTTAGGAAGGGCATCCAGCCGTAGCAAACCCGCCAGACAGTCCTACACGAGCAAGTCACCCAATCTTGCCTCAAGTGGGAAAACACCCGTCCAAACCCATGCAAGCGTGGAACATGGACGTTAAACGAATATGATGATGATGATATATATATATATATATATATATATATATATATATATATATATACTATATATATATATACTATATATATATATACTATATATATATATATATATACTATATATATATATATATACATATATATATATATATTGGATGTGTAATAGTAATATACGTGAACGGCAAAGCATAAACGAACTAAGGAAAACATTAGAAATAAGATGGATCAGATGTTGTTTACTTGAGAGAAGGCTACGTTGGTATGATCACATGATGCGCATGAAAGACGACAGTTGTATAACAAAGTGCAGGGCAATAAAGATAGATGGTAGCCACGGAGTAGGCAGATCCAGGAAAACCTGGGACGAGCTGATAAATTCCGACCTCACACACTTACACCTCTCCAAGACAATGTCACTGGACCGAGACCTTTGGCGGTACTCAGTAACAGAGAAGACCCGCCTTACCTAAATACAAAGTAAAACCTACTAGTCAGTAGGCATCTCTAACAAAATACACCCCCGTCCCACCCCATCCACACCGCCCCCTTCAATGCAAAGTTATGTTGGTGCCACAACATCCAGGCCAAAACAAACGAGATCGTGTAGGTGTCACGACAAAAAAACACACAGTCCACGCTGTAATGTGGCCGTGTAGGCAACACGGTAAAAACCTCCCAGTCCCACACTGTAAATGTGGTTGGTGTTAGGAAGGGCATCCAGCTGTAGAAAACACGCCAGACAGTCCAAGCTGTAAATGTGGCCGTGTAGGCAACACGGTAAGAACCTCCCAGCCCCACAATGTAAATGTTGTTGGTGTTAGGAAGGGCATCCAGCTGTAGAAAACCCGCCAGACAGTCCTATGCGAGGAAGACAACCACTCTTGCCTCAAGTGGGAAAACCCCCGTCCAAACCCATGCAAGCGTGGAGCAGGGACGTTAAACGATGATGATGATGATGATGATATATATGTGTACATACATACTATATATATATATACATACTATATATATATATATATATATATATATATACTATATATATATATAAATATATATATCAGATTGTTTGATTGCTTTTTAAAATTCCACAGTAGAGAATATCCATCCATATAATATTTATACAGGATGGCAATAACAATGTCAGTGACAATGACTATTATAGGTTTTCCAAGATTGCAATGAGATTGCTTAAGCATAATAAGATGCTTCATTTTGTAGAAAATGCACTCACTCACCAGAGTTCCTAATGTTGACAGGCAATTCGAAAACTAATCATCATTGAATAGATTTTGACAGCTGTTTAGCTCACTGACTTGAACCAGGGCACCATGGACAACTGGAATGCAGCCAAAAGAAACAACCAATCCAACAATGTCAACTTTACAACATCAACCATAATATTAACATGTCATGATTCATCATTATCATCATCATTTAACGTCCATCTTCCACGCTTGCATGGGTTTGGATGGGAATTTTCCCACTTGAGGCAAGATTGGTTGACTTGCTCATATAGGACTGCCTGGCGGGTTTTCTACGGCTGGATGCCCTTCCTAACACCAACCACGTTTACAGTGTGGACTGGGAGGTTTTTACCGTGTTTCCTACACAGCCACATTACAGCGTGGACTGTGTGTTTTTTATTTGTCGTGAAACCTAAACGACCTTATTTGTTTTGGCCTGGATGTTGTGGTGCCACCATAACTTTACATTGAAAAGGGTTGTGTGGATGGGGTGGGGGTAGTGGGACGGGGGTGTATTTTTGTTAGAGGTGCCTACTGACTGTAGGTTTCGCTTTGTACATAGGCAAGGTGGGTCTTCTGTATTACTGTGTAGCACCAAAGATCTCCGTTCAGTGACATTGTCTTGGAGAGGTGTATGTGTGTGAGGTCGGAATTTATCAAGTCGTCCCAGGTTTTTCTGGGTCTGCCTACTCCGTGAGTACCGTCTATTTTTATCGCCCTGCACTTTTTTATACAGCAGTCGTCTTTCATGCGCATCACTTGACCGTACCAAAGTAGTCTTCTCTCCAGTAAACAGCATCTGATCCCACTTATTCCTAATTTCTCCCTTAGTTCATTTATGCTTTGCCGTTCACATATATTACTATTACACATCCAGCGGAGCATGCAAGTTTCATTCCTCTCCAGTCTGCGTATATCCTCTGCACACAATGCCCAGGTCTCACTGCCATGTAACATTGCTGTTCATATGCAGGCATCATACAGCCTGTATATATATCAGATATATATATACAGATATATATATACAGATATATATATATACAGATTGTATATATACAGATATATACGTGAAGGCGTGTGGCTGAGTGGTTAGAGTATTGGATTCACAATCGTGAGGTTGTGCATTCGATTCCTGAACCAGGCGATGCGTTATGTCCTTGAGCAAGACACTTTATTTCACGTTGCTCCTTCTACCTGGAGTTGCGACCGATAGATAGTATTAGCAATTGGAAAGACCAACGGAAACATAGTTTCCTCGGTCCGATTTGACGAAAGTCGATCGACTAGAATAAAAGAATATATATACAGATTGTATATATACAGATTTATATATATATATACAGATTGTATATATATATATAGAGAGAGAGAGAGATATACATATACATATATATATATAGAGATACATATACAGATTGTATATATATATATATATATATATATATATATTGTTATACTTTGGGAGGGTCATGTTGCCAATAAGAAACACACGCACCAGTTGTTTCACATCAATTTATTATATATTTATAAATTTATAAATTTATAAATTTCTGGTTGGTTGGTTGGTTCCACAACCAGATAGTTGTTTATATATAGTCATAGTTCTTTCGTCACACACTCTGTGACCTCTTCAGTGACTGGGGATTCCTTTCTTTGTTTCTGTGCCTCTCCTTCGTTCTGTCCTACGCCATTTTGTTTCAGTGTGTGTGTTGTGTGCTCAGTCTGCGCATGCGCCACATCCGGGTGTCTGTGTGTGTTTATGTTCATTTATTTATTTGTTTATTTACTGTTACTGGTTGGTTGTTTGTTCTATGTGTGTGTGTGTTTTCATTTTGTCCTTAATTGTAAGTTGTGATGTTGCTGTTCCACTCATATTTTCTATTTAATTTTGGTTGTAATTCTTTTATGTTTATTGCCTCTGTAATTTGTCTAAACATTGCGTCTTTTCTGTGTGTAGATTCTATTTTTATTTCTATGTTCTCTAATTTACCCTTGTGTTCTATCTTAGCATGTTGGTAGAGTACAGATGATTGTTTATTATCTTGAAGGTCTCGCCAGTGTTCATTTATCCGTTCCCCTACACTACGAGCTGTCTCACCTATGTACACTATATTTTTGTCTCTACATTGTCCTTCAGTACATCTTATACTATACACTACATTTCTAGTTTTACAGTTAATATGGGGGCTTATTTTACAGGTTATACATTTCTTGTCTATACATGAGGGTCTTTGAAAAGGGTATGTCTTGCTAATAAGTGTTTTTACGGAGGTACCTGGTCTTTCTACTATCTTAATATTGAGTTTATGTTTATTTAGGGCCCTTCTAAATTTGTAAGCTAATTCACCTCTAGGGGTTGTATTGATGAACATTACACTCTGGCATTTATTGCTATCATACCATGAGTTTATTCTATTAGCCTTGTTCCTAGTTCTTTCTATTCTATTCCAAAATTTGATCCTATGCAAGGGGCAGGTCCCATTTATGTCATTATTTACCATTTGGTTCTGGCTCCTCTATACACTCTGATTTTATCTCTCTGATTGTAGCCAGAGAAGTGCATACGGTGGATGAAGTGTTGTATGTGTCTCTCTAGTTCTTTGGGGTTGCACATGCGGGACACATTTCTCATCACCCGTACCAAATCCGCAATCAGTATGTTGATTTTGGTATGGTCCGAAATGGCCGAGTTTCGGTGGATCAGATGTTTGGAAGTCATGGGTTTGGCATAATGGGAATGGAGGATTTGTTTTTTGTTGTTAATGGTATCTAACCAGAGCTCTGTGTCTAGTACAGGTAATCGATGGTTGGTGTGTTTACTTGGGTAGTCTATAGTAACTCTAATGCTCTAGTGGATGGAGTTTGCTATTTGCTGGATGCTTTCCATTGTGTTTTTCTCTAGTTCCTGACTGTTCTCTAGTGGGGGTGTCTTAACTACGATGTTTATATCATCTACGTTGTTTATATCATCTTCTTATTGGCAACATGACCCTCCCAAAGTATAACAATATCGGTTTCAACACACGATTTCAGATAAAGAATCTTGCTAAACAAATTCAGAAACGAAATATATATATATATATATATATATATATATATGTATGTATGTGTGTATATATATATATATATATATATGTATATGTATGTGTGTATATATATATATATATATATGCATAAACGAACTAAGGAAAAAATTAGAGATAAGAGGGATCAGATGTTGTTTACTCGAGAGAAGGCTGCGTTGGTATGGACACGTGATGCGCATGAAAGTCGATAGCTGTATTACAAAGTGCAGGGCAATAAAGATAGACGGTAGCCACGGAATAGGCAGACCTAGAAAAACATGGGATGAGCTGATAAACTCCGACCTCACACACTTACACCTCTCCAAGACAATGTCACTGGACCGTGACCTTTGGCGGTACTCAGTAACAGAGAAGACCCGCCTTGCCAGTAGGCATCTCTAACAAAATACACCCCTCCCGCCGCCACCCCCACCCCATCCACACCACCCCGTTCTATGTAAAGTTATGTTGGTGCCGCGCCATCCAGGCCGAAACAAATGAGATCGTGTAGGTGTCACGACAAAAAACACACAGTCCACGCTGTAATGTGGCCGTGTAGGCAACACGGTAAAAACCTCCCAGACCCACACTGTAAATGTGGTTGGTGTTAGGAAGGGCATCCAACTGTAGAAAACCTGCCAGACAGTCCTATGCGAGCAAGACAATCACTCTTGCCTCAAGTGGGACTACCCCCGTCCAAACCCATGCAAGCGTGGAACACGGACGTTAAACGTTGATGATGATGATGATGATATATGTATGTGTGTATATATATATATATATATATATATATATGTATGTGTGTGTATATATATATATATATATATATATATATGTATGTGTGTATATAAATATATATATGTATGTGTGTATGCTAGCATGGAAGATGGACGTTAAACGATGATGTGGATGATGATATGTATGTGTGTATATATATATAATGGAGGCACATGGCTTAGTGGTTAGAGCATTGGCCTTGCAATCGAAAGGTTGTGAGTTCAATTCTCAGACCGGGTGATGTGTTGTTTCCTTGAGCAAGACACTTTATTTCACATTGCTCCAGTTTACTCAGCTGTAGAAATGAGATGATAGGGGTCCCTATCATTCCACTGCAAAGTGGTCGTGGAGGTGCCACGGCAAAAAAGCACCCAGCACTCACTGTAAATGAGGTTGGTGTTAGGAAGGGCATCCAGCTGTAGAAATCAAGCCAAAATCAGTTCCCGTC
>OZ024740.1:58405236-58407736 GCA_964016885.1 Eledone cirrhosa | reverse complement strand
CACACACAACCCCCTCAACAATGAGGCCTTTGACACCATCCTCCAGAACATCCCTGTATTGAAAAAGGACCATAGAATGAACCAAATTCTACGAACACACGATATCATAAAGAGCAAAAGACAATCCAAGTCAATGAAAAACATCTTAACACATGCCAAAGTACTGCCAACCACAACAACGAAACCCACAGTAAAAAAATGCGATAGACCCAACTGTGTCATTTGCATCAACCTAATAGAGGGTTCGGAATTCTATTTCAAAGATGGACAACGTTTTATAGTAAAACACAATTTCACATGTGCATCGGAAAATTTAATATATGTATTAACTTGTTCAGGTTGTCGAGAACAATACATAGGCCAGACCAAAAACAGCCTCCGCCAACGCATGACTGTCCATAGATCCCAAATTAAAATACGGGAATACAGGAAAATACCACTGAGTGAACACATTGATACCTGTGCCGCCCAACTTCAGAATCTTTCCCCTCTACAAATTTAAAGATAATGCCACCCACACCCAGCGCATCAGCAAGGAATCTTACTTCATTAACAAATACGGACCCCGTCTAAACACTTCTCCCTAAAACGAACCCACAACATACACACGTCAACATACATACCTACATCAGCACACATCTCTACCCACATATAAACACAATGACACACGTAAACACACATGCTCTATGGTGCAATACAAAAAAATATATGTGCATATATATGTATGTATGTATATATGTATATATATATATATGTAGTGAAAATATATATGTGTGTGTGTGTGTGTATATATATATAGTGAATATCATTTCACACCTTTTATTGTTAAGATTGTTGATGTTCTATTAAGAGAACCGATTTTACTGAAAAAATCGAATAATGTACACCATTTTACCAGGGGGAAAAAAATACTGGTCCACCCACACACGCACACACACACACACACACATATATACACAAACACATACACACGCGTACATCAACATACAAAGAGACTTAGACACACACACACACACGCACTTCTCCGTATAAGACAAAAGCTGAAAAATATCTTTTGACCTTCGAATGACTCTGCTGTGTGTATGTACGCACACACACACACACACACACACACACACACTTATCTTAATAGCCATTTGACACACATCGCTGGTGGCTATTGTCGCAGCATCGAACACCTTACTACTACTACTACACACACACACACACACACACACACACACACACACACACACACACATATTTGTTGTGAAAGAGTCATTTCTCAATCTTGGCGCAAAACCAATTTTTTATCCACATGACCTCTACCGACCAATCAAAATTGTTTTGACCAATAATTTTTGCTGGAGCCACTTTTCTAACATTTTAACATAAAAACAGTCTTGGCGCAAAATCAACTTTTTACATTCACATGACCTCTACCGACCAATCAAAATTGTTTTGACCACAAGCATTTTTGCAACACAAAAATAACGCTGGAGCCATTTTTTTAACATAAAAACAGGTAGAATTCCCAAAACTAATCAGATCAGAGCAAACAGCACGGACACTCTATCTCAAAATTATTTTTGAAAAGCATTTAGAAATGCACAACCGGTAAAAACTTAAAAACTTAAAACCACAACTGAATACTAACCCATACAATCACTAATACTCTTTTATTCCTAATTAAACCATTTTTCAACTGTGAACAATGTGTCAGCATTTTCTATTCCGTTTACCAATATATATATATATATATATATGTATGTATGTGTATATATATATATATGTGTGTGTATATATATGTATGTGTGTATATATGTATATATGTATGTGTGGATGCCCTAGATAGGAGTAACTATAGAGGCATTAAATTAATCGACCAGGTCATGAAGGTCACGGAAAAAGTAATAGCGCAACTAATCAGAGAGAGAATTGATCTAGATGAAAGGCAGTTCGGATTTGTGTCAGGCAAAAGTACCACAGACGCTCTTTTCATTGTACGACAACTACAGGAGAAGCACCTAGCTAAAAGTAAACCCCTATACTTAGCTTTCGTCGACTTGGAGAAAGCCTTCGACAGAGTCCCCCGTTCCATTATCTGGTGGTCTCTTAGAAAACTAGGTGTTGACGAATGGCTTGTGAGAGCTATACAAGCCATGTATAAAGAAACAGTCAGTAAGGTTAGAATTAACAACGAATATAGTGAAGAGTTTAGCGTAAAAGTTGGTGTCCATCAGGGCTCTGTTCTTAGCACCCTACTATTTATTATTGCCCTTCAGGCTATAACAGAGGAGTTCAAGACCGGCTGCCCATGGGAACTCCTATACGCAGATGATCTAACACTCATAGCTGAATCAATGACCGAACTAGAGAAGAAATTCCAAACATGGAAGCACGGCCTAGAATCAAAAGGCCTTAAAATTAACCTGGCTAAGACTAAAGTTCTAGTTTGTAGGAAAGAAAATAAGGCGGCAGTCCCATCTGGGAAATGGCCATGCTCAGTGTGTAGGAAAGG
>OZ024740.1:58392736-58400236 GCA_964016885.1 Eledone cirrhosa | reverse complement strand
CACTAAACTCTTCACTATATTCGTTGTTAATTCTAACCTTGCTGACTGTTTCTTTATACATGGCTTGTATAGCTCTCACAAGCCATTCGTCAACACCTAGTTTTCTAAGAGCCCACCAGATAATGGAACGGGGAACTCTGTCGAAGGCTTTCTCCAAGTCGACAAAAGCTAAGTATAGGGGTTTACTTTTAGCGAGGTACTTCTCCTGTAGTTGTCGTACAATGAAAAGAGCGTCTGTGGTACTTTTGCCTGATACAAAACCGAACTGCATTTCATCTAGATCAATTCTCTCTCTGATTAGTTGCGCTATTACTTTTTCCGTGACCTTCATGACCTGGTCGATTAATTTAATGCCTCTATAGTTACTCCTATCTAGGGCGTCTCCTTTACCCTTGTAGCAGTTAATGATGATGCTGCTACGCCAGTCCTTCGGAACAACCCCATTCTGTATGACTTGGTTTACTATCCAGGTGACCATGGTGTGTCCCACCGTTCCAGAGGCTTTCAGCATCTCAGCAACTATTTCCGAAGGCCCAGCCGCATTACCCGTCTTCATATCTTTGATTGCCTTACTTATTATACTACCTTCGACTAACACTGCTGGTCCCTCTATTGGGTCGATGTGGGGGAGACTGTCTTTCTCCCATTTATTCTCCTCATTTAGTAGCCTTTCGTAGTGACACTTCCAAGCTACCTTCTTATCAGCGTCAGTGATGGCAAGTACGCCATCATCGTTAAGTACACACTTCTCCCCGACAATATCACGGTTTTCCTTCACACATTGCCTAGCAATCCTGAACACCTCACGTTTTTGGTCCTCGCGTTGTAGAACATGCTTGAACTTTCTCTCCTCTGCTTCCCTTCTTGCAAAGTACACTTGTCTCCTAGCTTCCCCCCTGGCCACTTGATCGTCTTCTCTACTTCCCCCATCCCGCCATACTTTCCAAGCCTGCTTTTTGGCCTTAATTGACGCCTCCACCTTACTGTTCCACCACCATGTTACTTTCCTCCTGCCTACAGGCCTGCTCCAGCCACAGACTTCGTCTGCCGCCATCAGCAGGTTTGCTTTCAGGAATTCCCACTGTTCCTCTATATTGTACGACTCTAATTGCTCTTCCTTACTGTCGAAAGCATCAAGTAATATGCTTTGAAATTTATTTCTGGCTGTAGGGTCCTTTAGCTTCCATATGTTACTCCTGAGGATAGTCCTCTTCTGCTGTCTAGTGCGTCTCGTCCTGACTATGAGGTCGCTAATTATCAGTCTATGTTGGGAGATACATTCTTCATGGGGGAGGGATTTAGTGTTTACAACAGACACTCTGTCACGTCTTCTGGTAAGGATATAATCTACCTGGCTGGTATGTTCCCCTGATCTGTAGGTGATCAAGCGATTGTCTCGTTTTTTGAAGTTAGTGTTACAGATAGTTAGGTTATTTGCATCACAGAATTCCAGGATTCTGGAGCCTTCCTCGTTTCTAAGACGGGTCTTCTCTATTACTGAGTACCGCCAAAGGTCTCGGTCCAGTGACATTGTCTTGGAGAGGTGTAAGTGTGTGAGGTCGGAGTTTATCAGCTCGTCCCAGGATTTTCTAGGTCTGCCTATTCCGTGGCTACCGTCTATCTTTATTGCCCTGCACTTTGTTATAGAGCTATCGACTTTCATGCGCATCACGTGTCCGTACCAACATAGCCTTCTCTCAAGTAAACAACATCTGATCCCTCTTATTTCTAATTTTTTCCTCAGTTCGTTTATGCTTTGCCGTTCACGTATATTACTATTACACATCCAGCGGAGCATGCAAGCTTCGTTCCTCTCTAGTCTGCGTATATCCTCTGCGCACAATGCCCAGGTCTCACTGCCATCCAACATTGCTGTTCGTATGCAGGCATCATACAACCTGCCTTTCATTTTTAGGGAGAACCCTTTAGCGGCTAATAGTGGTATAAGCTCTCTGAACTTTTTCCATCCAGTTCTGACTCTAGCTACTGTACTTTCGGAGCACCCTCCCCCACTGCTGATTTTGTCACCCAGGTAAAGGAAGCTGTCCACTATTTCTATAGAGCCCTCTGCGCAATTGAAAGAGTTAGTATTTTGTGGGCACTCGCTGCTACTTATTGCACCAGAGCACCGCCCACATGTAAAATCTAAGTTCTTAGTTAGCTTACCTGTGATCCCACTACATCTTTTATGCACCCATACTTTGCATTTTGGACATAAAATGGAGTTTCTACCTACGCCTTTCCTACACACTGAGCATGGCCATTTCCCGGAAGGGACCGGCACCTTATTTTCTTTCCTACAAACTAGAACTATATGTATATATGTATATATATATATATATGTATATATATATATATACATATGTATATATATGTATATACGGTATGTCGAATATGTATGTATATATATATATATATAATATATAAGATCAAAAGATGGTTAAATGAGTTCCATGTATTTTATTATACGCATTTCAAAAACAAATATCATCATGCAATAACATTTGTGTTTTCATCAGATTAAATAGGACATGATATGAAGGTTAAAAACACTTGTGGATAGTGCAGTTTTAAATCAACATATGAAAAGTAGTTTTAGATTGATGTGTGATATCGGGGAAAAAATTTTTTTGAAGGGGGGTGGGGGTGGAAAGGATGAAAAAGAGGAGATGAGAGTAAAAAGTGGAGGGGGAGGAGTATAATGAGGAAGGATGAGATAGGAGGAGAGATGGGTGATAGAGAGAGAGAGAGAGATAGCTTTTATAACTGAGAAAAATATATTGTTTTACATAGAGAGGTTGAAAAACCGTTGGAAGATAATGCATAAATTAAAAGAATTTGAAATTAACGAAGAGAAAAATAATGTAAAGTTAATGTTTGTATATTGAAGGGTTTAATAATATGTGCGATGAAAAGAAATTGTTAATATGTATTAAGAATAATATTTAAGGGTTTAATAATATGTGCGATGGAAAGAAAATGTTAATATGTATTAAGAATAGTATTTAAGGGTTTAATAATATGTGCGATGGAAAGAAAATGTTGATATGTATTATTAAAAAAACAGAAGTAATGTAAGTAAGGATATATTGTGAGATGAGCATGAATAAGTTAGATGAAAGTGAGAAAAAAATAATAAATAGAGGATGAATAATCTAACGTCAAAAAAAATGTTTATGTTTACGAAGGATTTTTTCAAGGTGAAATAAAGTAAGAATATAGTGTATTGTGTAATAATTGTTTCTATGTTAGGCACAGTGAGAAAAGGTACAGATTAGCGGTTAGAAATTAAAAGAAAAAGAAAAGAAAAGGAAAAGGAAAAAAGGAAGTGATGAATAGGAGCGATATAGAATATAATAAATAACTTTGAAATAAGGTAGAAAGATGGGTATATTTTTAAAGAAGTATATATATATATATATATATATATATATATATATATGTGTGTGCCTTTGAGAAGAGGATTCTGAATTGATGAAGTTTAGGATATTAGCTGTATATTTTATGGAAAGTTCTGTGGAATCTATGCAAGCAGATAGAAAACAAGTCAGTGCGTCTATTTATTATAGAATCTAAATTAGATATAATGGTAAATTTTTCATTTAGACAGAGATTGCAAGTCTTGGATAGAGAACTGTTCAAGTATGAATAAGCAGAGGAAACCTTTTTCCAAGAGATGTTATATTTAATATGTTTGTCTTTCAAGGACCATATGAGTTCTGACAGAGCCGTGTTGGTTCTTTTAAGTTTATATTTAAAAGACGAATGATGATTATAAAGACGAGCTTTAAAGGAGGTGGAAGTGGAGCCAAAATAGGTGAAGGAATTGGTGTCAGTTATAACTTTACATTCGTAAATTAAGTTTTTATCAAGACAATGGTTGTTGAGAGGACATTTATTTTTAGCAGGGCAATTGCAATTGCGATTAGAGAGATTATTAACGAGTGACCTAGTGTTATCTATAGAAGGAATTGGATTGGAGAAGTTATTTGCGATAGGAATAATAGTTTCTTGATTTAGAATGGGATTAAGAACATTTAGCGAAGTTGTGTTTGACGTTGTATTTGGGTTTGCAGAAATTAGCCTAGGGTTTACAATGACGTCGGGAGTACTATTACTATTTTTATGATATTCAGTGTTGGAAGGAAGAGATTTAGTATTTAGTATTTTATTGTTGTGTTTAGAGATAATGTTGGAAATGTTGGAGGATGTCGAATAGGAAAATTTTATAGTGTGTTTGTGAAATATTTTACTATAGATATGTGAGGGAGGGAAGCATTTATTTAAGGCACTAAAGAATAATTTAGGAATATTATTATTAATAGAGATGGAGAAAGGAGCATTATACCAGATTATGTGTTTGTATCTAGGTCTTTTATTAAAGTTATTGGAATGATCATGATTAATTATTCTACTGTAAGATCTTCTAGAATTTGTTTCTTTATTATATTTGATTTTATCAGGATAGCCGACTTTAGAAAGCGCGTTATTATAGTAATTAGCGTTAGCATCAAAGATGTTTTTATTAGAAGATAGGTTAGATATTCTTTTTCCAATATTACTAACTATAGCATTCTTAATATTAGTAGGATGGTTAGATTTAAAGTTAACATAATTTAGGTTCTCATTGTTTTTATGGTAAGGGTAATATAGGCCAGTGTCAAGATTAAGAGATACATCCAAGAAATTAGCTAGTTTGATGCTGTTATCAAATTCAATTTTTAGGTTATGTTGGTTAAAGAGATTACGTATATTGTTCTTAATAATATTAAGGTTAACTATGTTGCAATTTAAGATAATAAAGAGTCCATCGTCACGATAAATTCCACCGCGAAGTTGAGGAATTTTTTCCCCAATATCACATATCAATCTAAAACTACTTTTCATATGTTGATTTAAAACTGCACTATCCACAAGTGTTTTTAACCTTCATATCATGTCCTCCTATTTTATCTGATGAAAACACAAATGTTATTGCATGATGATATTTGTTTTTGAAATGCGCATAATAAAATACATGGAACTCATTTAACCATCTTTTGATCTTATATATTATGTATACTCCAGTCCTACAAACTGTAGAGTGCTTCTTATCCGATATCTGCATTGCTTTATTGTACTACAATAAAACTCACCTCCTACATATATACATATATATATATATAGATAGATAAATATACACTGGTGTGTATGATTGTGTATAGAAGATTATATTAATAAAAGGAATTTCAACTTTGTCTGAATTACTCGTTTTATTTACAATCCGTTAAAATTTATAATGGTATTAGAATGAAATAGTATGGTAGAATATTAAATGTTAAGCGTTAATTGAACAAGTACTTTCATGCTTTCGCAATCTTCAGGTTCATAATGTGTGGTGACAGTGAAGTTTGCAATTTTCAACTGTGCAGTGTGTCAGAGATAGTTGTGATGTCATTGGAGAGAAGTGTATCCGGAATGATAAAGGTGAGCTTGCCCTCACAAGTGCTGAGAAGAAAGATGCATGGAAGAGTCATTATGATAGATTACTAAATGAGGAGAATGCATGGGAAGAGACCCTACCCCAAGTAGATCCTATAGTGGGGCCAGCAGTACAAGTCAGCAGCAGCGTAGTAAGTAAGGCAATCAAAGATATGAAGATGGGGAAGGCAACCGGTCCATTGGGTATAGCTGCCGAGATGCTGAAGGCATCTGGGTCTGTAGGTCACACTATAACCACACGTATTGTTAACCAGGTAATACTAGAAGGTGTCATACCAAAAGATTGGTGCAGTATCATCATTGTCAACTGCTACAAAGGTAAAGGTGATACACTAGATAGAGGAAACTATAGAGGTATAAAGTTGATGGACCAGGTCATGAAAGTAACAGAAAGAGTTATAGCACAGTTGATTAGGGACCGGGTTAAAATAGACGAGATGCAATTTGGGTTTGTACCAGGAAGAGGCACTACTGATGCCCTCTCCTTGTGAGGCAGTTACAGGAAAAGTACCTAGCTAAAAGTAAGCCACTCTACTTGGTATTTGTCGACCTTGAGAAAGCCTTTGACAGAGTTCCATGTGCTGTAATCTGGTGGGCTCTTAGAAAACTAGGACTAGATGAATGGCTTGTGAAAGCGGTACAAGCCATGTATAGGGGAGCAGTCAGCAAAGTTAGGATTAGCAATGAGTATAACGAGGAATTTAGCGTACAGGTTGGGGTCCACCAGGGCTCTGTTCTTAGCCCCTCTGTTCATCATAGTCCTGCAGGCAATAACGGAGGAGTTTAAGACCGGATGCCCATGGGAACTCCTGTATGCTGATGACCTCGCACTCATAGCTGAATCTATGGTAGAACTAGAGAAGAAATTCCAAACTTGGAAGCAGGGACTAGAAAGAAAGGGTCTCAAAGTCAACATGACAAAGACTAAGGTCCTTGTAAGTAGACGAGAAAGCAGAACCCAGATCCTCTCAGGGAAATGGCCTTGCTCAGTATGTAGGAAAGGTGTAGGTAGGAACTCCATTCTCTGCCCCAAATGCAAACAATGGGTACACAAGAGATGTAGCGGGATCTCGGGAAGCTTAATTAAGAATGTAGGCTTCACATGCAGCAGCTGTGCTGGGACAGCAAGCAGCAAACAGCCACGGGAAACAAGTACCACCAATCTCTGGGAGGGCTCTGTAGAAACAGTAGACAGCTTCTGCTACCTAGGTGACAGAATTAGCAACGGAGGTGGGTGTTCAGAAAGTACAATAACTAGGGTAAGAACGGGATGGAAGAAGTTTAGGGAACTACTACCACTGCTAGCTGCAAAAGGCTTCTCCCTCAGAATGAAAGGCAGACTGTATGATGCGTGTATCCGAACAACAATGTTGCATGGTAGTGAGACCTGGGCGCTGAAGGTGGAAGACTTACGTAGATTAGAGAGAAACGAAGCCTGCATGCTTCGATGGATGTGTAACAGTAATATACGTGAACGACAAAGCATAAATGAATTGAGAGAGAGACTGAGCATAAGAGGAATCAAATGCTGTGTGCAGGAGAGGCGGTTGTGCTGGTATGGACATGTGATGCGTATGAAGGATGGCAGTTGCATAAAAATGTGCAGAGCACTAGAAGTCGATGGAAACCGCGGAGTGGGAGGACCCAAGATGACCTGGTATGAGGTGATAATAGCTGACCTTACCCAATTACACCTCTCAAAGGCACACGAGCGTTTTCTCTGGCGTCACGCAGTAATTCAGAGTACCCGACCTCCCATGGGTACAAGCTGAAGCACATAGACAATATGCCCCCACCGCAAGGTGGTTGTGGAGGTTCCACGGCAAAAAAGCACCCAGCCCACACTGTAAACTGGACGTGTAGGCGCCAAGAAAAAGCACACAGCACTCACTGTAAATGAGGTTGGTGTTAGGAAGGGCATCCAGCTGTAGAAATCAAGCCAAAATCCGTTCCTGTATGAGCAAGGCATGGTCAGCCGACCAGACACTGCCCACAACAGAACAACCCGTCTAACCCATG
>OZ024740.1:58385236-58387736 GCA_964016885.1 Eledone cirrhosa | reverse complement strand
TTTCAAAAACAAATATCATCATGCAATAACATTTGTGTTTTCATCAGATAAAATAGGAAGACATGCTATGAAGGTTAAAAACACTTGTGGATAGTGCAGTTTTAAATCAACATATGTTGATTTAAAACTGCACTATCCACAAGTGTTTTTAACCTTCATAGCATGTCTTCCTATTTTATCTGATGAAAACACAAATGTTATTGCATGATGATATTTGTTTTTGAAATGCGCATAATAAAATACATGGAACTCTTTTAACCATCTTTTGATCTTATATATTATGTATACTCCAGTCCTACAAACTGTAGAGTGCTTCTTATCTGATATCTGCATTGCTTTACTGTACTACAATAAAACTCACCTCCTATATATATATATATATATATATATATATATATATATATATATATATATATATATATATATGTATATATATATATATATGAATATATATATATGTATATATATAGTAATAATAATAAAATTGAAGACTAAATCCAAAGAGGGCTCGATAAGGAAAATATATATCAAATATATAAGAACCGTAGAGCAAATATTTATTAAAATAACAGATTAAAGTTTAAGCAAAGAATCGCTGCTTTCACCCTTAACGGGATCTTCTGAAACTAACAAAGTCAATCTGTAAACGCAGAACTGGATATTTCAAAAAACGTAGTTAGAATTTTAGTCTACGACTTCTGCTATACCATTTACGTGGTTTTGTCTTTGCGTGCAATTGTTCTCCACGCTCCGCATATGACTTATTATCTTCGTTTTTTCGTTCATTACCAGAGAACGTCTCTATGCACCACCTAAGAGAACATTAGTCTACGACATCTTTTATACCATTAACGTGGTTCTGTCTTTGCGCGTAATTGTTTTTCACCGCTCCTATTAATGACGTATTATTCGTTTTTTCCCGTTCTTTGCCAGCGAACGTTACCACGAACCAAAGTATCATCTTCCTGTCTTCCTCCGGTTGCAACGTTTTTTGAAATATCCAGTTCTGCGTTTACAGATTGACTTTGTTAGTTTCAGAAGATCCCGTTAAGGGTGAAAGCAGCGATTCTTTGCTTAAACTTTAATCTGTTATTTTAATAAATATGTATATATATATATACTTTGATAGGTTTCGGCCAGTATTGGCCCAGGCCATGTCTAACTTATTAGCACCACCTGGCGAAGTCTTACAAATCAGAGTTTGGGCACCATGGCCCAATCGAGTAGAGAGTTATTGTTTACGGATGCATATCCGGGTGTAGGAGGCTTATCCGGCATTCCTTGAAGGAATTTATCCAAAGACTTCTTTAACTTGATGGGGTCTGTCTCTCCTTTGATGTGTCTTAGTGTAATGTTAAAGAGTGCAGGGCCAATTGAGGTGAAATAATTGTGCCGTATTGTTGTTATGTGATTGCGAGTGAGATTTTTGTCGTGGGCGGATAACACGCTGCCCAAGCCTTTGGTGTAAACTAAAGGTGATGCCAACATCATTTGGGCAAAGCTGACGGAATATTTTCCACATCATACAGATAATGTAGTGGTCACGGCGACGTTGGAGAGAATAAAGTTTGAGCTTTTCTAATCAACTCCAATAGTCAAGCCCTGTCATGCCATCTATCTTTTTTGTAATTAACCTTTGGGGTGCTTCAACTTTCATGATACTTTGTTTCGTGTGGGGTGACCATAGTGGACAACAGTATTCAAGGTGGGGTCGGGCAAAAGTGGAGAAGAGAAGGATAACAGTGTGGATATCTCTCGACTGGAATGTTCTAAGAATCCAGGAACACATTCTGCGGGCCATATCAACTTTGCTGTTTATATGAGTGGCCCAGCTTATGTTGTTGTCCACAATTACTCCCAGGTCTCTGATGTTATTGGATGTCACTAGACTTTCACCCGAAGGAAGAGAGTATGGTAATTTCAGGGCTTCCTTTTTTCCAAAGTGGATTAATTCAAATTTATCCTCATTCAACAGCATATTATTCATTTCTGCCCATTGGATAACAACCAGTAGGTCTGACTGAAGGCAAGTCCGGTCACCCACCTCATTGATGACCCTTTGGAGCTTGGAATCATCTGCGAAGATTCTGATGTTGCTGTGCTTAATGATGTCAGTAATGTCATTAATGTAGATGATGAAAACAAGTGGGCCCAACACAGTGCCCTGTGGTACGCCACTGCTGACTTTGGCAGGGCTTGATTTTACTCCTTCAACTACAACATGCTAGGTTCTGCCTGTCAGGAAACATTTGATCCACTGTAGTAACCTTCCAGAGACATCAACATTGGATAATTTTTTCAATAGAATCTTATGATCAACCCTGTCGAAGGCCTTGCTGAAGTCAAGGTAGATGACATCAGTGTTGGAGCCCTCTCCCGAGGCTCTCAAAAGATCGTCAAAGTGATGCAGGAGCTGCGTTAAGCAGTCCCTTCCATTACGGAACCCATGTTGGTTGGAGTTCAGCAGGCCGTTGCTTTCAACAAAGTGGATTATTCATGA
>OZ024740.1:58297736-58380236 GCA_964016885.1 Eledone cirrhosa | reverse complement strand
TCTGATATATCTTTCTCTTATTTTTTATTATATTCTTTTTTATTATATTTTTTCTTTGTCCCCTAATCTCATTTGATTTACTTTTCTACAACGTCCCTCCTCCACTTTCTAAAGAAACCTTTTTTCGCCAACCTCCTCTGGCCTACTTTCATACACATTCCTTAGAATTTGCCGTGAAGATTTCACCTTCTACACTTGACCGGCTCTACCCACTCCCCTATCGTTCTACAGGCAAGTTCAGCCATCACCACCGCGCAACCACTGCCATGATAGACTTGAAGGTGACCGCTACAAATTTTGACCAATCCCCTCGACAACTACAATCTTTCCATATAAGGAAGTACCCTTGAAAAGTTCGGCTATTTATTTACCAGACTAAAAAAACTCTTACTTTAGTCCAGAAATAGCCGTCGAAATGGCTTGAGCTCTGCCGTCGGTGTCATACTTTCTCCTATTATCCACTCTACTACCCTAAGTATTGAGTACTCTGGTGCGTTATGGTCCATCTGGTTCCTTACCATAACTCCTCCATTATATATATATATATGTGTGCATATATATATATATATATATGCATATATATATATATATGTGCACATAGGACAGGGTTTGTTTGTATGTTTATGTGCGTGTACATATACATATGTGTAGATATATATACGTCTGTATATATGTGTGTATGTGTGTTTGTGTCTTTTGAAGTGTGTCTGTCCTTGTTGACTATCATAAGGTATTCTATGAAGTATCTTAACCAGAAGTAACAATTTGTATCATTCACTGGCACTTTAAATATTTCATCTTTCTGAATTATTTTTGATACCAGCTGCATCAGAGTCAATATCATATATTTGTTCAATCACACTGATCAGTAGTTGAGTTCTGCTTTTTCATCAAATTCTTAGCTTTGCAAAATATCATGGCTCACATGCTCACAGCACATATGTCCAAAGTTTCCACAACAGAAATGTTATAAGATGCTCTTCTCATCGACATTAGTTGTTACTTTCCATAGAAGCAAGTTGTACTTGTCATAGTCACAAATTGTACTTGTAAAGCCAACTGCATTTGCAAAACCAGCTATGCTTGTTGTAGTTACTAGCTACAACTATTGTAAAGCCAGCTGTGCTTGTAGATGCTAGTTATAATTGTTGTAGATGCTAGGTACAATTATTATAAAGTGAGGTGTGCTTGTAGATGCGAGCTATGATTGCTGTAGATGTTAGTTATAGTCGTTGTAGATCCGACCCTGGCTGCACTTGTTGTAAAGCCAGCTGAACTTGTAGATGCAAGCTACACTTGTAAAAGCCAGTTGCACTTGTAGATGTGAGCTACACATGTTGTAAAGACCAGCTGGACTTATAAAGCCAGCTATGCCAGTGAAACCAGCTGTGCTTGTAAATGCTAGCTATAATAGATGTAGCACCAGCTGTGCTTGTTGTAAAGCTCCCAAGATGATAGGGTGCAAGTCCTGGATGTTGTACTTCATTGCTCCAAACAGTCTTCAAAATACCAGAATGCATTAACTCATTTTCAAAAATGTGTTCTGATTGATTGCATTTCAATTTAGCATTTCCTTCATTTATGATATTCAGATGGTTTAAGGAACTCAACTTTTTTTTTTAGATAACAGGGAAATATATATTAACTTGAGATCCTTCTTGAGAGACTACAGCAATCAAGTGACAGAATCCCTTCGTATAACACACCCTCCACAGAACCAAATGGAATATATTGCTACTTCTTTTATATTCTGCCAGGCATTTGCTGCACCCAAACAAGTCAACCATCTCAGTGCAGTGGTATATCCTAATTGCTTTAGCTGCTCAATCCAAAGGTAGACTAGAATCTCATGAGTCTTTGTTACTTTCTTCACCACATGTTTTAAGTTAATATCTACAGTCCCAACAAACAGAAAATATACTGGATTGAAATAACAAATTTTAGACATTTTATTGGTTTGTTTGTTTTTTTGACAAAATTTCAAAGAGTAACTATATAATTTGATGAAGCCTGGGTCATAAGTAAAATATGGTTAAACACATTAATTTGATAGTTTGTTTCTAAATATTAACCTGGCTTAAATACATTTCACTTCATGCAAGATGAAGAGGAGACAATACAGTAGTAATGTAAAATGTTACTCTCATCTAGGGATGAAAATCTTGTCTCTATTTTTGTTTGAATTAAAGTTTCTTCCTCATTCATTTGTTTTGCTTTTGCACTTTCTTTTCCTCATGCTTTGTGGGACTAATCCCTTAAAGCTTCCAGCCTTATCGTTAAATCACGTGGGAAATCAAATGTCTTGACAGTACTCTACTGCAGTAGCTTTCCTCCAGGGCTGAACTATATGGAGAGAAAGGGTTTTCTCTTCCATTAATGCAAGGTCAATGTGTGATGTAGTGTGCTATTCATGTTCTAAGCATGGTGCAAAAAAAAAAAAAAAGAGAGAGAGAAAAAGAATTGCAACCTTCCCTTTCATGAAATGTGTATGAATAGTTCTGATACATGGAAATTTATTAAGAGAAATATTTCTAGAAGCATTAAAATAACTTTCAACTTAGCTTAAAAGAACTATAAAGAAAATATAGCTTGACTCCAAATTGTAAAGCTTTATAAATATAAATATACAGTGTAGGTGCCAGAACAAATGTATTTGTAGCAATTGAAGTTACAATAAAACAAACAAAAATAAAATTTTATTTTAGTAATAAATATATCCTTTTTTAAAAGTTTCTAAGTTGTCAAAATGAAATTAGTTGCCAAATTTATACATAAATCAAATAGACTCAGTAGAGGTTATATTTAAATTTTCTATCATGCTCACATTCTCGAAAACCAAGGTCATAGAAATATCTTATCAGAAGCCATATGCAACAGTGTTGATGCTTACATTTGTGAGAAATGGTTGAGTATCATTTACAAACATGTTACTGTTTGTAGAGGAGTCTTCAGTGTTTGAGGTGTGCAATCATAGCTAGCATTTTCAACAATCATAGCTAGTATCTAGAACAATTGCAACTAGCATCTACAGCAATTGCAGCTAGCATCTACAACAGCATTTCAGTAATTGGTTGATTATATTCCAATTGCTTACAACATTCACAATTAGTATATTCTTTCAACTTTTTTCACCAAAGGTTTATTGTTATTTACTTTCCATAGAAAATGTTTAGTGTTTACTAGGTTTGTATTCTTAGGATATCAACAAAAATGTATGTTTTATTAGTCACATTCAATTTCTTCTGGGTTTCATCGAAATAGTCAAGTCTTTATTCAAAATATTTGATCCAAATTGACTCATACTCAAGGCTGGATTAATGATTAAGCAAAATAAGCACATGCTTAGGGTATCAAGGGAAGAGTGGGAACAATTTTGTTCCAATTAAATATAGTTGATTCTCCGAAACGAATTTATTTGTTTGCAGTCTTTTTAAGGGCAAGTTGTTAGACCATAATGCTTTCAGAAGCTTGAAATGAGGATGAAACTGACTAGTTTTATTAGGATTCATACTTGTACAGAATACTGCACAGATGTGGATGTATGTGAAATCTAAAAAACATGAGATAAGCACATACCATTATGTAATGTCAGCATGCATAAATGACAGTACAACTGCAATCATTATCATCTAACATAAGGGCGGTGGATTGGTAGTATTGGTAGAGGGTTGGACACCATGCTTTGATGCATAGAATTACGGCCCTTTCCAATCTGAGTTCAAATCCCGCCGAGGTTAACTTTGCCTTTCATCCTTACGGAGTCGACAAAATAAAGTACCAGTAATACACTTGATAATTGCTGGCCTTGTGCCAAAAGTAGAAACAATTATCATCTAATATCTATTTTCCTTGCATACAAAAGTTACCCAAACCGAAACAAACCAAAGCAGTACTTACTCGGAGCTACAGACCTCTCAAATGATCCAGGAGCTCTCTTATCACTTACATACATTCTCACACTCTGCAGAGTGCACTGGATGCATTGTATCAAGGCACCAGTACTATGGATGTTGTCAACAACACTGAAGAGTCCTTCTAAACCTTTGTTTGGTAGGTTTTATTATGGCTGGATACCTTTCCTAATACTATGTTGAGAGATAAACTGTATATGAGAATTAATTACCATAGTGTGCAAGAGAGAAGTCTGTGATGGTATGAACATATATATATATATATATATATATATACAATATTAAATAAATGGAAAACTATATTTATAAAACCATATTTATTTCATTATATATATTTCGGGGATATCATATTAACAATATGCTATGCCTTCATCAGACAAAATACAATATAAACAGTTTTATAGATAAATATATTCGACATACCGTAATAAACATCAACTTCATTTGAAGAGGTTTACGCTAGCAGTGAAAATACAGAGAGAAAGAAAGAGAGAAAGAAAAGAGGGAAAAAAAAAAGAAGGAAAGAAAGACAAAACGAAGAAAAGGAAGAAAAAGAAGAAAAAGAAAAAGAAGAAATGCATGGGACAAAATAGAGAGATGGAAAAATAGATAAAGCGAAGAGCTTCATGTAAAGAGACAGAAAGAGATATATATATATATATAGAGAGAGGAAATAGAGATAGATACATACATATATATAGAAAATTAGGTAGTGGGAGGTCATTTTGAGTAAGTGTATCAATGATACATTTATTTATTTATTTATCTATTTATTTATTTATTTAGCTCAAGTATTAATGTAAGGGAGATATATAGAGAGATACAGAGAGATATAGAGAGAGAAAAAAAAAAAAAAAAAAAAATTTTTTAAATAGCCAGACATATTCGAGGCGTAGAAAACCCTATGTTTTAATGTATTAGTATTTATAAAAAAACTTACACTATATTGTAAATATCAGTATTCCTGAATGAAACAAGTATTCACAATGTGTGAAAATTCATTATCTTATGTTTAGTTTTAAAAATTCACATGTTTATGTGACAGCTACAAACATCAATGTGAATCCAACTGATTCACTCCGCAAACTCTAAGTTACCGGAAAACATTCTCAATGTGGTATAAAAATTTGAGCGTATTATTATTCTTGCGATTACTCTACAAGATTATCTATCAAGCAGAAATAGAGAGCAGATTTCAATATACTAATCGAAAATATATATTATATTATAAACAAAGATAACAATAATAATAATAATAAGTAAAAAATATATAAAAATATAGAATAGAAAACTAAAAAAATATTACGAAAGAATATTACATAATAAAAATATTGCATATTAAAAATACTACGTATTAAAATATATTACGTATTAAAAATTTACATATAAAAATATTAAAAATAAAATAAAAAATAAAAATATTATAGAATACTACAATACTAAAAGAATAAAAATAAAAAATAAAAATAAAAATAAATATAAAAATGAAAAATAAAAATAAACCACAAAGAACAACCCTTCAAAGTTAATTGACAATATATTGCCAAGTTCACTACAAGACAAAGCCAAAAATTATCTATCAAATCACATCTAGCAAAGAATATCGCAAAAAGATTATGATGTCCAATAATGTCTACATATGTTCCTATATTTAATATAGAAGTTTATCTAGTGTAAGGTTAATTCAAAAAATTTGGAGCATCGGCTTTTAGGGTAGCTTAATTTTTCATGAGGAATGTTTAGATAAAAATAAAAATAAATAAAATAAAATAAACAATAAAAAGAGTAAAAAGAGGGAATCAAAGATTTAGGAATCAAAAGATTTATCGGCTAGTTCCCATATAAATATAAATCAAACTAAATAGAAATTCTATTAATAGAATAAATAATAGGAACTTAAAACCTACTATAATAGCATAAATAATAATATTTATGATAATAGCATAAATAATATACAAGTTAACAAATGTAACTGTAGAGATAGATCTAAATGTCCGTTAAATAACAACTGCTTAGTTAAAAATATAGTATACAATTGTAATGTTAATACTGACTCTAATTCTTTTAACTACGTCGGTTCCACATCGACGGAATTTAAACTTCGCTATAATAACCACAAGAATTCTTTCACAGATCCAAATAAAAAATCTTCAACGGCACTATCAGGGGTACTCTGGCAACTTAAGCTAGATAACGTTAGATATTCGACGGCTTGGAATATAGTCTCAAGAGGGATTCCTTTTAATTCATCCTCTGAGACATGTGACCTCTGCGCAGAGGAGATATTCTTTATACTAAAATCTAAAAATTCCCTTAACCTACGGACAAATTTATTCAGTTGTTGCAAACATAGATTAAACTCAACGTTTAAATATAAATTTAAATTTAAAATGTAATATGTTTAGTTTGATTTATATTTATATGGGAACTAGCCGATAAATCTTTTGATTCCTAAATCTTTGATTCCCTCTTTTTACTCTTTTTATTGTTTATTTTATTTTATTTATTTTTATTTTTATCTGAACATTCCTCATGAAAAATTAAGCTACCCTAAAAGCCGATGCTCCAAATTTTTTGAATTAACCTTACACTAGATAAACTTCTATATTAAATATAGGAACATATGTAGACATTATTGGACATCATAATCTTTTTGCGATATTCTTTGCTAGATGTGATTTGATAGATAATTTTTGGCTTTGTCTTGTAGTGAACTTGGCAATATATTGTCAATTAACTTTGAAGGGTTGTTCTTTGTGGTTTATTTTTATTTTTCATTTTTATATTTATTTTTATTTTTATTTTTTATTTTTATTCTTTTAGTATTGTAGTATTCTATAATATTTTTATTTTTTATTTTATTTTTAATATTTTTATATGTAAATTTTTAATACGTAATATTTTTTAATACGTAGTATTTTTAATATGCAATATTTTTATTATGTAATATTCTTTCGTAATATTTTTTTAGTTTTCTATTCTATATTTTTATATATTTTTTACTTATTATTATTATTATTATTGTTATCTTTGTTTATAATATAATATATATTTTCGATTAGTATATTGAAATCTGCTCTCTATTTCTGCTTGATAGATAATCTTGTAGAGTAATCGCAAGAATAATAATACGCTCAAATTTTTATACCACATTGAGAATGTTTTCCGGTAACTTAGAGTTTGCGGAGTGAATCAGTTGGATTCACATTGATGTTTGTAGCTGTCACATAAACATGTGAATTTTTAAAACTAAACATAAGATAATGAATTTTCACACATTGTGAATACTTGTTTCATTCAGGAATACTGATATTTACAATATAGTGTAAGTTTTTTATAAATACTAATACATTAAAACATAGGGTTTTCTACGCCTCGAATATGTCTGGCTATTTTAAAATTTTTTTTTCTCTATATATATCTCTCTGTATCTCTCTATATATCTCCCTTACATTAATACTTGAGCTAAATAAATAAATAAATAGATAAATAAATAAATGTATCATTGATACACTTACTCAAAATGACCTCCCACTATCTAATTTTCTATATATATGTATGTATCTATCTCTATTTCCTCTCTCTCTATATATATATATATCTCTTTCTGTCTCTTTACATGAAGCTCTTCGCTTTATCTATTTTTCCATCTCTCTATTTTGTCCCATGCATTTCTTCTTTTTCTTTTTCTTCTTTTTCTTCCTTTTCTTCGTTTTGTCTTTCTTTCCTTCTTTTTTTTTCCCTCTTTTCTTTCTCTCTTTCTTTCTC
Source organism: Eledone cirrhosa (assembly GCA_964016885.1). Taxonomy (NCBI): domain Eukaryota; kingdom Metazoa; phylum Mollusca; class Cephalopoda; order Octopoda; family Eledonidae; genus Eledone; species Eledone cirrhosa. Next base: position 58,372,557 of record OZ024740.1, on the reverse strand, counting down.
TCTGTATTTTCACTGCTAGCGTAAACCTCTTCAAATGAAGTTGATGTTTATTACGGTATGTCGAATATATTTATCTATAAAACTGTTTATATTGTATTTTGTCTGATGAAGGCATAGCATATTGTTAATATGATATCCCCGAAATATATATAATGAAATAAATATGGTTTTATAAATATAGTTTTCCATTTATTTAATATTGTAAATATACTCCAAGTATTTGTCGAGTGCTTTTATATCAGTTATAAATATTTACTAGTTGTAACCCAACAATTTTAAATATAACTTTACATATATATATATATATATATATATATATATATATATATATATATATATATATATAAATTAATAAAAACAATGAAATAAAAACAAAGAACAAGTTCCTTATATTAAAAAGTTTATCATTTTATGATCGTTTCTAGTGTGTTGGTATGTATATCATATAGATCTATGTAAAAATATTACAAATTATCAGAGGAAATATACATACTTTCACATATACATGCTGTCTTCAGAAATGATGAGATTTTTTTATTGAAAAAAAAACCAACAAAGATTTAATATAAAAGGTCTGTTTGGGAACAGGTTTTGAATTGACCAATAGAAAAGTAGTTAGAGGTCAAGTTGATAGAATAGTGGTAGTAGAAATTTAATTTAGGGGTAGAGGAGTGCAGACTTATGTTTTGAATGAAAAAAATACTTTGAATAAAAAGAAGACTTTGGGGATGAAAAGAGGTCAAGCCAGTGAAGGGTACATGAAAATTTGATGTTATTAAAGAATAATGTTAAAAACGAAATAAAATAAAATTTTAGGGTATGAATAATGACAGTTGATTCAGGTAAAAGAGGCATGCAGACAAAGATGATTGAAAGAAATGTGGATAGAAATAGTAACAGCTATTATCAGGAGGCTAAATTACATAAAGGAGTAGAAAACAAGTGCCACATGGACAGATGTGTTGAAATTAACCTGTCCATGATGTTGGATATATACTTATGAAATTGTGTGTGTGTGTGTGTGTGTGTGTGTGTGTGTGTGTGTGTGTGTGTGTGTGTGTGTGCGTGTGTGCGTGTGTGTGTGTGTGTGTGTGTGTGTGTGTGTGTGTGTGTGTGTGTGTGTGTGTGTGTGTGTGTGTGTGTGTGTGTGTGTGTGTGTGTGTGTGTGTGTGTGACTATGCATGCACATGTATGTATATTTTAGCTATGATTTAAACTACTATGATTTTTAGATACATATGTTATATGTAAGAATTTTACAAGTAAAACCTAAGACATAACAGATCTCTTCTTCTTCACCCACTTATTCCTGGGAGACTCTTTGGAGTTGACTCCTCAAGAATGCCTCCTAGTGGGTCTTGTCAGAAACAATCATCCCCAATTAATCTAACAGGATCCCCAAGTGAGACCAACCAAGCTAACGTTTGCTATATAACCATCTTGCTAGGGGTCTACCCATAGGTCTACTACCAGTTGATCTTGCCCATAAAATCTGTCCAGGGACATTCTAACCACATGCCCATAGTATTGGAGCTGTGATCTCTCAATTCAGAGAAGTAGCAGCTCTACATGAGCAATTCTCTGATCTCCAAGATACATGCTCTATTGAGTAACATTACTCCAAAGATGCGTCAGAGGAACCCCATTTTGCTTGCTTGTATTCACGATCATATTCTTTCAGTCATTACCCAAATTGCATCGCCATAGGTAAGGGTTGGCACAAATACCGAATTCAAGTTAGCAAATTTGGCTTTTACACCGACCTCTCTTCTTCTGGTTACCAAATGCACCATCTCCTGCTATACTTGCACTTAATTCAGCCTCCTGCCTTCTATCACTCATGAACATGACCCAAAGATAGTTGAACGTCAACACCTGCTTCAGTGGAACTCCACTCATGTGTAGAATGCACTGCACAGACTTCCCTGAGTATTTGAATAACTTATCTAATACTTTCCAAACAGTGGTGCTACTCATTATGCTAAATAATTGTTTCTACTTTAGGCACAAGGCCAGCAATTACCCAGTGCATTACTGGTACTTTATTTTATCGACCCCGTAAGGATGAAAGGCAAAGTCAACCTCGGCGGATGTTGACCAATTTATTCTGTCAAATTAGCACTTACGAACGTTTTACTGAATAAATGAACAGTATTACATCATACATACCACATATGAAGGCACATGGCTTGGTGGCAAGGGTGTTGGACTCATGATCATATAGTTGTGAGTTTTATCCCAAACTGGATGACGTCTTGTGTCCTTGAACAAGATGCTTATTTCATTATGCTTCAGTTCACGGTACAGGAAAAAAGAAGTTGTGGTGACACTGGTGCCAAGCTGTATTGGCTTTTGCCTTTCTTGTGGACAACATTGGTGTCCACATGCATGTCTGAGCAACTGCTGATCTTCCACAAAACACCTATCCCAGGTTTGCACCTTCTAGAAGTACTTTTCAGGTGTGGACCCATGATCACTCATGACTGAAGGGACCATTAAAAAATATGGCATGAAAATAACAAACAACTTCATAGCCAGGTTGTTCCACTATTGTATATGTTTAAAACTTAGAGCAAGTACTACATATATGTATGAGCATATGTGTATTTATAGATGAACTGACCCAGAAAATGAAATTATGACCACTAGGTAAACTACAATTCTTAATTCTTTCAAAACATATTTCTAATGAAAGACACTGCCTATTATTTTAAAATCGTTTAAAAAATAATCAAGAATTTAAAGAGATTTAATGATATAGCTAACTTTTTCATTGTTAAGCTGAAGCTTAGAACATAACTTAAAGGTTCTAACATAGAATTATGATGAAGATAACTATACTTTCAAACAAACAACTTAATATTGTAGTGCCAGCGGCAGTTTCAGGTGGTTTGGTATCAAAATGGTTAATCAACATTTATGCTACGCTATTTCCTTATAGAACAATTAGGTGATGGAAATTAGGAGCTATAGATATATATTTTATAGTGTCAGGCTTAATTTTTTTTCATTCTTAATTAAGATTTCTTACATGGTGTTCAGATAAATGCTAGGCCTACAGAGGTGGTTATCAGAACCAATTATGTGCGGATTCTTTCAATCCATGAATTACTGAGCTAGTTCACAAGATCTAGTTGATAGTTCTTTTTACCAAGGTGATATAATTACTTCAAGGCTTAAAACCAAAGTCACATTATAGTAGTAAGAGTAAGAAATTGTGCTAACAGTTCAGATAGCTATTATTTCTTTTTGCAACAAGGGTTTCTATCTCCATTCAGAAGATAGGCTTTATGAAGCATTTATAATGAATGATATAATAATAAAATAATAATAATAATAATGAAATATTCTGTACAGTGTTCAGGTGCACTACAACTCATCAAAAAGTGTATGTATAGTACATAGGGTTATGTACAAACATCAGGAAAATGAACAGTGCATGAGTCATGATACACACATGTGTGCATGTGTATGGAAGGGGTACATCAGGTGTAGTTTTGGCGTATTTCGGAAAGCTTGAGTGTCTTAAAGGATGCAGTGTCTCGGCAGCTAACAACTGACGCAGGCAGTTTGTTCCATGCTTCAGCAACTCTGAGCGTGAAAAATGTTTACGAAAGTCATGGGAGCTGTGCTGTTTTCTGATTTTGTAGGCATGTCCACGTGTGTTAGACACATGGAGATCAAAAAGGTGCTCAGGGTTGCAATTGGCGAGATGGTTAATAACTTTGTGGGTATTTACCAAGTCTATTGCCAGACGTCGGAGCTTCAATGAATCCATGCCCAGGGAAGCAAGGCGTTCAGAGTATGGTAGGTGTGTGATGGAGGGTATGCGCTTGGTTGCACGTCTCTGAACAGTTTCCAGGAGGTCAATGTTCTGAGCAAGATAGGGGTTCCAGACTGATGATGCGAATTCCAAGTGTTGTCATACCATAGCTGTATACAGTTTTAAATAGATGGCTGGAGAGCGGCTAACAAAGGTCTTGCTGAGTGATGCCAAGACACCCTCGGCCTTCTTGACAATCTTAGAGATATGCTTTGTCCAACGCAAATCGCTGCTGACAGTAATGCCCAGGTCACGTTCACAAGAGGACTTCTTGATATCAGTGTGGTGGAGGGAGTATGTGGACGCTGGATTTTTCCTCCCAAAATGCATGGTGGTACACTTGTCCACAGCCAGCTTCAGTTGCCAGTCTGTGATCCATTGCTGCATTGTGTCCAGGTCTGATTGTAGGAAAGAGTTGTAGATTTCAGGATCAGTCCTTTTGATTTCAAGGTACAGCTTGATGTCATCTGCATATTTCAGTACCGTGGCATTCTGTAAGTTGGCCTCTATGTCATTAATATATTTCACAAACAAAAGGGGACCAAGAACAGTTCCCTGTGGTACACCAGATGACATCTCATATGGTGAAGAATGCTGTCCTAGACCCGTGACTACCTCTTTTCGGCTGAGAATGAAGGATTTCAACCAGTCGAAAAGATCATCCCTCACACCCATTGCAGAGAGTTTTGCCATAAGTATTTTTTGTGGCACAGAATTAAAAGCCTTAGCAAAGTCAAGGTAAACAACATCCACCCATGAGCCGCTGTCAGTGATCCGGGTGATGTCTTCAAGGAACTCGATAAGCTGATCGGGCCGGATGATGCTACTGTAAGGGCCGGATGAGGCTGTGAGAGCTCCAGAAATTCCAAAGTGTTTCTCTGACACAGGATTCCATCAGTTTGGCCATACAGCTAGTAAGACTGACTGCACAATAGTTGACAGTTGACATGCGGTTGCCCTTTTTGAACAGGGGAATGACACTGGCAGTTTTCCACTGCTCCGGAGTAGCACCATTGTTGAGACAGTATTGAAAGAAGAAAGAAAGCTGGCGCAAAAAGAAATACCCGCCACGTTTGAGAAGCAGGTATGTAACACCATCAAGACCAGGGGAGGCATCATCATCATCACCGTTTTACGTCCGTTCTTCCACGCTAGCATGGGTTAGACGGGTTGTCCTGTTGTGGGCAGTGTCTGGTCGGCTGACCATGCCTTGCTCATACAGGAACTGATTTGGCTTGATTTCTACAGCTGGATGCCTTTCCTAACACCAACCTCATTTACAGTGAGTGCTGGGTGCTTTTCCGTGGCGCCTACACGTCCACTTTACAGTGTGGGCTGGGTGATTTTTTGCCGTGGCACCTCCACGGCCACCTTGCGGTGGGAGGTGTGGGGGTATATTGTCTATATGCTTCAGCTTGTACCCATGGGAGGTCGGGTACTCTGTATTACTGCGTGACGCCAGAAGTCATGGTCGTGTGTCATTGCCTTTGAGAGGTGTAATTGGGAAAGGTCGGCTTTTATCACCTCATCCCAGGTCATCTTGGGTCTCCCCCACTCCGCGGTTTCCATCAACTTCTAGTGCTCTGCACCTTTTAATGCAGCTGTCATCCTTCATACGCATCACATGTCCATACCAGCGCAACCGCCTCTCCTGCACACAGCATTTGATACCTCTTATGCTCAGTCTCTCTCTCAATTCATTTATGCTTTGTCGTTCACGTATATTACTGTTACACATCCATCGGAGCATGCAGGTTTCGTTTCTCTCTAATCTACGTAAGTCTTCCACCTTCAGCGCCCAGGTCTCACTACCATGCAACATTGCTGTTCGGATACACGCATCATACAGTCTGCCTTTCATTCTGAGGGAGAAGCCTTTTGCAACTAGCAGTGGTAGTAGTTCCCTAAACTTCTTCCATCCCGTTCTTACCCTAGTTATTGTACTTTCTGAACACCCACCTCCGCTGCTAATTCTGTCACCTAGGTAGCAGAAGCTGTCTACTGTTTCCACAGAGCCCTCCCAGAGATTGGTGGTACTTGTTTCCTGTGGCTGTTTGCTGTCTCAGCACAGCTGCTGCACCTGAAGCCTACATTCTTAATTAAGCTTCCTGAGATCCCGCTACATCTCTTGTGTACCCATTGTTTGCATTTGGGGCAGAGAATGGAGTTCCTACCTACACCTTTCCTACATACTGAGCATGGCCATTTCCCTGAGAGGATCTGGGTTCTTTTTCTCGTCTACTTACAAGGACCTTAGTCTTTGTCATGTTGACTTTGAGACCCTTTCTTTCTAGTCCCTGCTTCCAAGTTTGAAATTTCTTCTCTAGTTCTACCATAGATTCAGCTATGAGTGCGAGGTCATCAGCATACAGGAGTTCCCATGGGCATCCGGTCTTAAACTCCTCCGTTATTGCCTGCAGGACTATGATGAACAGGAGGGGGCTAAGAACTGAGCCCTGGTGGACCCCGACCTGTACGCTAAATTCCTCGCTATACTCATTGCTAATCCTAACTTTGCTGACTGCTCCCCTATACATGGCTTGTACCGCTTTCACAAGCCATTCATCTACTCCTAGTTTTCTAAGAGCCCACCAGATTACAGCACGTAGAACTCTGTCAAAGGCTTTCTCAAGGTCAACAAATGCCAAGTAGAGTGGTTACTTTTAGCTAGGTACTTTTCCTGTAATTGCCTCACAAGGAAGAGGGCATCAGTGGTGCCTCTTCCTGGTACAAACCCAAATTGCATCTCGTCTATTTTCACCCGGTCCCTAATCAACTGTGCTATAACTCTTTCTGTTACTTTCATGACCTGGTCCATCAACTTCATATCTCTATAGTTTCCTCTATCTAGTACATCGCCTTTACCTTTGTAGCAGTTGACAATGATGCTACTGCACCAATCTTTTGGTATGACACCTTCTAGTATTACCTGGTTAACAATACGTGTGGTTATAGTGTGACCTACAGACCCAGATGCCTTCAGCATCTCGGCAGCTATACCCGATGGACCGGTTGCCTTCCCCATCTTCATATCTTTGATTGCCTTACTTACTACGCTGCTGCTGACTTGTACTGCTGGCCCCTCTATAGGGTCTACTTGGGGTAGGGTCTCTTCTTCCCATGCATTCTCCTCATTTAGTAATCTATCATAATGACTCTTCCATGCATCTTTCTTCTCAGCACTTGTGAGGGCAAGCTCACCTTTATCATTCCGGATACTCTTCTCACCAACGACATCACAACTATCTCTGACACACTGCCTCGCAATCTTGAATACCTCCTGTTTCTGGTCCTCACGTTGCAAAACATGCTTGAATTTTCTATCCTCTGCTTCCTACCTAGCTAAGTATACTTGTCGCCTAGCTTCCCTCTTGGTCTCTAAGTAATGTACCCTGCTTCCCCCGTTCTTCCATTCTTTCCATGCCTGTCTCTTGGCCTTAACTGCTTCATCTACCTTATTGTTCCACCACCAAGTCACTCTCCCCCTGCTTGAGGTCTTACTCCAGCCACAGACCTCATCTGTCGCCTCTAATAAATTATTTTTTAGGAACTCCCAGTTCTCTTCTACATTAAATGTCTCTATCTGTTCTTCTTTACTGTCGTAGGCGTAGAGTAAAATATCTTTAAATCTGTTACTGGTTGAGGGGACTTTCAGCTTCCAGATCTTTCTTCTCCAGGTTGGCCTCTGTTTCCAGGTTCGACTAGTTCTGACCATGAGGTCGCTGACAACTAAGCTATGTTGGGATGTACATTCCTCACTAGGGAAGGCTTTTGTGTTTACGACCGTCCATCTGTCACGTCCTCTGGTGAGGATAAAATCTATCTGACTGGAGTGTTCCCCTGATCTATAGGTGATCAGGTGGTTGTCGGGTTTTTTAAAGTTTGTGTTACATATCGACATGTCATTGGCGTCGCAGAATTCTAGAAGTCTGAATCCTTCCTCATTTCTTGTGCCAACCCCATGGCCTCCATCTACTCTATTGAAGCCGTCGCAGTGTTTACCTACGTGTCCGTTAAAATCTCCTGCGATGGTTAGGAAGTCATTGTCGTCTGTTAGAGCAGTAGTGTACATTAGGGACTCGTAAAACCTATCCTTAAGTTTGTCTGGCAGCCCCGATTGGGGTGCGTAAGCTGATATTATTGTGGTAATTGTTTTATTCAGGACTAGTCTGAGTTTAATGATTCTTGCATTTACCCTGTACACTGAGATTACTTTATCTATGCACTTGTCAGCTAGTAGTATACCTACCCCACCCATCCCATCGTCATTTCCCACCCAGAAAAATTTGTAGCACCGACTATTTCCTACCAGGACTCTGGCAGACTCTTCTCTCCATCTAGTCTCTTGCACACAGCATACATCAATTTCCTTTCGCTCTAGCATTTCTACGATTTCTCCTGCTCTTCCTTTCATTGAGCCTACATTGATGGTACCAACTCGGAGTTTTGGGCATTTGTCGACACTCGTAGGGAAGGGTCTCCGGGTTGGGGCTTCACATGGGTGCTTGTTAGCTCGCAGATTCATATTTCATCTATTGATTCAGAGTTGCTCAAATTTATTCTCAGCTCATCCATCCATAGCGGTGGGAAATTTGAGGGCTAGAAGAACAGTGGTGGTGGGATAATGGCAGAGTGTGTTGGGCTGCGACAGGGGAGGAGAGAGTTAGTTAGGTGGTAGTAGTAGTAGTAGCAGCAGCAGCCGTAGAAATGGCATGCTGAGGTTTGATGGTCGAATAGGCATAGTTGCGCTTATTCTTAAGGTGACGTCGCAACATTGCAGGTGTAAATTCCATAGTTGTTATGGAATTTGATGTTAGAGATGGTGGAGATGATACATTCTGGTTTTCAACAGTAAAAATACTTGCATAGCACTCAGCAATGAGTTCTGCGCATTCTTTGGGATCGTCAGTGATCTGGCTTGTGTGGGGATTGCGAAGAGGACCAACTGGAGAGTGAAGTCTCTGCTTTGAATGAACATATTTCCAGAACACCTTACTGTCAGGATTGTTACATGATATTGAAATGAGAATATCAAATATGGAAGATCTATGGAGGCTGAAGAATAAAAGAATCAGTGAGATCTAGTGAATGTGTCATAACTTGCATGAAAAGCAAACCATAACTGAACTGAGTAGCTGGAGGATAAAAGTACTCAAGTACACAGCGAGCATTTTATGGCCATTTTTCCTGCTAATTTAGGAATGAGTTTTGCAGGCCTCATGAAAGGCTTCATACTCATCATAGATATATACCTAGCTGTCCACTAATAAAGGTACTATAAACATTTGAATTAACAAACCTGTTTTTAGATATTTTCTGTCAAATCACTACTGGTTACAAGAAACAAAAAAAAAACACAGAAGAAAGTGACTTGTAGAAATTAAAATGATTTATAATTTTTTCTTTTTCTTTTATTCTGCTTGTGTAGCATGATCATTATCATCATCACCGTTTTACGTCCATTTTTCCATGCTAGCATGGGTTAGTCGATATCATCATCATCATTTTACGTCCGCTTTTCCCTGCTTGCAAGGGTGGGACATATGTTTTAATAGTGTATATTAAAACATATAGTCTATGAGTGTGTACTTGTATGAATCATCATTGTGTATATGTCCACCTTTTTCATACTAGCATGTGCTGGATGGAATTTTATAAGGCAGTGTTTTACAGCCAAATTCCCTTCCTGACAACAATATTATTCACTTCTTACAACATACAAGGATATAGTGTACATATTTTAGAAACCAGAATATACACAATTATACATATATGTCATCATCATTTTATGTCTGCTTGTCCATGCTTGCAACATAATTTTTACATAGATAGATTCACAAATATACCCTGCACACATATATATGCATGTGTGTGTGTGTATGTGGGTATGGGTGTCTGTTTCTGTGTATGTAATTATATATTTATCTCATGTATACTAGGCATGCAAATCTGAATTACTGTCTTGTGGAAATTTCTTATCATGTTTTATAAACGTCAAGAAACAATAAAATCAGAATGATTTGTTTACAGCTATAGTTAATCTTTCACATATATTTTCATATAATAATTCAAGAAGAGATATAAGAAGATGTTCCTTTTTGCGATTACAAAATGTCTAAATTACTTTATTCAGCTGCAGGCAAGCTGAAATATTTTGGCTTGACTCCATATGCAGAAAAAAGATGTTTAAGCAATTGCATAATGACAATTACCATATATACATGTTAAATTCACAATACCAATACCAACAAATAATAAATATACCTAGCATATTTGCAATTGTGCACATCTTTATCTGTAATTATGTAGAAATACAGTCCAGAATCACACAATGAAACATCAGACCCCATAATTAGTTGAAATAACATAATGCAAATTGAAGAGCTTATATATTATATTGGTTGTATGTTGCTGCTGGTAAAGGTATTTTTTAATGTGAAGTATATACGTTAATGTTGTTTGGTTGGTGATGTTCTTTGGTTCTGTGTTTTTTGAGGTGGTATAAAGTTTATGATGGGATTGAAAACCATTTTATTAGAATAGTATCATCATCATCAGTATTGGCACCATTTCACATCCATTCCATGCTTGCATGGGTTAAAGGGCCATATCATTTGTGGAAACATACTTCATATATGTAAACAAATAATCGAATCACTCCACACAGTAAAAATACATACATCATATACAATGCTCACATGGCATCCAATATATTTTTGATTGCAAAAGAAACCTCAGAAGAAGATTTTAGAAATATGTATAGGGAAAATCTAGAACACATGTAGCATCAACAACACATCATTATCATTATCATTTGTCTGTTTTCCATGCTGGTATGGGGAGGACAGGCCATCACAGACCATATTAATACTTAATCACAGTTAATCTCCTTTCAGACAAGCCAGGAGGAATGTCTTACTTACATATGTTCTGGTTTTGGAATGGTTTCTACAAATGGATGCCCTTTCTATCACCAACCACTTGACAGGATGTAGTGAGTGTATTTTACCATGACACTAGTACATAAGAGGGTATCATGTGCTCCCAAAACTTTTGGCTTGGTTTCTATGGTTAGCTGTCCTTTCTAACTACTGAGTGTAGTAGATGTATTGTATCATAGCACCAACACAACAATTATAAGAGAGAAACATATAAGTGACTGAATGAACAATTGAATGATATGTTTATGTAGTACTGGTGTGAGATGATATTGTTAGAAAGCTAAAAGTAGTATTAAAGAAGCAAACAATATATAAAATGGAGGTCCTTCAGCAGTTTGTGTATTTCTGATATTAGAAATACAACTTTAATCAAAATATTTCAAAATAATCAGAGATGTTCTTAAAAAATATAAAAGAACTAACCCACATGTGAGTTAAACCAAGTTAGGAAGCCCATTTAATTCCATCATAGTTAGTGATGTATTTTGAATAGAACTAATATGATTACATTTAAAATTTTGAAAAAGCCAATGTTTTAATTTTGAAGCCATTATTGTATTATATTATGATACTCCAGTGACTTAATGCATAAATTGACAAATCACTATAGTCATATTCGGACAGTGTCTCATACATATTCATGATATGATCAGCTTTTGATGAACAAATCAGCTAATATGTTCTGTTGGTGTGATACAGTGACTAAGTGGTCAACAAGATGAACTGCTGATCCAAAGGTTATTAATTCAGATTCAATTTTCTGATAATGAGTTGTGCTCATTAGCAAGATGTATTGCTCTCTTTGTTCAAGTAACCCTATTTTACATCTATCTACCTGCCAAATAGGATAAATGGTATGGGAAGAAATAAAGTTATTTGTTTCTATAATATATAAAAAAAATTCAATAACATTTAATCATAAACATTGGAAAATAGAATCGAAATAATATAATTGCAGAATATTCAATTATCAGAAATATAAAGATAATGAAAAACGTTACGGTTACAAAATGATAACATATTGATGATGATTAGACAAATCCAATGAAAGCAAATAAATCTTCATAATTATAGAGTTCATCTTTGATGACATGACTTTTTTTTAATTTAAAATATCTAAACCCTTAACTTAGCCTAGTGGTTAGGGTGTCAAAATCACAACCATATAGTCTGGGCAGATCATAAGTACCAGCAGCAGTAGGGGATTAAACCCTGCACAGGATTGGTGACTGGTTCAGGAGGTGTGAGGATAAGGCTTTTTTATGATAGTTCTGGGATCATAACCATTAAAATAACCAAGAAACTTATGAGATGCAACCTTGTAAGAGACCAGCTAAATATACATAGGTGTGAGCTGTAACAACAAACAACAACCCTTTTGATACCAAACTGCTTAAAGCTACCCTTAGCTATATGATACAAAACTTTCTTATACAGTGTTTATATTTATCTATAAACCTTCCATCATCATCTAAAGTAAGAAACCCTAAGTATTAGTTTAATATTAAAAAAGTTATTTTACTAAATCCCTTTAAATTGTTGATTATTTTCAAAATTATCTGAAAACTATGGGCAATATCATATATTAGAAATATGGAAACGGAAAGGTTAAAGAGAACTTTCAAAAGCAAAAGTTGAGGCACATTAATATTAAAAATACCCTACCTCAAAAAGTATGTGCAAAACGTTTTTTTTGTTTTACATCCATTCTTATATTTTTTTTAATCTAGATTTTGTGAGATGCTTTTAATGGGGATTATATTTGCATACTGTTTAAGCATTTATGTTTACATGTCATTCAGATTGATTAAGAAGGTGTAGGACATATTGCTAGAGAGTTAGGAAGAAAGAAACATAGTTATATTTTCATGAGAAAATTGTTATAGTAAGTTTTGAACACATATTTATGGAGCCAGTAGACCAGTGTAAAATACATAGACAATTGGACTTTTCGGTGTAAAAGATAAAGTTATTATTCATATTATTGGTATAGAGAATAATCACAAAGTTTTCAAATATTATATTATGTGAAGTATATTTCATATGACAGGTCATTATTTTGCTGGCTGTAAGAAAATGCACTATTATGGCATTGAACAAGAAAAATACATTTTTCAAAAATGGATGTGTCTGAAAACACTGATAAAGATGGATGTTAGCATATGATTATTAGAAACATTAATATATGATAACATGTGCATGTATATATATATAGTAGCATTGTATCAATCTAAATTTTTCATTTTATATATATAGTAGCACCGTATCAATCTAAATTCCTCATTATATATATATATATCAGTGAGTGCCCTTGATCTCCCTCACCCCACACCATTGACCACTCCATCCATGCCACAACTACTATCATTGTTTAGGTATTCTCCTCCATCGCTACATTCCTGCTATGCAATCAGTGGTCACACCTTCCCTCCTACTCATTTCCCTGTCAAACGCCACTACACCAAACAACCATATGATTTGTACCATTCTTCAACTCACCCACTTCCCTGCCAAAAGAGAAAGGGCTCTTCAGTTGCAACAAACACCAACAGCCTATCTTGTATTGGTGCCATGAAAATATACTCAGTACACTCTGTAAGGTGGTTGGCAATAGGAAGGATACCTTGCAGTAGAAACATATAAAGATTGGGAGAACCCATCAGTTGTGTAAATAGCATGACAACCTTGTTAGTGTTGGTGATCTACACAATAAACACACCCAGTACACATAAAGTGGTTAGTAATAGGAATGGCCTCCAGCCATACAAAGCTTGCCAAACAAAGAGTTAGGATGACCCTCCAGTTGTGTCAAAGACACAACAATCTCCCTAGTGTTGGTGATCTACACGATGACTGCACAAAGTACATGTTATAAAGTGGTTGGTGACAGGAAGAGCATCCAGCCGTAGAAAGCTTGCCAAATGAAAGGTCGGGAAGACCAATCAGCTGTATTAATGAAATGACAACTTCTCTAGTGCTGGTGTCATGATAACATGCACTCAATTAATATGGGACTGTATGTAAGTGAGATGTTGACCTCTGGTCTCTCCGGTTGGTAGCTACACTTGAGTACTGATTTGTTCTGTGAAGACTTGGCCAACCCTTGCTATCAGGGAAAACAGATGCTAAATTATGATGATGATGATGATATATATATATATATATATGTATATATATATATATATATGTATATATATATATATATATATATATATATATGTATATGTATGTATATATATATATATATATATATATATATATATGTATATATATATATATATATATATATATGTTGGATGTATATATGTATATATGTTGAGCGTATGTATATAGTTTTGCAGAAGTTCCTTCAAAAAATATCCACCAGTCTGAAATACTGCCAAAAGCTATTAACTGTTACCATTCTGATTTACAGTATTTGAAGATGATAAAATCTCTACTAAAACCAAAAATACTAAAGATCAAAGCTTAGTAATACTTTTATTCTAACTCTCTATCTTTCTTACATAAACAAAAAAAACAACAACAAAATAAACAAAGAAAAATTAAAATGAGAATGAAAACAAAAACGGTTTTGATTATAATATAATAAGACTGCTGAGTAATAACAGTTGGAGAAAAAATATCTAATGATAATATCAGAAGTTTCTTTAGGATTTTATAGAAAATCAATGTGTATGAATAAACCTGAAGAATTCTTGAGTGGACTTTTAATGATGAAAATGACAATTGATTTTATAAATTTTAATCAAACGCATTCTACTAATGTATTATCTTTTATAGGAAAAAATCCAAGTGATCAAGCAATATTATTTTCATTCACTTTAAACCAGTTAACAAACAAAAAAAACAAAGAAAAAATACTTAAAATATTGAAAGTTAAAGAGATATAAAATCAATGGGTATATTCTATTGTAAGGAGATTTGAAATATGTGAATGTTTGATTGCAATAAAAACTATTTTCTAGAACAAAATATTTATAATTATAAACAGATTAAATCTATAAATTACACTTGAAATACTTTGAGAAATGTAGTTATTTGAAACTTTATGACTTTACAAGGAAAACATTCTTTTAAATCAATTTTTCACAGGGTTATATAATAAGATCAAAGATAACAATAAAAGTGACAATCAGCTTCAAACAGTGTCTGTTTCAAATATTTCAGAAAGAAAATTCCTCTGATATTGTTTAATGTTCCAACAACCATTATTAATTGAATTAAATACAGGTCTGTTTTATCAGTTGGGCTACTGACAATTACTCAAGTGGATTTTACTTAAGGTCTTGACTTATTGGCTTTCAGATGATGATGCTCCTAGGATAAAATCCACAGACTTCAACTAAAGGGTAATTAAGCTAGAGCCATGGAGACTAATTCGCTGACATTTCAACCTCTATGAGATAAGTCCCATAACTACATTGTATCACAAGTTAAATTTTCTGCTTCCATTAAAGTTATCCAGCTTTTACTGTTTGCTAATGTTATAATTTTATATCATATATCTTTGAAGCAATCTATCTCATGAACTGATATATTAAAGCAAATATTATATATGTATTATATTATTTTTATTTGTCAGAGCAAAGAGAATTTAATTCAAAAGTAATAATGCAAGCATTTATTTAGTTCTACTATACAAAGAGCACATTATTTAAACAGAGTTCAGTCAAATCAATTGATAATAGCCTAATACTCTCAATTTTTACCATTTAAATCTGACTGAGGAAGAGTAGCAAAGTGAATTCAATTGGATTTGAACTCAGAAACCTACTATCCTAACTTATATACAGATTTCTATACAATCTTCTTTACTTTTGTATTTGTTTTGCAAGGTTCTTGATGTGAAATCGTGTGTTGAAACATATATGGTTATACTTTAGAAGGATCCTATACAATAACAATAGACCAGAATATAAATATACAATCTTCATTATTCTAAAGATATTTTATTTTGTTCAACTATATCTTTTTTATAGTTAACTAGCAGTGGTACCCGGCGTTGCACGGGATAAGGTATTTTGGAACGCGGGCCGCCATCAGACTTAATCGTGTAAAAACTGCATGCCTGGACAACATGTAAAGAAAATAAACCAAATACTCTGATGGCTGGATAATCTTTAAGATTTTCCTTGATGAAACAGGAAAAATGCAGGTTTTCACCAAGGGGATCAAGAAAATGAATTTTTTTATGTGCATAATATGCCTTGAAATTTCGGGAAAATCAGCTAGACGTAACACCTCAAAAAAGCCCTAAAAAGCTGATAAAATGAAGTTTTTCACCTAATGCGGGCCCTAGGCCATAAAAATGTTGGATTTTCTTTGCTCACAGTATGAAGAAGAGACTGACAAAGTTACAATTTCAAGGAAATCGGTCTGATGTAACGCCTCAAAAAACCCCTAAAAACCTGAAAAAATGCAGTTTTTCACCTAATGTGGGCCCTAGGGAATCAAAAAATTGAATTTCTTATGTGCATAACAGTCCCTGAAGCATAAGTAATACACATATAAAGTTTGAAAAAAGTCGGTTGGGTACTTCTCGAGTTTTAGGGATTCAAACTCACGCACACACAGACAGACATCCTCAGTTTTATATATATAGACTAGCAGAAAACCACCCGGTGGGCTGTTTTCTGCTAGCAAATCTAGTGTATATACTGATATTGTTGAGATTTGGATGAGAAATGTTTTCGGCACCACATGTTCACCGTCTCTCGGTGTGTCTTTTATGCATGTATAAATATATATGTTATCTATACGGTGAAATCTTTGAAATAAATATATGTTAAAATGAAAAAGGAGAAAAAGAGATTAGTGACGGAAATATAAACGTTATGATACATAAACATTATGATATAACGATGGAAATATATCTTCAAATGGTCCTTGGCATGGTGTCAAGTCAGAACCGCCTCGAACTGGTTACTTCTGGCTTGTGCAAGGTGTCTCTATAGCAACCAGCGATTCCCTCGGCTTCAGTGACCAAAGTCAGTGGAAAGGGGAAGGTAATGTTTCTATAGTGACAGTGATTCTCTTGGTAGTACCAAAGTGGAGAAAGGAAGGGGAAGGTAATATTTCTGTAGCACCTACATTTGAGTTTCAGGGAAGGACAGACAGACAGACAAACAGAGAAATGCCCATATATTTCTGTGTGTGTGTGTGTATATATATATATATATATATATATATAGTACACACACAGAAATGTATATATATTTCTGTGTGTGTATATATATATATATATATATATATATATATATATATATTACACACACAGAAATGTATATATATTTCTGTGTGTATATATATATATTTCTGTGTGTGTATATTTATATATATTACACCCACAGAAATGTATATATATTTCTGTGTGTATATATATATATTACACACACAGAAATGTATATATATTTCTGTGTGTGTATATATATATATATTACACACACAGAAATGTATATATATTTCTCAGAACAAAATTATTATTAATGTTTTGCTGTTCATAACAATTGGAATTGAAAAATTACTTTTGAAATTATTAGTTAATTTACTAATGCTTAGATATGTAACAATGAAGCAATGTTTCTAATAATTGTTTCTACTTTTGGCACAAGGCCAGCAATTACCCAGTACATTACTGGTACTTTATTTTATCGACCCCGTGAGGATGAAAGGCAAAGTTAACCTCGGTGGTATTTGAACTCAGACCGTAAAGGGACGTAACTCCATGCTATGAAGCATGGTGTCCGACTCTCTACAGATTCTGCCAATCCACCGCCCTAATGTCTGTACGTAATGAGGGAGTGAGAGGGGAGAGAAAGAAAGGCAAAGGTGAAGTGACGAAGTGACTCTCTTCTCCTCCTCCATCTCCCCATTCGTCACAGAGATAGAGGGGAGGAATGTTAGTGTGTTACAAAGAGAAAGAGTGAGAGTGAGAGAAACAGACAGACTAAAAGAGAGGGATAACTGGAGAGAGAGAGAGATAGCAACCACGCGCGCACGTGTTTCCACTGTCGGACAGACAGACAGAGAAATTGCTGGTTATATATTATAAGGAGATTATATTTTTGTAATTATTTTAATCTTTTTTCCTGCTTTTTCTTCTCATCAGAAAAATGCTAAACCTTAAAATTTCCATTGAAGATTATAGCCTATCAAAATACCCTTGAAGTTGACCTCGAGGAACCAATTTACTCTCACTATTGGGTGGAGATTAATTGCTATTAAATATAACAGCTTAAATTTGCTATGAAGAACTGTAAATGAGTACTTAATAAGCTATAAAGTTTATATTGTAAACACATCTGAATCCCACAACCTGCAAGTAGAACAGATTATTTAGATATGATTTGTTATATGAATAATAATGGTGATGCCCCAGCATGGCCACAGCCAATTGGCTGGTACAAGTAAAAGAGTAATATTGTGATAGATATAAGAGTCAGAGAAGTCGTTGTGAAGCATAAACATTGACAAATGTAGAAAAATATGAAGATTGGGCAAAATAAACCAACAGTGTGGGGAATGGGGGATGAGTGCGATAGCATATGGTATGTCTGCACCTTTTCAATTAAAATCAAATAACCAAACATGTCTGTGAAATGAGGCCCAGTAAATTAGCAAAATATGTAAATTTCCTGAGATGTATTAGCTTCTCCTAGATGTGCCCATTAATCACCTATTAACTCTCAACATTTCTGACCTTATCCTCATCATTAAACCTAATTTCTAATCAGATGTTACTATCCATGAGCCTTTAATATCATTTGATCAACTGCCTTTTCACTATATTTCCCTAAACACCAATATATTCTACAACATTTGCACTATCATGGCTTAGGTCATTCAGTTTACTCAATTGACCAAATCAACAACTCCAAGCTGACTACGCAGCACAGAAAATGATTCATCATCAAATTATCTTATCTAGATCGTTCATTCTCTTCTTTATTTAAACTAATGCACTGTAACTTACTGTTACCACTAACTACTTAAAATCCTATACAGATCAAATCACATGTACATTCTTCTTTCTCTCTGCTTAGGCCTCATTTACACACAACACCAAACACCTTCTATGCAGTTATCCTACCTGTTAGAAATAGCAGCCAAATCTTCCATGAATTACACCCAACTGTCTAAGGGAAAGAAGCCCCACTAGACAATGTTGTCCCTGAAATACAAAAAGTTAGGATGATCATGGCTGTGATATCTTTGATAATGGGTCTGGCTGACAAGAACAACCGCTTAGCAAATATGAATAAAATCATAAACTGAGACCCTACATGCATTGCCCTCAAAACAAAACAAAAAAAAATCCTCATCATCACTTTTATGTGCAGTTTTCCATACTTGCATGGGTTTACCACTGATTACCATTTTTCAGTAGAGGGGGGTGTAACAGATCTAAAGGTACACTTCCCCTTCCTCGTTAATTTATTAAAAAGTACGATTATTTTGAAGCCTTCCACAAATAATACACAAGTGCACATATATAAGCTCACACATAGACAGACATATAACTACCTATGTAAAAGGAAAAAAATGTTGAGAGTTAAGTAGCATGAAACCAGGTAGAGAGAGAGAAGAAAGTTAGATATAAAAGAACTCTAATTAGTTTTTCAATATTTTACAATCTTTCCTCCCTATCTTTGATGACCAAGTCATTTGTAGAAGTTACTAGAGCATGAGATTTAAAGTTTGATATCTTTGCCAAAATAAAATGCACCATTATTACTTTTTAGGTTACAAGGCAGAGAAAGACGGTGTGTCCTTCTAAGAAGTATCTGACTGTGTTATTTCCATCATCTCAATATCTATATCATCACATCAACCAACACAAATACTATGCTCTAACCTTCTTCTCTGAAATTATATGCAATTTCAAAATTCAAACATCAATTTCAAATCAATAAGATTTCACTGATATTTAGTTTTATATTCGCACACTTGTTCAAAGTACTATCTTTGCAATGTTATTTTGTATTGTTTGGTGAATATTTGAGAATTGAATATCATTGCGTAATATTTTACTGTTTTGTATTAAAAGAAACAAGATAATTTCTTTTTAAGTTTGAGAATTCAGGTTAAAGCAGTAACCATCTAAAGATAGCTGCCAGTATCAAGTCTTATTAAGATGGCGGATCACTAAACAAAGATGATGTTGTATATCTCATGACACCATGGCTCTGCATCTAGAATGTTACTCTGCAAGATGTAGGCCTAAGAATATTTTTGTGGAAGAAAAGCAGTCACCAATGCATGCAGATCTACCCTCTCAACACCACCAAGGTTGTCTAAATGAAAGACAAGGGCCAATATAACTTGGAAACTGGTGTCACAGGTACATTCAAAATGTAAAGGGCATCACATCCAATGCTCTAACAATTCCACTTATCTACCATCCTGAACTGGTATATTATCTATAGACCTTGAAAGAATGAAATGTAAAGTTGACCTCATTGGGATGTAAACTCTGGGACAAATACCACAAGGCATTTAATTCAACACTAATAACTTTGCTAATAAAGTACTTTACCTAAACACAATTCATGAAATTTAGTTGGTATATACTTTCAAATTTATACAGCGTGTGTCATTAAAAACTTACTATACATCATCAAAATTGCCTTGTCTCCCACTGCACTGAAGAAATAAAGCAAATAATAATGCAAAGACTTGTGAATTTTACACTGAATTCAGCACATAAATATTGAAATAAGTATCCCATTATTGTTTTAATGACTTTATAACTACCTTAAACTAATTTGTTTTATTGTGAATTGTCATCACTGAAAAACAAAACAAAATCCAATTGCATTTCTAGTATTTATATTCTTTTATGCTGAAAAATATTGTATGTAAAGAGTAATAAGAAAATGTTAGGTGTGTATATGGTATTTTTTTCAAAATATTATTTAAAATTCTAAACTGCTGCAATAATTTGTCTTCTATTTTTAAGTTTGGGCAGTATAGCTTCTGCTAACATTGGTAGGCAGTTAGATTATAAAATAAAGTTAATGTCATAGAAATTATGCTGTAAATCAATTTTGTCAGGTTTCCAAAATTTCTCAGGAAGTTAATCATTTATGGTTTCAAAAATAAACATATAATATAATATCAACAGAAAATTAATTGACAATAATCCTATCACATTGAAAGGAAGTTCATATTTTAATGTAAAAAATTCTCCCAAATAGAAACTCGGCAATAATTCAAATTTATTTATTATACAGGAGACATAATATTTTTACTTTCATTCTTGAATATATGTATTTAAAACTCAATGTTCATTGAAAATTAAAAAGAGTTAGCAAGAGAAAAAATATTTGATAGCTCAAAAACACCAGAATAGTGAGAATGTAGATATTTTCATCTTGAACAGTTAATGGAATGGTATTTTCATTTTTTTAGTTGGGCCCGTCTTTAAATTATTCATATCCTAGAAAATAAGCAATTATTTTTTAATGTTAAAACTCCCATCATTATCAGTCTTTAGAGTCTGGTGTATCATTATAATGTATTTTTGCTTCTTCTCTTTTAAAATTTATAACAGACTCTGCTGGAGTCATTTTATCTGTTATGATAAGTTGAAGCTTGTTAATCTCTATATTTTATAATCTTTAATGGGCACTTATTTCCCTATCTTCTTCAGTTTTCTGCTGTGGACCCATTTCAGTAAATGTTTTTTTACTGAATACTGCTCATCTATTACATATCCAGTCTACCACAATCATCTCTCCTGTAAACAATGGCTAATGGCTTTGATACTCAATCACTCTCTCACTTGAATTGGGCTCTGTTTTTCCTTCAAGATAATATTGCACATCAAACAAATTAGTTTCAACTTATTTCTCTCTTGCATCTAAAAATTCTCTGTGGTCAATGCCGATATTTAAAAAAATGATGCAACAACAATCTTATCACATATTTTCAAACAGTCAGCTTTTGAGCAGAGAGAGAAACCTTTTATTGCCATCAGAATAATCCTCACACCCAAACGTCTATCCATTTTCATATAGTTTTTATTATTTTCACTATAATCACTTCCAGCACAGAATAAAATAAAATAACTACTATCTATCAATATGTAGATGATTGCAAAATGTCCAATCAACTGATTCACAAAATGATCTATTATACTAATCACAGAAAACAGCATTCATCATTCTACACAAATTGTTGTAGAAGAACCTGTAGTAGATGAAAAATGCAGAAGTGCAAATATCTTTTGAACCAACATTCAGAACAAGTCATTCTCTTTCAGAAAATTAAAACCATGTGGTTCTTACATATGTCTGCTCAATATTGCTATGTTTATACAAATCTTATGTGAGAAAGCACTACTAGTGAGAAGAAAAAGCAATCCCAAAACACAGTAAAACTAATTCACAAAATATCGTTCATATTATCTCTTGGAAGGACATGACAGAAGATGGTGCTTTAAAATAGTAAAAAGAACAATGAAATTGAGGAACAAAGGAACAAGACAGCACAACAGAAGTAAATAGATTTACATTTTATGATATTAATGAAATACTCTCCAAATGCCATAAATGAAATGTTGATAATGCAACAATTTGAAATTGACTGAGATCTTGTTATAGAAGAAAATAATTAGGATTAGAGGTATAAATTTCTTCTCACACCAGAAGATATTAAAATGTAATACAATGAAACATTTTGGCAGAGATAATGATTCATAGAATTCATAGCAAAATAAATGATACAGAGACAAGAAGCAATTAAAGAATGTTTTATAATACCAATAGCTGCAGGCAGTCGATTTACCAGATTCATGTAGATATTTTGCAGTATAGAGAAATAATTATTAAAATACAAATGAGAACAAAAATGATGGCATTAATCTTCTCCTAATCATATTTCTAATAAAAGACCTTTTCTACAACTGAAAAAATAATTTTGAAAACAGCCAAGAACATAACTTAGTGAAGGTTATTACATAAAATTATGATGGAAGAATATATTACGAATACAAGTGGCTGAAATGGGATTCCTCAGAGATCAGAGAGTCACTCAAGGTAGAGTCACTACTTCTCCCAACTGAGAGATCACAGTTCTGATACAATGGACATGTGGTCAGAATGTCTCAGGAAAGAATTGCTGGACAGATGTTATGAGCAAAACCAACTGGAAGAAGATGACCCACTGTAAGTAGTGTTTGAGGGCTCTGCCCCACGACCCTCTCAAGAAGAAGAAGAAAAGGAAGAAAAAGAAGAAAAAGAAGGAAGGAAAAAGAAAAAAGAAAAAGAAAGAAAAAGGAGAAGGAAGAAAAAGGAAGAAAAAGAAAGAAGAAAAAGGAAGAAAAAGAAGGAAGAATAAAAAAAAGAAAAAAAAGAAAAAAGAAAAAAAAGAAAAAGAAGACGAAGAAGAAGAAGAAGAAGAAGAAGAAGAAGAAGAAGAAGAAGAAGAAGATAAACACTTTAAAACAAACAAGCAGTAGTCTCAAGCTGTTTTGTATGAAAAAGGTTAAACCGCCCTCTTACTAATTCAGAAAATATCAAGTAGTCATGGAATTTGGGTAAATTTCAGTAAAGATTTTATTCCTGATTTTTGTTACTTATTAGTTATATATTCAGAAAGCTTAATTACTTTCATATGAATAGAACGAACTAAAATTTGTCCTTAATGCAACAACATTCATTTTCGAAAAATTTAGAAATATAAATTTGCATTTGAAATGTTACTATTTATAAAGTAAAACCAAAGAACTATATTTAATACTGATGCACCATAAATGTCCTCAGAGCATAAATTCCACAACTATTTTCCAGTAATATTTTACGACTAATGATACGTCTCATATATCTTTATTTGTATAATTAACTCGTATGAAATATGATAGATTTCACTTCTTATTATTTGAAATATTTAAATTCTCAATTAATTGACACCTATTGTTTGAGCTTCGTTGATTTCTGCAAGTATTATCTCAAGCACAAGTTTCTTGTTTTCTATTTCATAGTCAATAGAATTCAGATCATTAATGTATCTATAGAATTAAATCAATCCTATACAGAATTAAATCAATTCAATATAGGCAATTAAATTAGAAAACCTGCAAAGCTGTGGAAAGAATAAATTAACATTTGCTTTGGCTAAGATATTATTAATATGGTATATATTTTGATGACATCTTAGAATTGCTATATTCTGACTGTATCACACATACACACATACTTGCAATGTGAGTCTGAAAATAAGTTCATGAATTACTATTATGATCAGAACACAAATCTGGTCAAGAAACATAATTCAGCTTACCTTTCTTTTCACTATATACACAGGGTGTCTCCCCAAAATGTATACATACTTCACAAGCATTCCAATAAATATTGCCTGTACAGGTAATCAAAGTGTGTATACATTTTTGGGAACCCTGTGTGTGTGTATATATATATCCAGGGAGTGTAACATGAAGTTACTGTAGGTTCACTCAGGTGAGCACTCGATGTTTAGGTTCACGTCAGAGCTAAACAGAGTGTAATATAATAATACAAGGAAGATTTGTTAAGCCTTCATTATGTTTATTGATTGCTGACGCACGTTGTGCTATGGATCAGCTCAAAGTTCGATCGGTATCAATCTGGCCTGACACTAGAATCAAAAGCTTGTCAGACCTTTACTGTTGTAATGACAGAATGAACATATAAAGCATAGAAATGTCTGTAACGTTTCGCATTCATATGGTGGTCAATTTATGTTGTTTTTGATTGGTGGTTTAGCTATGAGGAATGTTTTGGCATGTGTGATAAGGTGAGGGAGTGAGCATACTGACAAAGTGGTGGTGGGGAGCAATGGTTGATGTGAGTTGCGGGGTGTGGAGTTTTGGCTTGCCATAGAGATGTCGGCATGTACATGGTGAGGCAGAGGTGCTGTGGGTGGTGTGGATGTGATAGGGTTGTGCATGATAGGACATGAAAAGGTGCGGTGTTGTACTAGGGGTAAGGGGTTTCTGCTGGTCATTGGTTTGTCACAGAAGAGTGAGTGGACAAAGGGAGGTAGGTTAAACTGTGTTAGGGTGGGGCTTATTCTAAGCTGTTTAGACACCGTTAAAGCATATTTGCGCTATAAAGAATTAATGAGGTGATGAGAATGTCAGGCCAGATCGATCAGATTGAACCTTGAGCTGATCAATAGAAAAACACCAATCAATAAACGTAATGAAGACTTAATAAATCATCCTTGTATTATTATTATTTATATTGTTATGCTTTGGGAGGGTCATGTTGCCAATAAAAACACATGCACCTGTTCAATTTATTATAAATTTCCAGTTGGTTGGTTCAATAACCGGAAAGTTGTTTATTTAAACAACTTTCCAGTTATCTAACCAACCAACCAACCAACCGGAAATTTATAATAAATTGAAGTGAAAACCAACAGGTGCATGTGTTTTTATTGGCAACATGACCCTCCCAAAGTATAACAGTTTCTGTTTCAACACACGTTTTCAGATAAGAAATCTCACAAAACAAATTCATAAATGAATGTGTGTTTGTGAGTGTGTGTGTGTGTGTGTAAAAGAAAAAGAGAAAGAGACAACCATAAATATGCATGTATGTATATGTATTTGTGTATATTCCAACCATTACTGTACTTCCCATTGCTACTCTATCCAGGATTAACACTCGTCAAACCTTGGCTAGAAGTGAAAACTGATGTTAAATTATGATGATACACACCCACTAGATATCAATGCAGCATTAGTGTGTATTAAAAGTTTTAAATGAATTTTAATATATAGATATAACTATAACAGTATTGACTTCCTTGCAGGAAAAGTGGATGTTAAATGATGATGATATAACTATATTATTGCTGTAGAACAAATGAAGCATTACACTTGCCAAGATTCCTTCAATATACAGACAAACATAAGCTATTATCATTACATGTTTCAGATATTATGTTCTCCTTATCAGAAGATAACTGCTTGCAGGATTATCTTTATAGCAGTCACTAGTTATACTAAGCAAGATGTAGTGTGGAACAACCAAAACAATCAGTCTAATTAGCATGATGTGCATTCATTTAGTGATGTAATTAATTAATTAATTAATATTTATGCAGAATACAGGGTATATTAGAAGATTTAAGATAAATTTAATGTAGATATAACTACAGCTTTTGAATAAAGCAGGCTTAAGTGGTGTATACAGATGTGTCAACAGTAACAACAGCTACTACCACCACTACCACCACCACCACTACGACCACCACCACCACCACTACTATTATTACTACTCTATATGATCACTATTATAGTTGCAGTTGTTCATGCCTCTTCCTTTACCTTGCTTCTTTTCCTGTATCAATTTCTGTCAATATGCAAGTGTATTTGTTAAATTAGCAGATCAACATTTCATGAATATGTGTGTGTGTCATGCGTGTGTATGTGTGCGAGCATACACACACACATTCTATATAAGAGACATGACATGACAAATACATATATATCTCAAGAAATATGTGCCAACTGTATATGTCATTGCTTGCCAAATAAATGAGTGTTTGTGTGTGTAGACATAAGCTTATAGATACACGTTTTAAAACAAATATATTTGTATTGAACACTTAAACAATATCTTTAACATTAAAACATTATCCTACACATACACACAGAGTTGGTAAGGTATGTGTTTATAGATCTGTTTCAATACATTTCCAACTGAAGCACTTTTATTTTTGTATAAAATGAAAAATAATATTAATGCATGCATGAATATTAATCTTTAATATTAGCATAAGGCTTCAAATTTGGATGTTGGGGTCACTGATTAAATCAACCCTAGTACTTAACAGATATTGATTTTTATTGACTCTGGAGGTTGAACAGCCAAATTGACCATTTTATTTGATGCTCTAATGATTCTGCCAATCTATATAATTTAATGCATGTATAACTATTGCATATAAATTTAAATATATGTAGAAAGTAGATTGCTGTAGTGTATCAAACAAGGAAGAGTATAGTAAATACCTGTGGCTGACCATATGGTTTTATCAGAATATCTTAAGGTTTAAAAATTCTAAATCATTTCCTTGAATCAGAATTATTAGAAGTGACATTCCAGTTAGAACATATTTCAGTAGATTTACTATTTGAGTATTTTCACGTTTTAGATCTTAATGAACTTTTTTTTAAATATAATACATAATCATTAATTCGCATTAGATATTCAACCTTTTTGATACTAAACTTTGATATGAAACTGCTCCTGGTTTACGACAAAGCTGTTTGTTTTAAAGTGTTTATATATATATCTCGAAACCTTCAATCATAATTTTATACATAATTTTATACATGTTCCAAACAATAAGAAAGTTAGCTATATTACTAAATCCCTTCAAATTCATGATTGTATAACATTACAAATCATGTGTTTCACTCAGAAAGTTGGCTTAAAATCCATTGATAATTACATAAATATGAAAAAGAAAGATAAAAACAAAATTAAGTAATGAGAAAAAAAGGGAGGGATAAAGAAGGGCAGTATTTTCAAAGTTATTGAAAAATCGTAGACAGTGTCTTCCATTAGAAACATGGTAACGAAAGAGTTGAATTTTCCTCTGAAATTTATCAGGTCTGCCATATTTGTGGTTTAAGTGTTGTTTATATAATTTTATTTACTAACTGTAGACTGTTTGCTGAGAACTTTTCCTCTGCCACTATCAAGCTCATGCTAATTTACTTTTGATATGTATTTCTGCATCCTTGTTCACTTTATGGGATCTTTAATGAATTTATTTCATAAGATATTCTTTTAAAGTGTTTCATTATTTAAGTGTTTTGTTATTGCTTAACGGAGGTTGCTTTGTCTTGTCAACAAATATATTTAGTTCTTTCATATTAACTGTGTTATATATGAATGTAACTCACATAGAAAATGATTTCACTTCATACAGCATTATGAATTCTTACACTGAGCGGTGGATTGGCAGTATCGGTAGAGGGTCGGATGCCATGCTTTGCAGCATAGAGTTACGGCTCTTTATCATATGAGCTCAAATCCCGCCGGGGTTAACTTTGCCTTTCATCCTTATGGGGTCGATTTAATCGACTTTCCCTTCCCTCCAAATTACTGGCCTTGTGCCTATATAAGAAACCATTATGAATTCTTACACTTCCAACATTTCAATAAGTTCTACATTTAAAAGCAATTGAGTTTAATTCACTGTAATGGAAGATGCTTTTAATATAAGTATGTATTCTAGACAGTTATCACAAAGTACACCATGTTCATTAGCCTCATATATCCTCTTCACTAGAATAATCTCTCACGCCTTTACTGACAAGGCATTCTCTTATGCTACTGTTGCTCCCACCATTTATACAAATTATCAATTTACATCTAACAGCCAATACTCAATTCATTTATTTTCAGCTTCTGTGGGTTCACATTCAATGCTCATGTTTCACTACTATGCATCATTTATATTTATCACACACACTTCATGCAGTTTGCATTTCAACAGAAAAAGAAACAACTTGTTACCAACAGAGACAATATCTCCCAAAAGGTTTGTAATTTCTCATTCTACTTTAACTACAATCACTTCTAGTATTGATTATATGGACTAGATAACAGATACTATTTACTACTACATTCTGGTAAAAAAAAAAAAAAATACTTATCTATCAAAATTATACCAAAAGGTTCTATCCTTCAAACTCACAGAAAGAGTATTCATTATTATAAATAAATTGCTACAAGAGAAATTACATCTTATGTGAACTCCCTGCCATGCTGACCCTTAAGACTTTGACTAAATAAGTTTATCACGTTTGGAACATTTTTCCGTAGTTTTTAACATATTCTGTTCTTTTTCATGGAACCTCTTTTACCCCATAGCAATGTAGAGATATTGCTGTATCAGCTATTAGAAAAGGCACCTATGGATTTACCTGATTAACTAAGCAAGTAAATGTGCTTCAGCATAAGAGCATTCTCAATTCTTCATAGTTTTAGTATAAAGTATCTGTGCACTAGAGAACGTAGTTATTTGTGTAAAGTGTCCCTACAGATGTTTGACAAAACAAGATGTGTTCCTTATCTTTCTCAGAAAATACTAGCTCCTAACAAACATAAATAAGATGCAGATTTATGGCAACAAGACAAGAAGAAAATAAGAAATATGGAATTCATAAGAAAAAAGCCCAAGGCATATGAATGAGACAATATCGTATTAGATAATATAACTTTTGAAATTATAAATCAATACAAAAAATGTTTCCAGGAATTTAAAAAAAATATATAAAAAGTTGATTTCCTAACTAATAACAAAAAATACCTTGATTACATCAGAATATTTCATTGTTTAAAGTTACAACAAGGGAAATTATACAAGTCTTGTGATTATTCAGTAAAGGCAGTACAAATACATATTTTCTTCTTTAAATTTATCTCAAATCAAAATGCTAGAATGTATACAAGTCATTCAATATTTACTATTCTGCAGCATGCAGAAAACTGCCAAGAATATTTCTGTTTACTATTTTCAATATTCCTTACATATTTGAAATCAATGTTGCAGTGTACATGGGAACGATATTGACAAACCACTGATATTTGTATCTGATATTGATGCCTTCCCTTTTATTTCAATATTGGATAAAAAATAAATACACAGACACATAATTTAGATTTAGTCAGAAATATGAAGGGAACAGGCAAAGTATTTTAATGCCCAAAATACCATCTTCAACATAATTATTATATTCACTTCTATTTAACAAATGTAAACCAGCTACTCATTCAGCTTTCTCTATCTGAAGCAAAGCTGATTTCTTTTAAAACATATTAACCCTTTTTAGCAGGGAAAATGGGTGTTAAATGAAGATGGTGGTATTGATTGTTCTGATGATGATAGTCATATATAATGGCAGGTGTCACCATTGCTATATGTGTATCTCAGTAATCTACATAATCAATATATATATTTTTTAAATTTAATTTTGAAATAAACATGTTTACATTTGTGACATTGTACTGAATCAACTGTACAATAAAGCTGAAGAAAATACAAAACCTCAAAAGATTTAAAAGCATCGTTTTAATAAACAACATTGTGTTAAACCTCCAAAATATTTAAATTAAACAGCAGTATAGACATGCTCTTATATTTTAAATGTTATTAATTTGGAGTTGTGTACAATAGTTACACTCATAGAAATGATATTAATAGGAAATGCAAAATGAATTGTGAAATGAACACTTCAATATATTTTATATTTATTTTAGTGTGTATTCTAGAATTATTAATGTATCAATACCCTTGTCTGCTTTTACAAGATTAAGAATGTTGTTCAGTGAGTAGACAAGTGATAGTTGTAATTAAATGAGAGAATTTTTTAATAAACATCATTGTTATTTTTTATATTATCAAATAATGGTTATCTTCTACTGTGAAGATGTTACTGAAGAAATGGTTTAAGGCATTATTTTATCCTCTGAAGAAGCTATATTGAATCCAACTTAATTTATAAGCAGTAGAAATATTTTATTTGATTGGCAATTTTTCACATGCTTTTGAAATTATTTCAGGATTGTTTAATCTGCTAAAATAATGTTCACTTGAAAGATTACCTTCATTATTTACGGAATGTAATGAGCTTTATCAACTTCATTCGTAGTGTGTTAGGCAATTTGAAAATGTCTACCAATGATCAAGCTAAGAACATTTTTATCTTTATCAATTCATTAAAATTTCCAAGCTACCAGTCTAATGCAGTTCTGGTTGAGAGTTTTTTAAGTAAAGCATATTAATGTAAGGTTTTTCCCCTGAAGAATGGAGGTCTTATACAACTTCAGTGTTGCATAAATTTATATTCTTTAATAAACAGATTGTAGTAAGTTATATCTACAAAAATTATCTCTGATGATGTTAACACATTGATTGATGCAAATGTCAAGTTAACTGGTATATAGTATTTTATCTGAAAATGTGGACACCGGGTACAAAGGAGTGATGAACAAATCCTTCCACCATGCAACAATTTATTGTCTAATATATACACAGGTTAATGAAAAGCTTTAGCAAATTCACTCAATAATTATCTTATCAATCCCTAAAGCTTGATGTTTTATCTATTTTCAGTACCTTCAGTCTAATGAACTTAATTATTCTTTTAATCATTATCAAATAAGGACTATCTTCTAGGAAGACACTGTGGAAGAAGTGGTTTACAACACACATTCTCTGAAGAAATTACATTGAATCAATCAGAATTTCTGTCAACTTTTCCCATACATCCAAAAATATTTTAGATGTTCTTTTATATTTGAATTAGATTAGTATCAAAGTTTGAAAGTCTTTAACCAAGTTTGCAATCTTTGATTATTTTATCAATATTGACAGATGTTTCTGAATGCTTGTATTTTACTCATTTACTTTCTTGTCTTTGCAAATATAGAAGATAAGGCCAAATTTATTCTTTCCTAGCTGCTGGGATTCTTTTACATTCATAGCATTCATAATTTCTAGAGAAAGTTCTAAGATTTCTTTGATACTATGGTCTAAAGCCAAAAGACCATCACTAATTCTGCCCCAACTTTGTTTAAATTATCTAAATAACTGAATATATTCAGCTATATCAAGAAAAGAAGACTCACACACTTTCATGGCCTTCCACTATTGAATGAACTTAGATCTTATTTGTCAGATGTAACTAAATAGTATTTAGTTAACAGATGTACTAAATAGTATTAATGTGGAAATCTGTCAACAGGTATCTTTTAATTGTTAATAATAAATTTATTTCATGTTTTTCTAATATAATTGTGCTGGGCATAAATATTAATTATTTAATTATGTTTCCAATGAATGCATATTAATGCAAATTAGACTGGCTATTTAAATTAAGTTCTGGTTTGTGTTTAACATAAATACTGATTTATTATAATTTGTTATGTAAATGGCAGGATAACAGTATTTGTTTTCTGATCAACAACCAACTAGCTGTGAATAAGTAAAGGCAATCCATGTTTTTCTATCTCTGAAAAGGATAACAAAATGTATTTACAGGTTTATAATTTTAAAAAAATGTAATTATACCTATATTAGATTTATCTCTGATCTTTTATTAAATGTGGTTGATGTTAGGAAGAGCATGCAGCTGTAAAAACCCCAGCCAAATTTATAGTCCCATCAAAGCAAGGTATGACGTGGATGACCAGTCTGACAAATGCAAGCATGGAAAAAAATGGACGTTAAATGGTGATGATGTTGATGATGATGATTAATAGACAGTATATACAAAATCTTTAAACTATTCAAATAATATAATACTTTGTATAGAAAAAGATGTTTTCTTTGATAAGCAAGAACAAAGAGAATTTCTAGATGTTACAATAAATTACTGATTATTAAGTTAATAAAGACAAATCACGTACATCTAACCATACTCAACAGTAATTGTGTTTCTAATATTTCACCTTATTGCAACTCAACAAAAATATCTTTAGGGGACTATCCTATGGATACATCATCTTAAATATATGACTGTACAAATAAAGTCTTACACAGTTATTTTGCCTTCAGACTTCAATACCTGTTTGCATTTAGAGCTTCACTCAAAATACATATAAAACACTATGCTAGCCACATCACAATCATATATTCCTCCATCAAATGAGATGCAACTTTTTAATAATTCTAATGAAACACATGCAAATTAGATTCTGGCTTCACCAGAAGAGATTAACAGTTGCACTAAACAAATCAACCATTGCACTACTCTGAAGCAACACTAGACAATACGACTTGGCACTACTGATTACACTCAATAATCAATACAGAAAACTTCTGTTCCATGTAACATGATTTGGCTACAGACTATAAACAGTTAGCCTTGCCAGAAGATTCTCACAGCAACTATGATTAGAAATCTCCACAAAATTCTCTATGACAAGTGACCACTGATATATGACTTTAGAGAGTAGAATCTCTATATGTGTTATCACTTAAGAGGAGTCAAAGTAATGTAAAAGGTGAATGTTCATTATCATTCCCAACATATTAGAAGTGTAATAAGTGAAGGCAAAAGACTGCTAGTTAACAACCTAAGAGATTTAACCTTTCTTAGTTCTGAGAAACTGAGTTGCATGCTTTAATGTTTTATGTAAAGGAGCTTTAGAGATAAAGAGATGAAGTTATTGTTATTTAGCACCAAGTCAACTGCAGACCAATGATGAAAGGTATTCCAGCTATACCATCCCATCTTTTTCTGAGGTATTACATATATCTAGTTCTACATTATCGAATGTATCTCTTCCTTTTCAAGATAGCAGGCTAAACATTGAGAAATAAGATTGCTGTTGTTTTTTAGAACCATGTCAACTCTTACTAAACTGACCAATGATGGTCAAGATAGTAGGCTAAAACCTGGTGATTTGTTTTCTTTTTCTAACAGGTCAAGTGACCATTTGGAGGCTTTCTCATTGGTTTGTAACTGCGAAAATGTTGGAAATGATAATGAACATTGAATCCTCTTAAGTGAGAACATATATAGTGAATGTACTCTCTAATATCATATATCACTGCTCACTTGTCATCGAAAACTATGCGAAGTTGACCATAGCAAGATTTGAACTCAGAGCAGAAAGAGCTAGAAGAAAAGCATTTAATACTATATCATTTCTAATATAATTTATATTTCTAAAGAAGTCCTTTTAGTACTTTGGAATGTCACGAGGATGATGTAAAATTATGACAATCAGGAAAATATGGAGTAACATTACTTGATAAAGTGTGTAGCTCGGAGATCAGAGATTCACTCCAGGTAGAGCTGTTACTTCTCCGAATTGAAAGATCAGAGCTTCAATACTATGGGCATGTGGTTAGAATGTCTCAGGAAAGAATCACTGGAGAGACTTTATGGGCAAAATCAACAGATAGAAGATCCAGGGGTAGACCTCAAGCTTGGCTGGTCATGCTTGTGGATCCAGCCGGATCAGTTGGAGAGGGTTGCTTCTGGCAGGACCCGCTGGAGGGAATGTTTGAGGACTCTGCCCCCATGACCCTCTCAGGAATAGGTGGGTGAAGGAAAATATCATATGGTATTTTTTATTGACAGAAATAACATGTTTGAAATAAACTAAAACAAATTATAACATTCTACTTTTATTTTTCTTGGCTTAATCAATAAAAAAAGCCTCTGAATGATCTTTTCACCACATTTCTATCTATCTGTCTATTTACCTTTCTCTCATTAACTCAATAGCTGCATCATGTAAACTCCACCCTCCTATCTGTATAGGTTCCAGGGAGAAGCAGGCTCTATGAGCCATGAAAATCCAGCTTGCCTAGCAGAGCAAC
This sequence comes from Eledone cirrhosa, assembly GCA_964016885.1. Lineage (NCBI taxonomy): Eukaryota > Metazoa > Mollusca > Cephalopoda > Octopoda > Eledonidae > Eledone > Eledone cirrhosa. Next base: position 58,338,453 of record OZ024740.1, on the reverse strand, counting down.
CACTTTGATTAAATAAGACTGCACACAGAAAAATGTGGGCTCTACAAGCCACTATGGAGGCAACTCATGTAAGAAAGAAAGAACTCTGAATAAATAAGACTGTGTGGGTAGACATGGGCTCTGTAAATAACAGAGGAGTCAGCCCATCTACTAGAGCAATCATTCTGAATAAATAAGCTATATGGAGCAGACATGGGTTCTATAAGCTACAGTGAAGGTAGCCTATCTAGGAGAACCGTCACTCTGAATAAAATCTGATACAGGTTGGGGAGACCCTTAAGTTCAATCAGACAACCTATCTAGAGCTGATTGCACAAAGAATGGACCTAGTCTATGCTGTAAAGTGGTCAGTGGAAGGGCATCCAGCCAGAAAACCCTACCAAATATGAAAAGCACAACATAAATTGCATATACAGACTTAACACTAGTCATGTTAGTGCTGTGCATGGTAGTGGGTTTGCTCACATAGCTGCGTGCAAGAACTCCACGACCATCAGCAAGCAATCACACACCTTTATTCCCTCCCAGGTAAAAAGAATAAATGCTAGAGGACATAATCATTACTGTCAGGTAACATACTTCCAGGCTGATACTCTCAAAGTGGGCTGGCTCATTGAGAGGTATATCTGGAGAAATCATGGAGTTACTTGAGGGGAAAGGTTTGGATCTACAGTGTTTTCAAGAGTTGAGATGATGGGGTGTATCAACAAGACTACTCACAGGCAAAACACGTATATACAAAATCTTCTGGGTAGAAAATGACGATGGGATAGTTGGAGTAGGCATTCTACTAGTTGAGAAGTGGATAAATAAGGTCATAGCTATCAAGCTCAGAATGGTCATAAGTAATAGAATGATGACAATTATCTATGCCTACGCTCCACAAGCAAGACTGAGTAAAGAAGATAAGGATCATTTTTATGAGGAACTTTTACAGGCAATTGCAGTGACAGATGACAGGGACCTCACCATCCTAGCTGGCAACTCCAATGGGCATGTTGGACAGCTCCAGGATGGCTACAGCAAGGTACATGGTGGCAATGGTTTTGACTCAAGAAATGAAGAGAAAGTGAAGCTCCTGGAATTCTGTGGTGCAAATGAACTAACCATTTGCAACACTAATTTCAGGAAACTGGTCATTCATCTGATCACACAAGTCAGATTGATTTCTAGCTTGTTAGATAACAGGATAGAAAGATGGTTATGAATGTTAAGTCCTTCCCAGTGGAAGAATACACTGCCCAACATAAGTTAGTTATTAGTGACATCAAATTAAACACAAGACAGAACAAAAAATGTTAGAAAATCTGGAGGAGGAAAGTATGGAAGCTTAAGGGCCTTTTAGTAAAGTGCAGGTTTTGAAAGGCTCTACAGGATGCATATTATCAGAAGAGAGATGAGTTCGATACATATAACATTGAGGGCAATTAGAAGTTCTTATGTGACAACCTAATACAGACTACTGATGAGACTTGTAGCTGGAGCATTAAGAGACAAGCATGGAAAAATTGGAAAAATGGGAATAGCAGAGACCAGCACTAGGTAGCTAAGAGAGAAGCTAAATGTCAAATATACAGAACACACAAAGTGACTGAAAGATGGAGGTTTGTCAATGTCTTATAAGGTGAGAATCAAAGACGAGAGGTGTTCTATATTGCAAGGCAGTGTGTCAGTGTGAATCAGGATGCTGTTGGGAAAAAGTGTGTTCAAAATGATGCTCCAAAGAAAGAGGCCTGGAAATGAATGTGGAGAATGAGTGGGAGAATGGGAGGGTAGCCCCAAATAGCCCAACAGAAAGACCAGCTATTGAAATAGACAGTTATAGGATTAAAAGAATCAATTAAGAATATGAAGAATGTTAAAGCTGCTGGATGTCAGAGTTGATGAGATATTGAAAGCATCTGGAGAAGTCGGAGCTGAACTAGTAACCACACAGTCAATTAGATATTACAGGACGGGGTCATATCCAATGACTGATGCAGAAGTATATTCATTAATTGCTAAAAGGGAAAAGGTGTTGCTCTAGAAAGGAGCAACTACGGGGGATTACAACTAATGGACTAAGTTATGAAAGTGACAGAAAGAGTTCTACCACAACTAACTAGAGAAAGAGTTAAACCAGATAAGATGCAGTTTGATGTTGTGCCAGGGAATGCTCACTTTTTAGTGAGACAACTATAAGAGAAGTTCCTAGCTAAAAATCTAACACTATATCTAGCTTTCATTAATCTAGTGAAGGCCTTTGGAAAATTAACATGATCTGTCATCTGTCATCAGCCAACTTCTGTTTATTATAGTCCTTCAGGCCATAACAGAGGTGTTTAAGACAGGTTGTCCAAGGGAACCTCTATATGCTGATGATCTGGTTCTTATAGCTGAATCTGTAGGAGAACTAGAGAACAAATTTAGAATGTGGAAACAGAACTTAGAATCAAAAGGGCGCTGAGAGTAGACTTAGCAAAAACGAAAGGAGACAAGGCCCTGATCCCATCAGAGAAATAGCTATACTTGATATGCAGAAAAGAAATAGGTAGAAACTCTATACTATGTATGCAATGAAAATCTTGAGTACACAATAGGTGTAGCAGGATAGTAGGCAGACTAACAGGAAAGGAAATACTTGTATGCAATTGATGCTCAGGGAAAATTGATAGTAACAGTGTCAGTGAAATACACCTTTTTCAATCCAGGGTAGGATCCATAGAAGTTATTGATAGTTTCTACTATCTAAGTGACCAAATTAGCAGTGGAGGTGGGTGCTGCAAGAGCATAGCAGCTAAAAGAAGAATTGCATGGAAGAAGTTTAGAGAGCTATCACTCCTGTTAACAACAAAAGATTTCTCCCTATGAATGAAGAGTCAGTTGTATGCTGCCTGTGTATGGTGTGCAATGTAGTATGGTAGTGAAACATGGGCAGTGACTGCTGAGGATATGCAAAAGCTGGATAGAACAGAAAAGCATTCTTCAATGGACATGAAATGTTAATGTGTAGGAATGACAAAGCATGGATGAACTGAGAGGGAAACTGAGTATAAGAAGAATCAGATGTTGTGTGCAGGAGAGAAGACTGCACTGGTATAGATATGTGATGCATGTAGATGATGTTTCATAGATGAATGGAGAAGTGCCAAGAAATCCCGGTGGAAGGAAGCCACAGTAGAGGAGGATCAAGGAAGACCTGGGTGAAGTCATGAGAATTGATCTCAAATTACTGAAGCTCATAGTAATGATAAAGGATTGTGATGAGTGGAGACATCCAAACTATGCAAGCATGAAAAAGCAGACATATGATGATGATGATAATTTAACAGAATGTAGCTTCACAACTATCTAAAATAATTGTAGAGTGTTTCTCCCCGCTCCCTTTCTCTCTCTCTCTCTCTCTTTTACACTTTAGTCAGACAGAGAGAAAGGAGTGGTGCCCATGACAGTTTTCAGGGCCTCTAAGACTGTTAAGGTAAAGGGAGAAATGTATCCTCAAACTGGAGTCCTCGTCTGAATGCTTGCAACTAAGCAAACACTACTAAAGGTGGTGGTGGTAAACTAGGTGACGATTTAAGTCTACCACCCAAGTAGGTTTCAGCAGGATTTGAACTCAAAATGTAAAGAACTGAAAGAAATACCACAAGGCATATCATCCAATATTTATAATTCTACCAATCCACCCCTTTGACTGGTATTTTATTTTATCAACTCTGAAAGGTTAAAAGACATTTGACTTCAGTGGGGTTTGAGCTCAGAGTGTAGAAGGCTAAAACAAATATCAAAAAGCATTTTGCCCTATTCTGTAACTAGGCCCATTATCAAAATGGAGGAGAGGCACTGTACCCCCCCCCCCCCACACACACACACACTCACACACACACAAATTATGGTGATATGCTTATGCTGAAACTGCCTTACAATAACTTTGAATTAGAGTACACCTACCTCACCCAATATTCTGAAGTCCTGGTAAGCACCAAAGCTTGGCGATGAGCCTAGGATCTAACAAGACTCCTATTTTGGTGTTATGAAAACATTATGACATTAAGTACATAGAAAAATATGCCAGATTTAAGACTAAACTTAGATGCAGTTATAAATTCTAATATCCTAAGAATACCTCTGATTGAACTGACAAGTGTAACAGAGATTGTTAAATATCTATGCTGGCTGGAAAAATATTAATGGATGTCTTTCATAATTTCTCCAAGGAATTTCCATGAGTTTTCAAAAAGTGCTGGTGCCATGATAAATATGCACCTAGTACGCTCTATAAAGTGGCTAGTGTTAGTAAGGGCAGCCTATCATAGAAACCATGCCAAAAAGTTGAGAGGACTCTTCAGTCACACCAAGGGTATCTAGTATTAGTGGCACAATAAAATGCATCCAGTATTCTCTGTAAAGTGTTAGGAAGGACATCCCACCTTAGAATTCATGTCTGAAGAGTTCAGGGGACTCATCAGGAATGTATATAAGCAGATTGTGGCCACCAGCCAGTCTGATTGAGTGTAAACTAGCATGGTAAAAGGACATATGATGATGATGTAAATACGAAAGCAGTAAATAGTTGCATATTGACCAGTTTAAATACATCATATACTATCTGTTTTTATCCAGGATTTATATAAATATAATTAACTAGAACATGATCTTCAGAAAACAGGTTACAGATGCTAGCATATATGTAAAATTGAAATAATAAAATGAAAGGAAGATTTTACTTCTGTGAATATTGATGCATATGTTAACCATATCATCAATTTCTTTCACAGAAATAATGAGACAGATATTGTCATCTGATTGAATATACTCACCAAATAGCTAGAGTGGTTTAAGTAAATTGCTGGAGAACATGAATTGAATAGCTTGAAATCCATTTCATATAATGTTTCTTCGGAGAACTATGGTTACAAATAACATCTGGAAATGATTCAAATAAGGCTGAATGTTGAATTATGAATAACATTTGAAGTTACAGTGGAAATCAGAAGACTTGATCACTGGCACTTTGAGACAAATGTACTTCATTTTTCCAGTTGACCAATAGTTGAACTGAGTTTAATACCATTCATATTTATCTCCAGTACTGGCAACCAAAAGGAAGCAAATTGTGTCTGGGTGCACATGTACATACGTGTGTGTATGTGTGTGTGTACATATATCATCACCCTTACGGAGGGGCTGTCACAGTCTGAGGTTAGTTATATCAAAGTAATGCTATCTTGCTCTTATGTTCTAGATTTTCCATGTTTTCTATGGATAAATGCCTTTCCTAACATCAACCACTTATAGGGTGTATTGGGTGCATTTTAACATGGCCCTAGTACCTATAATTTACTGAATGTATTGGGTGCATTGTGGTACCAGTAAGAACACTCCACAGATTGTACTGTGTGCAATTTATCATAACACAAGCATTGTGTGTATTAGGTAGGCCACGTGTATCCAGTTTAGAATAGGTAAGAAGCAGCTAAAAGAGTTAGTGTAAAATATTGCCTCAAAAAGTCCCATTCAACCCATGCCAACATGGAAAAGTCAACATAAAAAATGACAATTATATATGTGTGTGTGTATGTGTATGTGTGTGTGTGTGTGTGTGTGTCTGTGTGTGTATGTGTGTATAATTATTAAGGCCAATTACTATGGCACCATACCAGGTATGTACATTTCATTAGCCCTGAGTAATAACTTGTTCAACCTGTGGCAATGAAAATGAAACAGAAAATCGGCACAAGCTGAACAAGTCGGGCTTCAGGGCTAACAAAATATATGTACCTGGTATGGCGCCATTGTAGTAACTGGCCTTAATAATTATATTCAAACTCTCTCTCTGCAGACCTGAGTTACTCTATACTTTGGATATTTTTACCTACCTATCACTACTATATATATATATATATATATACAGGGTGTGGACGATATTTGTTCGCAATTTTCAACTGCTAATTTTATGCAAATTTTTTTTTACTTCCGTTGTCACTCTTGTCTTCATAAAAACAGTGACTATATTTCCATTATTTATTTTCAGAATAATTGATTATGAATAATTTTGAACCTCCAAATTTGTGGAAGAGACACGGAGTTCTTCTTGGAATCCGCGCCGGGAGGACAAATAAGGAAATTTCAGACTTTCTCAGCATCAGCAGGAGAATGGTGGAAAAGGTCAGAAAGGAATTGGAAGATTCAGGATTCGACTACGAAGCAACATCGGAGAGGAAAACACATGATCGACGATCTGACGCCTTCAGAACGCCCGAGTTCATCGCTGAAGTTCAGGATATCATCAACAATGAACCTAGCAAGTCGATGCATGCCCTTGCAAGGGAGAAAGGCGTGGATAAAAAGCTCATTAGGCTGAGGGTACATGAAGACATTCGCTACATTTCATACAAGATGAGGAAAGGACAATTTCTGTCAAAGACTATGCAAGAAAAGCGACTGAAGCACGCAAAGAAGCTGATCAACAAGTTGAAACACCCACTGGAGCCAGGACCAGAAGATCAACTCCCAGAACAACAGGTGGCTCGCTGTCTCATCCATAGACGTGCCCAGATACATGCAAAGTTTCCAGCGACAACATTGGTCTTAGGTGTCATCAGCAGTCAAGGTGACGTCATGCCACCTCACTTCTTCCCTGAGGGCCTCATCCTGAACACCGATGGCTACATCCGCGTTCTGAGCGAGGTAATAAAGTCCTGGATCGACCAGGTAGCTGCAGGTAGGCCGTATTTGTGGCAGCAAGACTCAGCGCCCTGCCATACCAGCTGAAAGACCCAAGCCTGGCTGTCAGAGAACTTCGTCGACCACACTTCACCTGACATTTGGTCTCTCAGCTCGCCTGACTGCAACCCCCTCGAATTCTTTGTGTGGGGCGCAGTGGAACGAGACACCAACAGATCTAGCTGCAATACGAAAGACGATCTGAAAGCCAGGATCACAAGTGCCTTTAGGGGCCTAAGTCGGGGGACAGTGACGAAGGCCTGTAGCCAGTTCCGAAGCCGCCTTGAGGCCGTCATCAAAGCCAATGGCGGGTTTATCGAGTGAGATCGAAAGAACAAGTCATGAAGACAAACTGACCCAAGTTTGATAAATATATCTTAAAAAATAAAACTACTGTGTTATTTTTTCCTAGACAGTAATCTTGCGAACAAATATCGTCCGCACCCTGTATATACATATGAATGCACGTGGTGAAGGTACATGGCTTAGTGGTTAGAGCATTGGGCTTGCAATCGAGTAGTTGTGAGTTCAATTCTCGGATCGGGTGATGTGTTGTTTCCTTGAGCAAGACACTTTATTTCACATTGCTCCAGTTTACTCAGCTGTAGAAAAGAGATGATAGGACTGGGGTTCCTATCATTCCACTGCAAAGTGGACGTGTAGGTGCCATGGCAAAAAAGCACCCAGCCCACACTGTAAATGAGGTTGGTGTTAGGAAGGGCATCCAGCTGTAGAAATCAAGTCAGAATCAGTTCCTGTATGAGCAAGACATGGTCAGCCGACTGGACACTGCCCACAACAGGACAACCCGTCTAACCCATGCTAGCGTGGAAGAATGGACGTAAAACGGTGATGATGATATATATATAAAACAAAGAAATAAGTCACCATGTTCAACAGTTAATACATTATTTATTTGATCTACATGTTTCATTCATAAGGGTATTGTAAATAATATCCCAAGTGAATGAAACACATGTAGATCAAATAAATAATGTATTAACTGTTGAACTTGGTGATTTATTTCTTTGTTAATATATGCTCTGTGATTATAAATCTAAGGTAACCAGAAGTATACCAACTGGATTTTCCTCTAAAATATTTCTTGCTTTTCTGGATATATAATAAACGACCTTTGAGATTTAAATAAGTATCTGAATGCTTTATTGTTGTTTTATCAATTTATAGAATTATCTATATATGATATGTAGGATATCTGTAGATGAAAGATCCAAGGAAGGCAATGCTCAATCTATTTCAAGAGAACTTATTTAGTATAAATAAAGTTTCATACACTTAACATGTATGTGCAACTATTGGTTTTGGCGTCCAGTTATGGCCACCACTGTGTATTAGAGGAGGCTCTTCCAAGCTGACCCATCATCTGGCTCAAAGACAATTGAAGCGTCAGTTTGGAAAAGCCTCATCCAATACACAGTGGTGGTCATAACTGGAATCCGAAACCAATAGTCGCTACCAAATAAATTGAAGTGCTGTACCAACCCACAAGTTAAGAGTATACCAAATCAAAAATAAGTCAAAAACACCTCTCTTCAGGCACTGGAGAAATTCACCTACCTTGGGTGGTTATATTCATACATGTTCTATGTAAGCAAAGATCTCATTGTCCAGCAATTAGACATATGAACATCTATACGTTACTTAGAAAAAACAAGTGCAGGCTGGTATCAATAAGGGAAGTTCGCTATAGAATTATGTCTAAAACAGTGTCTTTCAATCTATGCAAGATTGGAAAAATGGATATAATACTGTTACTGTTGATATATATATATATATTAGGTGATTCAGTAGATTTGTGGTTTACTGAAGAAGGTAGCAATATTAGCACTCTATGCTACAGCAGAGTGTATATAATAAAAACAAAAAGAGGTATCACATCAAGGTTTTATTGATTAAAGTATCTATGTGAAACCTCATTTTTTCTTTATATACACACACACACACACACACATATATATATATATAACACATACATGTATGTATATATATATATATAAATAAGCACATATGCATACATATATCATCATGAAAACCAAGACCATATACAACAAAATAATCAACATAATTGCTTTCTATTGGACAAAGTACTTTCAATTTTTACTCAGAAAACTTTCCCAGCTTTACTTAGCCACACTAATGAGCAATAGTTATGGGGAAAGTCGCATAGTAAATTATACTCTCAAAATGAAACAATCTGCCAATATCTATTAAGAATCTTTTCTGCAATTCAGACTCTAAGTCTGTATTCTGCTTACTCCTTATAATGAATATTGATTTTAAAATCTCTCTTTATGAAGTTTAGGAAATGATCAAATTTATTTATATTAGAAAAGTTAATATTATTCTGCTCAGATGTTTTCCCCTCAATATCTATTTTTCAGAAATACCAAAATTTCTTATTTTCCCTTGGGTTTCTCCAAATATTACTTATATACAAAGTTTTCCCACCGTGTGTGTGTGTGTGAGAGAGAGAGAGAGAGAGAGAGAGAGAGAGAGAGAGAGAGAGATAAACATCACAAAATTAGATTATATGAAAAAGTTTCTTTTCTATAGACTGTAAACTAAAAATTTATAAATATATTTATATAGAGAAGCAAGACTTCAATTCATTATCATAATATCATTACAGTGACCAGTTGTATTAGCCAGATGATAATGCTCTTGTTGTTGTTTTAACACAACTCGTATCAGATCTAGAAGTCCTTTGATTATAGGCATTCCAGCCATGACAATCTCATACTTTAGTTTCAAACAGTATATATTAAACTGTTCTTCATATTTGAAGATGGTAGGATATGAATCGTAGGAGATTTGGATGCTATTTCTAGCTGGTCAAGAAACCATATAAAATCATCCCTGTTGGTTTAGTAACTAGAAACTCTAGAGAAATATAAAGTTTTATCAAATAAATTTTAGAATAATTTACTGTAAAATTTAAAAAGATAATATACTTATGTGTACAAATGTACATGTGTGAGCATACAAGAGCATAATTCTTAATTTTGTGTATATGTATTCTAACTTTTAAAAGGATGAAATATGAAATTGTATCTCATAACTGTTATTCATGCCAAAAAACCTGGCATTGACATGGAGATTTTAAGTTGTTTGTGAATGTAGTTCTGAGTTTTTATGGTATAATATCTATCAATCTATAATACCTTTTTCTTCATATTATTCTAAAGAAAGTTTTCTTTAGAATTCATCAAATGGACTTTTCAGGTATTCTCATTTTAAGGTTACATTTGAAACATGTTTTTAAATTGATTAGTCTGAAGAAATAACAACAGCAGTCTTTGTGCAGCAATCTACATTTTTGAATGGGGGCTGTTGTTATTACTGCTGTTTAGCTCCAAATCAGCTCTTATCAAGCACATCTCTGAAGTGGCCATTCTGTCTTGGTAAATATATCTGAAGCTATATTATCCAATATGTTCTTCCTTTTTTTTAAGTTGGTAAGATATGATTTATCTATTTATTTATTATAGGTTAAACATTTTATGGAGAATAGTATTGCTTGTTAGAGGTTTCCAATGAGCCAGTTACTGGTTCACTGCATTTATGATGGAAAGTGTGATAAGAAATTGTCTGACCAATTCAAGCAGAATACACATCACAAGGATTTCGCATTCCAAATTACCAGTTTGTTTGGTTTTATTTCATTTGCCAATGTTTTCATTTTTTAGCCATATTTATATCTTTCCTCAAAGTAATACACATACATATTAACATACATACTAACACCAATATTTGAACTACTTGACTGGACACTACATGAGATCTAAACCATTGATGTTAAAACTGAAAATTTCCACATACAACACCTCTATCTAAAACTTAAACAAGGAGGCACAGGCTTAACATTAATCTAAACAGCTTTTGAATGTCACATCATATCCTTTCAACAACATTTACTAACCACAAAGCATAGAAGCCCACCCATAGTCTGCTTGCACAAGGTGGATAAAACCATGTGAGTTGAGAAGGAACTTTTCATGAAGTACTTCCTGAATGATTACCAAAAACACACCCCCAGAGAAATTGCAGAGTACTACTGCAAAAGATCAGTTGATAAAAAAATTGTGTGCTTATCAGAAAAAAGTCATGCATAGTTATGTTGTCAGAAAGCTTCAATGTGGGAGTAATATAGATAACTAAAATAGTCTATCTTGGATCAGCAACCAGTATATTAGCTTTCACTTTGAAGGATGTGCTTTTGCAATCTAGGAATAGGAAATAATATGCATACGTGCACACACACACACTTTAATATGAAGGGAAGTTCTTGATACAATGACAACATTAAATATTTCTTTGTTTGACATAGCCCCACTGAATAAAATTTAAAACTGTAAACACTTTTGGTGTTTTACTGACTAACAAACTGACTTATTAACTGGAGTATGTGTTCATATAAAAAATATTTTGTTTAGTAAAATGTCTGACTTACACTCTTGTAAAACGACTTGATGAAGAGAGATCATAAGGTATGAGTCAACTTCAGGCTATGGTAGAAAATACTTGCTCAAAGTGCCATTCAGAAGGATCAAATCCAGAACCACTTGGTTGAGAAGCAAAGCCAAGGGAGATTTAATTACTATCTCTAGCAGGACAAATAACCACAAACAGGCTTACTCATTGGATTGAACAAACGTAAATAAGTAAAGTTAATGAAATTATGTTTTTCTTAATGTTATGATATAACTATTTGATACCAAACTACCTGAAGCCACCTCTGGTTCTACGATAGGAAACAATTTATTTCAAACTATTTATATTTATCTAGAAAACATCCTTTATAATTTTATCTTAGAACTATTGTCATGTTATGCTCCAAACATCAACCTAATAACGAAAAGTTTTGTTATGTTACAAAATCTCTTCAAACTCTTGATTATTTTCAAAATTATTTGTAAACTATAGGCAGTGTTTTTTGTTTTTGTTGTTTGTTTTGTTTTTACATTAGAAATATGATAACAAAAGGATTAATATTGGAAGAGAAATTGTAGGAAAAATATATTTCTAGGCATGAGCCAATTTATGATGAAAGGCCAGCAAAGTATTTAGAATAACATCTTATAGGTGTGATATATTTAGTGAATAGTAGGAAGAGACAGAGATCCCTCAAATAGGTTTAGATATAGCAGCATCAAGTCAGCATGTTCATAGAAGTGAAGTGGAAGACTGATGTATTATTGGATAATTTTGAAGAATGTTAGATTGTGGACAACATTTCTTTTGATGTATATAATGTAATCATAAACATTTTATTCATTCACTGACTATAATATAACAACTCTAACTGCCACCAGCACTATTTTATCGAGTTTTCTTCTATGCTGTTATTTAACTAATCTTGGTCTTGCCAGAAATGTATATAGCAATATTTAGTCATTTATCCCTGAATTCTTGGGGCTGTGGAAATGTATTTTAGGTATCAATTTACATTTTACTTAAAGAAAAATGTATTCTTTCAATCATATGATCAGCAATATAAATAAAATAATATTGTTGAAATAGGAGTGAGAAGCTAGCAATATGCCTAGATTGCCTAAATTAATTATTTATGACAGTGGATTTTGAAATGCAAAACAAATTTTGATAATAGAATTCAAATTACTAAATAATATAATCACCATTTCTACACATGACACTAAAAAAGTGTATTGAAATATATTAGCCAATACATTGAGGATGGTAGACCAATGAGAGGCAAGACAGGTGGTATTTAAGCAAAGCTGAATGCTTGAACATCTTAAATAGTGTGTGTGTGTGTGTGTGTGTGTGTGTGTGTATGTGTGTGTGTGTGTGTGTGTGTGTGTGTGTGTGTGTGTGTGTGTGTGTGTGTGTGTGTGTGTGTGTGTGTGTGTGTGTGTGTGTGTGTGCGCGTGTGTGCGTGTGTGTGCGTGTGTGTGCGTGTGTGTGCGTGTGTGTGCGTGTGTGTGCGTGTGTGTGCGTGTGTGTGCGTGTGTGTGCGTGTGTGTGCGTGTGTGTGCGTGTGTGTGCGTGTGTGTATGTCAAATTTATAGTGCCTCACAGCAATAGTATGATTGAAAAAATTATTTTCTACTTTTACACAAGGGTTACAATAGAATGTTGCCATAATATTGAGGTTTTCACTACAAAGCTGCACTAATACTTATAAGAGGACTAAATAGAAAAGAAATATAAGAAAACAAAATCTATTGTGAAACTGTTAAGCATTTCTCCTCTGCAAATATAGCTATGAAAAATATCCAAAGGGAATTTAGAAATAAGTAGCTCCAAGCAAACAATCAGCTTTCCATGAAAATGTATTTGTTTACAAATATGCAATTTAGGTTGTCGATTCAAAATGATCAAAATGTTAAAAAAAACAAAATCCAAAATAATACAATTCCCTCTTTCCTAGTATGATTTCCTTACAGCCCTACCCACTGGGGAGCAACAACTTTTTGATCTTGAAAACTCTTGCAAAAGCAATGTTGTGGCCTTTGATATTAGCAAACTTTTTAACCATGTTAGGCATTATTGAGACTTCTGGCAAATCTAACTACTATTAGGCTAAACTTCTTTCAAATAAACTGCATCAAAAGGTTCTTTTCAGATTCTTAATGGAGATTCCTCATGCCCAACTTCCATTAATGCAGGCGTACTTTTCTTCATATTAATGATCCTGTTGCTCTCCTCTCTAACCATATGCTAAGCTCGTTACTGAGGATTAGGGGGAGGCAGTGTGATACATTATTCCCTTTCTTTTCAATGGTGCATTCTTGGATTAATGAAATTAAAGGTGATATGCAATTTCAAAACTCTGCCTTAAAATTATAATGTGAAGCCACAGTGAGCAGCATAGTGACATACCTTCTACATGTGCTTCTATATAGATAGCATCACAATAACCCACCCTTTTCTTCTGCTATCAGGTTGGCTCATAGTACACTTTAGTTTTTCTAAAACAAAGGTTTGAGATGTTGTCAGTTATTAAAGGACCTTATAAAATAGATTTAATATAGCTTCCCCATACTTTTGCTGATGCTATTAAATTGTTTAGAAAACTGTACATCCTCCATGAACAGACAATTTTTTTTTAAACATTACAATAGTGGCATGGCACTCTAGTCTTATTCCAAATGCTTATATACATCCCAAGAAAACTTACAAGACTACACTATCACTACTCATAAATAATACCATCACCCCCTAAAAATATTAGGGGTACAATCTTTGATGTCTTCACATGATTACTCCATTTACCATAAGGCTAAGATTACTTCAAAAATGTTTTGCTTCTTTTCCTGGTTAAGAAAATGCTTCAACATAAAACAGGAAGTGACTTTATACAAGGTGCAAATTTAATTTAAATTAGTATGCTCCTCACATATCTGGTGTGTAGTACACCCACATTATACTGTGGGCAAGAAAATATCTCACAATAAAACAGCAAGTGATCAGAAAGTGATCAATTCAATTTAAATTAGAATGCTCCTCACACATCCCACTATAAAAATGTACATTCTAGACTTTATCCTCTCATAGAAATGTACATAATAGGCAAAATGTCACTTACCAATGATCTTCAACCATTTGCCCATTCTTTAAGTGTCATCTTTACATTGTCCCTTTTAAAACAACTACAATAGTCTCAGCTAACACTATTAAATATGGCACTAAACAATTTCTCCAAATAACTATAATTTTAAAAAACTACCTCCTAATTTATGTTTTACCTCAAATGGTAAAACATCAGAGAGAGCCAACTGACTGTTTTAACTCAAATAGGCTGGCTAAATCGTTGAGGTGATGGACAAAATACTTTCCTGCACATTTGTTTCAGCTCTTTAAGTTCTGAGTTCAAATCCAGCTGAGGTTAACTCTGCCTTTCATCCTTCTGTGGCCAATAAAATAAAGTATCAGTCAAATACAGGAGTAAATGTAATTGACTTACTCCTCCTGCCAAATTGCTGGCCTAGTGTCTAAATCAGAAAACATTATTAACTTAAACGGCAGTGGATTGGCAGTATCGGTAGAGGGTCAGACGGCATGCTTTGACACATAGAGTTACAGCCCTTGCCATTCTGAGTTCAAATCCCGCCAAGGTTAACTTTGCCTTTCATCCTTACGGGGTCTATAAAATAAAGTACCAGTAATCCACTGGGTAATTGCTGGCCTTGTGCCAAAAGTAGAAACAATTATTAACTTAAACCAGTGTGGCCTGGTGATTAAGGTGTTGAACTTACAATCATAATGTCATGTGTTTGATTCCTGGACCAGGTGGCACATTGTGTTCTTGAGCAAAATACTTCATTTCATGCTAATCCAGTACATTCAGCTAAAAGTGAATACTGCCAGTTGCTGGGAGTTGACCCTGTGATGGACTGGTGTCCTGTCCAAGGGGAAGGCTTGTACTCTCAATCCCTGAACACAAATAAAACCCTGATGAGCTTATGACTTTACTTTCAACTTTTAAAATGTCAACTGATTTTTAACTCTGATCTTTGTCCTCAGATTAAACAAATATGTGAATTAAATCAAAAATTCACACAAAATGTACAAACAAAAATTGTTACAGATGAAGTTGATATTTGGCCCAATTATTTAATAATACAAACAGCATCATAGTACAGAAAACTCTAAATTATTATAGCATTAACATATTCCCAAATGGTAGGCATGTAGAGATTCCCAGCTGTAGAAATAGAATATTTTGTATGTTATCTCAGATTTATTATGTTGTGAATAAATTAATTAATTCATAAAAAGCATTGATTTTTGTTGTAAGGAAAAGATCAATGTGAATTTTTGACCAATATGAATTAAAAGAGGGTAAGATAGCAAAATAACAGCTTATCGTAATATCTTTATAATTTCTTCAAACCACATTTTGATAAATTTGCAATTAAATTATTAGCTAGTTATTTAATTCTTAAACATATTAGAAACTAAATTGCAGTTATACTGTCTATATCAAAATACTAAAGCAGTTTTCATATAGCCTGTTTAAATGAAAAGATCAACTGTAGACCATAATTCAGTTAATAATGAATGGATTCAATATAAGTATATGAGTTAATTTAATAAATGAAATTGAATTATATCTGAACTCTTTAGTGGTTAATATTTAACAAGTGACTTTTCTTTTTAAATTAAAGGTAATTTAATTCTTTTATTTTGAAGAAAAAAAAACTAATTTAAAATGGATTATAACTCTTCCTATCATTTTCTCTTGATGAGAAAACTGTATTCAACAGATTAGGGGTTGTGGTAGATTAAATTATGGTGAATTTTTCCCCTTTTGTTATACTTGTTTGGCAAGGGATTTATTTACTTTTACAAATTCTCAAGTATGGCATTATCTTTTTGAAAATGTCTATAGTGTATAGCTTTATAGAAATTTAAGATCAATATGCTAAGGAAGATAATATTTCAAGAAATCAATTTCCTTCAGAGTAGGAATCAAAAGAAATTTTCAATGAAAAAGAAATATATGCTAAAATTAAAAATGGAGTGGAAAATTAAGCCAAATAAATTTATACTTAAAAGATGAATCTGAAAGAAGGTTCTATTCTGATTTGAATTAATCTTTTTATTCCAAATAAACCAAACTATTATGAAACTAAGCAAAAAGGTTAACATTTAACCTAGTTATATTAATATTTTCATCATAGATGCCAAATACCAGATATATAATAATTAAAAATTTGATTTTAATATAAATTTTATGCACATTGTCAAGAAAGTTTGATAACATGAAGGAACTGAGTTGAAACTGTTCACAAGGAGGCTTTATAAAGTTAATATACCTGACAGATTAATGTAATTAAATTCAACTATTGATTAGACAATTTTAATATAATGTGTTTTTTAGTTGTCACTATTTAATATAGATTAGAATTTTTAAATCTAATATTGAAAAATAGTTGGGTTTTTTTCACACAGAAACAAAATAAGAATAAAATGTAAGCTTTTCTTTCTTTTACTTCCTTCCTATATGCCAACTAGTAATCTTCAGTTTAAAAGATTAATAGTTGGGGTTGTGCTAGTGGCCAGTAAGCTCTTGGAACATTCTGCATCTGTCTCCAAGACAAAATTTTCACAGCATCATAATCCTTATGATAACATCCATTTTTCCATACTGGTTTGTCTTGGATTGATCTATTGTACAGAAGTTTTTAGCACTGTATCATATTGACTGTGAAATCAAACATCGTGGGACGACTATCAACATATAGCTTTTCATTCAGCAGGTGTGAAACATTTTTATCACATACCATAACAACTCAGCAAACTCACCTGTGAACATTGGCTAATGAATGACACTACCTATAATTTTGAAATTAAGAATTTGGAGGGATTTATTAATATAACTAACTTTCTCATTATTAAACCAGTGTTTGAAGTTTAGCAAATGTTCTTATATAAAGCTATGATGAAAAGGTTTATATAAATATAAGCACTTTAAAATAGACATCCTTATACCATAGAATTAAGGGTGGTTTCAGGCAATTTGGTAAAAGTTAATGTCCAGAAATGTTTTTAATTTCTTCGGCTTGGTCTTTCATTCAAGTTGCCATTTTATATGAAACAGATCAGACTCAACACATTCAAATCCCAAGGTCTTTTAGTATGTAGAATAGCACTTCATACTCATGATTTATGCAGTCAGCTTTATGCAGTGAAGAAACACTTTGTTAGCAAACTAATGGATAGAATCGACCCAAGGTGCAGTAAATGTATCTACCCATCCTTCATCTAAATTTACATAATCTCCACCACCACCCTTATCACTATCAGCTGTGCCAGGGTCACATGGAATCTGTTCACCTCAATCACTACATTCCTCACCACTTTCACATGTTTCATTGTCCGAATCCCCCTCACTGTCTGTGTAGAGGTAAACTTGTTGAAATTCTTGTTCACCTTCATCCATAGAATAAATATCATCAATAATTTCCTCAACTGCAAAGAGTCAAGGCCATGCTTGCTGACCAGATGAAGTACTGGGTTCAGCACACACTCATTTCATTGAAAAAAAATCCATCTTTTTTTTTATCAAAAACAAAACAACAGCTCTAAAGGACACCATTAACAATGAGTCATAAACACATGTAACTACAAAGTTACAATGTGATCAGATGTCTATTTTTCTTCTTTTTTTTTCTTTTTCTGCATATGTTGTTTATTACTACTTTAACAGGTAATCTCTGGTAGAGATTACATTTAGACTATTACCGCTATAGCAGGAACATGACACACCAGGGTTAAACTGCATGAGGTGTGCATAAAATCTGCATCTGGTCATGATTCTCTTTGAAAGCATTTTAAATATTTAGGCTACCAAGAAAAAAGTTATGAACATACCATGTATAAAATATACATTAAGAAATGATTTCTAATAGGAGCACAAGGAATGTTTAAATTATATATGACAGTAAAAGAAAATCAATGTTGGCAGGATTTGAAATTAGAATGTCACAGAACATACAGCAGTTGTCCAATCTTCTAGTGATTCTATCGATAATTAAAATTCTTTAATGAATGTTTTGTAAATTCTGATATTACATCTCTCTTTTTAACATAACAGATTCCATAGGAATCATTTAATAATCAGACATCTTTTATACAATGATACTTTCTTTGTTATAAAGAAACAACTACAATTATTTTATGAAGGAATGGGAGATAGATAACTGATATACTTGGTGTACTGTTCTACTGATCTTATTTTGTTTTGTGAATGTGGAGATTCAAAGATCAAATTTGTGACTAGGAAATAGATTTTGTTTAGTGCTATACATATTTATAACAAAAGTTTGGTACCTTTCTCTTTGTTATCTTTCTCTGAGTAGTCATGTCCATGGCCCTTTACAAAGCCTCTGAAAATAAAGGGGGGGGGAGTATTCTTAAAATTGTGACCTTGTCCAAATGGATACAACAGAATGGACTTGGTTAAAGGCACCCAATGGCCAGGTGGCAGAGATAAACTAGGTAGTGTATTGCCTAAGAAGGCCAGTGCAGGATTTAAACTCATAACACAAAGAAACACAAGGCATTTTTATCAAACCCCAGAAGAATGAAAAGCAAAATTGACCTCAACAAAACCTGTAGATTTGAACTCTAACATTTTTACCAATTCATTGTTGGTCAATGTTAAAAATCATATTGCTGGTTAGTATATGATCTTTGATATCGTAGCATGCATCAAAATCATTTTCAGAAATCATCCAAAACAGGCATACTTTAACTATTAAATCTCAAGACAAAATACTCAAAATGCTTCATTTGAACATTTCATAGAAATAATGGTAGTTCTATGCCAAAGCAATCCATTCTGACATGAAAAATGAGATGAAGCTGACTTTATTCACGAGCAGGTAATTATTTCTAATTATAAGTTCTAGTTTTGTAATTCAAAAATTTATGGTTATAGTCTGATTCATAACTAATGATTTAATGATTAATGCTTTCAACTCAAGAACTACTATTTATTTATATAATAACTACTTAGAAAGTATTCCACATTTCCCTACACTACTTTTTCATATAATTATAATCATAGTTTGTGTAAATTTAGAATTTTCCTTTTATTTCATATAAGATGATGATAGATTTTGATGTTAAAATATTAAGATTTATCCTATTGAAATAATTCCAAGTTTGATAGATGTGAATGGACTTATTTACACCTTTCTGTTTTAGATTTTAAAAAAAGGGGATAATCGCATAGATTGTGTTGTGGAGAAAATAACTCCCATAACACCGGACCCTCATGTGTAGAACCTTCAGATATGAAGGTTAGCTACAAATATATTGAATAAGCAGTCCTGGACTAAATCCCAGGTTACCCTTTGGCAGTCATAATGCCATGCTGAGTTATGCAAAAATCCATTTGGGGAGCAGGAATAGTAATTGCGCTGAAAAGTGGGCACTGATAAACAGTTGTCTCAGTATTCAGTGCTTGTTCACCCAGAGGAGGAATCAATGAAGGGGAACTCTGCCTCAATCACTGGGGCGCTGTGCCTGTGAGAGTCCTGGTAAGTCATCACAGAATTTCAACTAATAAAAAAACATAACCCCTCAATTCAGAGAAGTAGCGGCTCTACCTGGAGTGACTCTCTGATCTCTAGTTAGACACTATCAAGTAACGTTACTCCGGAGATCCTTCGGAGGAAACGCACTTTGACCACTTGTATTTGCGATCAAATTCTTTCAGTCATTACCCAAGATTCATGACCATAGGTAAGGGTTGGCATGAAAACCGAATTGAAGACAGCAAGTTTGGCTTTTATGCCTACCTCCCTTCTGATTACTGAATGCCGAAGCTGGTGCATTACTGCACCAGCTTTTACAATTCTGGCATTTAATTCAGCCTCCTGCCTCCCATCACTCGTGAACATGACCTTGAGATACTTGAACAACTCCACCTGAAGAAGACCAAGACCAAGACCAAGACCAAGACCAAGACCAAGAAGAAGAAGAAGAAGAAGAAGGCGGCGGCGGCGGCGACAGCGACGACGACGACGACGACGACGACGACGACGACAACGACGACGACGACGACGACGAAGAAGAAGAAGAAGAAGAAGAAGAAGAAGAAGAAGAAGAAGAAGAAGAAGAAGAAGAAGAAGAAGAAGAAGAAGAAGAAGAAGATATAAACACTTTAAAACAAACAAGCAGTAGTCTCAAGCTGTTTTGTATGAAAAATGTTAAACCACCCTGTTGCTAATTCAGAAAATATTAAGTAGTCATGGAATTTAGGGTTGAATTTCAGTAAAAATTTTATTTCTGATGTTTGTTACTTATTAGTTATTTATTCAGAATGCTTAATTATTTTCATATGAATAGAACAAACTAAAATTTGTCCTTAATGCAACAACATTCATTTTCAAAAAATTAAGAAATATAAATTTGACTGGTACAAACAACAACTCCACATTGAGAGCCCATGATTTTGTCACTGCATGGTCCTGAAGAAGGTTCAACTTCTTCCTATGCAGATGATTTCTAAATCAAACTGGATGAGCATCTTCCAATGTTAGAAATAAGAGAGGACTATCTCAACCAAAGAGACCATACACTTTTGGCTCTCTAAACTGTTCACTCACATCCTACTCTTCCCATGAGGAGCTCAACAATCATATCAACACTCATAACATTGCCTATAACATCAGCAAAAGCACTCTCTTTACTGCATCAACATCAAAAAATGACATTGGTGGTGCTATTGGAAGAGTTGGTTTGACAGTACAAACACAGCTCCTACATACAAAGGAAACTAAAGTCAATAACCGGATTGTCACAGCAATGTTCAAAGGAAATCCAAAAACTGCTGTTATAAGCTGTTATTCACCCCACTGGAAAAGGATATAGAAGTTTTACCACCAACTGAGTACTCCAACATGCCATGCTAATTATTGGAGGAGACTCCAACATGCAATTGGAGGAACATTTTTATACCACCAGAGTACAAATACAAATGGCATATTTCTAGCGTTTCTACATCAACATAATCCCTTAGCTGAGAACACCATTTTCCAGAAACTGAAATGGAAACTGTGGATTGATGACACTCAGATAGGCATCTTATCCCAAATTGACTTATCATTGATAGGAAATGGTGGACAAACAATATTCATGATTATCAGGCACATAATTTCTCTGCAGTTGTAGGGAGAGATAACGATATCATTCCAGACAAAGTTAAACTCAGCCATTACTCAACAGGAGATCTAACAAGAAACAGCTTTACTAGAGGGTGCTAAGGGAAGATGTCAAGATTGCAAGAACAACTGACAAATCAATTGCTGATAGATTTTAATCCTTGCCAGTTGAAGAGAAAAATTATACTTCATTTGTGTCCATCTGTAATGAAGTAGGTAGGAAAATCCCACAAACACACCCCCATTGTGCCATACCTAATGGAAAGTGCAGCAATCACTACAGTTAGAAGAGAAACCCGCAAATCTACTGTTTCAGATGCGCAGTATTACCAGAAAATTCAGCCCTATACTTTTGAACATCTGAAGGATTTTAGCAGTATGGTTTATAGATGTTATTGAGACACGAGTGACATAATAATGATTTCAACAGCAGAAATTAGAGATGAAATATATGTTTATTTTTGATGTAGCACAAACAATGGTGTGGTACAGAGGATGGTTTCTGGCGTGTGATCAGTCTGCTTTCCAGTGGCTGTCTGTTTTTTTTCTCGCGTTCTCAACCAGCGTTGTTCTATCAAGAGGTGTGAGGCGTCTTACTACAGTACCCCCTGCCAGATTTTCAAATCATCGAAAATCGATGTCATTACTCACATGTGGAGTAAGATGGCGAACAATGCAACAAGGGGGAGCTATTCGCTCTACCAAAAATTGAATCCAGAATAAGGATTTGAAAAATGTTAAAAAAAAAACAACATGCATGCATAAAAAACAAGGCAAAGAAAAAGCAGAAACACAGAGGCAAAAAAAAGGTGCAGCTAACATAGTCTAAATATAGACGGTGCTGCAAAATTTTTTGGGCCAGTGAACCCTACGACCTGAACGGGTTGTGGTCTTGTAACGTGGCGATGGTGGTGGTGTAGGGACAGGCGATGATGGTGGTTCAGGAACAGGCGTTCGCTCAACAGGCAAATGCGAAGGGGTTCGTGGATCAGGAACCACAGCGTCTGTGTCAAGGTGTGCCTGCTTAAGCCTGTCTATTGTAACTGTCTCTCTGGACCCCTTAATATCTAATGTGAAATGCTTAGCCGAGCGCGCTAAGACACGGTAAGGTCCAGTGTAAGGCTGTGTGAGCGGAGGCTTCACAGAATCTTTCCTTACAAAGACATGCGTCCACGAGGCAATATCCCTCGGGACAGCAGTCTGGACAGTTTGTTTCCTAGTGTCCATTGGCGGCAAATCCTGGAAATAGGAGCGCAAATGGGACACGTAGGAAGCGTGATCTTGGGCATCAAGATCGATAGGGGCAAGCATTTGCCTGGGCAACGTCAGAGGGGCACCGTACAGTACTTCGGCCGGTGAAAATCCAAAGTCGACCTTCACCGTTGACCGAATCCCTAGTAGCACAATAGGGAGGTACTCGCTCCAATGCGCCGAGTCCATTGAGGCCATTAAGGAGGCCTTCAGTTGTCGGTGAAAACGCTCCACCATACCATTCGAAGCGGGATGGTACGCCGTAGTTCTAATGCGTTTAGCACCAATTAATTTTGACAGCTCGAGGAAAAGGCTTGACTCGAACTGTCGTCCACGGTCGGTAGTTATTGTGGATGGAACTCCATAACGAGAGATCCATCCAGACACAAGAGCACGTGCTGTTGTCTCCACGGTGATGTTTTTCAAGGGGATGGCCTCAGGCCATCTCGAAAAACGGTCAATGACGGTCAGCAGATAAGAAAAACCATCGCTGACAGGCCAAGGTCCCACTATGTCAATATGAATATGTGAAAAACGCGCATCTGGGTTAGCAAAGGTACCCAGGGGAGCCTTGACGTGTCGATGGACCTTTGATCTCTGGCAAGCGACGCAGGAACGGCACCAAGCAGCAATTTCACGCCTCATATTTGGCCAGAAAAATCTAGCTGATATGAGCTTTGCAGGTTGATTTTGAGAATATTAACAACAGCCCCAGAGAATCTTGGAAACTAATAAAAGAACTTTCTATTAGGAAGAGGAAGAGTGTGATATATATCCAAGGGGACATCTGTCATCAAACTTGGAGGGAGCCCTTTCACAAACTCTTCACAGATGACAATCATTGTGAGCCAGATAAAGTGCTTGACCCAGCATTTGAAGTCCACCTAGAGATTAAGCATCATTGAATTCTCTATAGAAGTGAATAATGCACTAAAGGCAATGAAATTAGGTAAAGCTCTTGGGCTTCATGGCCTAACTCTAGACCTATGGAAACTACTCAAACCATGAACATTTTAAAAGAAATTTCTACATTGAAACCTTTGAAGGAATGGGGAATATCAGGAATAGTGGCAATACCCAAGAAAGGTAACATCACCATCTGCACCAACTATAGAGCCATCAGTCTTACACAAATAGCAGCAAAGAATTCAAATAGGATGATACTGAATAGAATCAGACGATGTATTAACAACATTTTACATTCCAGTTGAAAGGGGTTTTTAGCTATGTTGCTCTCTACAACCTCACATATTTTGGTTTGAAGAAGGATTGTTGAGGAAGTACAGAATCACAAGAAGATGGTAGTAATTGTATTCATAGATTTCAAGACTTTTTGATTCAATCAACTGGAAGGTGCTCAAAAATTCTGTTTGCATAAGAGATATCTCATCAGATTGTGAATGCAATTAAAGTCATGTATAAGAGAGTACTTCAGCACTTGTAATAACACACAAAGAAAACATACTTATTCTCCATAGCTACCAGAGTCCCCAGAGAGATCCTCTGCCTCCTTCCTTTTTTGTGATATACCTTGATTATGCAAAATACCCAACATCTGGAGGAAGTTGTAACCAAACTAGCTTATGCAGATGACATAGCTCTCTTGGAAAACACCAGCAAAGAAGCTGAGGACATGTTACACAGAGTGGAGGTTGTAGCACAGTCAATTGGACTCTTCTTGAATGCTAACAAAACAAAATTCATGCATTTCAGTGCAACATAAAACGACCAATTGCATGCATTAGACAGTTTGACAATTGAAAAAGTAGATATCTCTGTATTCCTTGGCAGTTCCATTGAGCGCTCTCAACTCCCTATCAAAGGTGTGGATGTCTCCAACCAAGAAAACTATGAATATGATGCTATTCAAAGCAATAGTCGAGCCCATTCTCCTCTATGGATATGAGTCATGGACATTAACAAAATCACTCAAGCAGATCAATGTCACATTGCCGTGAATGTTGAGAAAGATCCTGAGCATATCCTGGAAAATACACGTAGCAAATAAACTGCTCTATGGTGTAAATCCTTGCCTTTCTCACATAATAAGGTGAAGGAGACTCGCATTAGCTGGACATGTGAAATGTCACAATGAACCTGCTGGCAGAGTTCTTTTCTGGAAACCAGATGTATGCACATAAGTTGAGAAACCAAACATCATACTGGAGGATGTTCTTGAAGAAGACACTGGAATGGAGGCAAGGGAACTTCACATGGCAATGCTAGACAGGGTAAGCTGGAGAAGGAACTTCATCATGGCACCAGTAATGAATGTGCAGAAGATATTAGAAATATATTATGCTGCTGCATGTAAAAATGGAGTTTAAAATAAATCAAAATAAATCAAATATAAAAATAAGCCTTATCATATGTTACTGAGATATATAAAAAGTACAATTCTAACTCAAAAATATGAGGTGAAATTTAAATCATATAATTCAACCTAATAACATGTGGAGCAAACCATTACTACTAACTCATGTTTTTTAATTTTATGAGAATAGTAAAATAATAGCAAGCAAACATTAATTATAAATTTAGGATGAAAAAAAAATATCTAAAGCTTTAACAAGTGAAGAGTTATAAAAAGAAATTCTGTTCATTAGACTGATTATTCAACTGACAAGCTAATTATTTAAAGGAAGAGATAATGAATAGTTTAGAAACATTTCATTCTATCAACATTCAATTGGTACTAAATGGAGCTTTTTCAATTACATTATCAGGATGAAAAAGAATTAACTAATATTAGCCTACTTTAAATGTGTTTAAATAGTCTGTATTGTTTTATAAAAGTTTTTTTTATGTTTCAGGTTTTTAAATATTTCACATCCATTTTTCATATTAACATGAGTTAGGGTGATCTACAAATTTAAACTGTCCACCAGGACTATCAAGAAACAGCTATTTGGTAATTTGCAAATGACATGAGGGTTTACTAGATTAGATATATATTCAGCTGAAAAATTCTTTATCTTCCTTGGTTTAAAGAAGTAGTTATTGCATTATCACTTTATTATTTTTGGTGTTTAAACAAGATTAGCTGTTTCTATAATTTTTCCTGCTCGTTTTGTTATAGCTGTATATCATTTCAAATCTAAAGAAACTTAAACATTTTCACAGTGCTAAACTATTTGCAAAGTAACTGTTTATAGTGTGAAATAAAACATTATGATTGGAACAGCACCATAAAGTCATCTATTAGACACTAATTATATGCGAACATTGTTTGATTGTCTCATGTACAACTACAATTGAAATATAAAACATGGGATTTTCTTTACAAGCAAAGAATAGATTGAATGATACCTACATGACAAATGCAATGCTGTATGGCACTGAGACATGGGAAGGATGTGCAGTGGCTGGAGAGAAAGGAAGTGAGCATGCTCCATTCAAAGTGTGATGTTAATATGTAGAAGTGATGGTATGGATAAACTGAGAGAGAAGCTAAGTAGTCAGATGAAGTATGCAAGTGAGAAAACTATGCTGGTATGGACATTTTATGTATATGGATGTTGAATGCTGGGAGAAGAAATGTCAGGAGATGCTAGTGGAAGGTTCTGTAGTAGAGAAAAACTGAGAAAAACCTAGACAGAGGTGATTAGAGCTGAGCCCCAAAGAAGTGCTGACAAAGGAATGCTACGAGTGGAGGGAGACTGTGCTAGAAAGGTTCTGTCCATTCTATGCACGCATGGAAAAGCAGATGTAAAATGATGAAAAAGACGACGATGTATCTCTGAAATACAAAACAAAATTGTAATCCATATATCAACTTTATAAGCAAACAATATAGCTGTTGCTTTCATCCCATAAACTTGATTCATTTCCTACACATATTTCTATACTGCAGCTTGCAGAAATTACTC
Source organism: Eledone cirrhosa (assembly GCA_964016885.1). Lineage (NCBI taxonomy): Eukaryota > Metazoa > Mollusca > Cephalopoda > Octopoda > Eledonidae > Eledone > Eledone cirrhosa. The sequence goes on along the minus strand of OZ024740.1, from coordinate 58,311,968 downwards.
ATAACATAGCCCTAATATTTGTATGAAAACTCCTCATTCACAACAATAATCTGAAGAAGAATCTTTCTAACAAGGTTGATATTTCTAAAATTTATATCTGTTGATTCTAAACAATCTATTTTGCGACCTAGTGGACAAATTACAAATTTTTAATATTAAGTTAATGGCTTCAACACGTTTATGACTATTAGGAAAAAATAGCCTTATTAGGCTTAAAATCCCTGGAGAGAGAGAAATAACTGGAGAGCATCACACTGTTCACTTTTTTCCATCTCAACTTATTAAACTATTTTTCATAGTCAAAAACGTGTATTGAAGTTATTAACTCTAAGTTAACTTAATATTAAAAAATCGTTTGATTATATTAGTTACAACACAAAAATGTTCACCAAGTTGAAAATTCTATGTATTATTTGCATATACAGAACTTGTACTATTCACTATTTTGATAATGAATTTTACATTATCTCCATTGATTACTATAATGTCCTTTATCTAAGATAACCTCAGCATTGACTCAACTCTTTTAAACAAACAATTTAAGTCAGATCCTGGTTCTACAAAACAAAACTGATTATTTTTTAATGTTTATATTTATCTAAAAAACTTCCAGTATAGTTTTAGGTAAGAATCTTTAAAAAATAATGCTACAGACACCAGCTTAATAATGATTTCTGATTTAGGCACAAGATCAACAATTTTGGAGGCATGGGAAAGTCGAATAAATCTACCCCAGTGCACGACTGGTGCTTTATTTATCAACCCTGTAAGGATGAGAGGCAAAGCTAACCTCGGCGGGATTCAAACTCAAAACATAAAGGGCCATAATTATGCTGCAAAGCATATTGTCTGACACTCTACCGATACTGTCAATTCACTGCCCTTACATGACATATGTGTATATCCCCCCCCCCCCATCCCAGTATAGTGTATCTAAGACTAAATACATTTCCATTTTCAAGACAGGAGGTTGTAACTTGAAGCTTTAGCTGCTTATTCCTTGAAGATTTAGCAATAATATACAGACACTGGCTTAACAATGATGGTTATTATATTATTGAATCCCTCCCAATTCTTAATTGAAAACCATACGTGATTCAAAAGCCACTGGAATGTAATGGGCCTCCATCAGTTTCAATGATGAGTGTTCCAGTTGTTAGATCAATGGGACAGCTTGATCATGAAATTAATGTGTGACTGAGAATTGTTTACACACAGTACCATTAATGTAATTTTCCTGGATATTCAGCATGACATTCTTTTAATTACAGGTGTGGACGATCAAAACAGTTTCTATCTACCCAATTTCACCCACAACGCTTTGAGACTGGAGTAAATACCACTTGCCCAAGAAGCCATGCAGTGGGATTAAATCTAAGAGCTACTGATTATAAAGTAAACTCCTTAACCATTTGGCAATTTTGATTCCACCAAACTATACATGACATTTATCATATATGACATATGTGTATATTTTTTTCACATCCAAGTATAGTGTATCTAAGATTAAATACATTTCTGTTTTTAAGGCAAGGTTCTGATTTGAAGAAGCTTTAGCTGCTATTTCTAGAAGATTTAGCAATAATGTACAGACTCCATTGTTAGCTAATAGTTTGTTTACTAGCAATGTCATAATAAAATCAAGTAGACACGACTCTAAAAATCAGACAATAGATTTCAAAAAACTAAATGCTGGATGAATGTAAAAATACACCTTCACATTCTTATTTTCTTGAAAATTTTGACTTGAATAACATGAAAGTCAAGATTTTTATTCACCAAATCATTATAGACATAGAAGAAAGATATCAAAACCACTGGAGCATTAGAATGATTATGTTTATTCTTTGAAACAAGATTCATCCTACATGAAATATGGACCAAAATAGAATTTAAAAAATGTATTATATTGTAAAGAATCAAGTGTTATTATATTTTCTTATACATGATATAAATATATTTTTGTAGTTACCATTTATTTAACAAAATAAATTATCAGATTTGAAGTTATTAAATCATTGTAATATTTGTTCTAGCTTTCTATGTTTTGAGTTCAAGTCCTGTCAAAAGCAAATGTGCCTTTCATTACTTCAGGATTGATGTATAAAGTATCAATCAAGTACTAGTTTGACCCCTCCCCCTGCCCATCTTTCTCTCTGTATCAGCTCCATGAAAAAGTTATGAAACAGTCATTTAGAATGTAGCCGCACCAACACTACTACTCTGAGGAATTCATAAACAGGCTAGACTATATCAAAATTGACAAGAAAAATTCCCTAATGACCAAAGGTAATGACACATTATCTATTAATTGTCATTGGAAAACTTTCTGATATTGTCTAATTTTCAGTACAATATTTTTCAATTATGTAAATTACATGATTTAAAATTTTAGAACTTTTACATATATATTTATCAGTCATATATTTCTAAAAATGGATTTTTCAGATACTTTCACTTTGGCAAGGGGTGGTGGATTGACAAGGGGTGGTGGATTGACAAGGGGTGGTGGATTGACAGGGGTGGTGGATTGACAAGGTGGTAGATTGACAGGGGTGGTGGATTGGCAGTATCGGTAGAGTGTTGGACACCATGCTTTTGCAGCAAAGAGCTACAGCCCTTTATGATCTGATTTCAAATCCCGCCTAGGTTAACTTTGCCTTTCATCCTTACGGGGTCGATAAAGTAAAGTACCAGTAATGCACTGGGATAATTACTAGCCTTGTGCCAAAAGTAGAAACAATTATTTCATTAGTGCTATTAGTATAAATCTTTCATCTCTCTCTCTCTCTATATATATATATCATCATCATCCTCATCACCGTTTACGTCCATTTTTCCATGCTAGCCTGGGTTAGAAGAGTTGTGTTGTTGTGGGCAATGCCAAGTCAGGTGACCATGTCTTGCTCATACAGAACTAATTTTAGCTTGATTTCTACACCTAGCAGGGAAAAGCGGACGTAAAATGATGATGATGATGATTATATATATATATATATATATATATATATATATATATATATGGAGGCACATGGCTTAGTGGTTTATATATATATATATGGAGGCACATGGCTTAGTGGTTAGAGAATTGGCCTTGCAATCGAAAGGTTGTGAGTTGAGTTCTCAGACCGGGTGATGTGTTGTTTCCTTGAGCAAGACACTTTATTTCACATTGCTCCAGTTTACTCCGCTGTAGAAATGAGATGATATGACTGGGGTCCATATCATTCCACTGCAAAGTGGTCGCGGAGGTTCCACGCCAAAAAAGCACCCAGCACTCACTGTAAATGAGGTTCGTGTTAGGAAGGGCATCCAGCTGTAGAAATCAAGCCAGAATCAGTCCCACCCTTGCAAGCAGGGAAAAGCGGACGTAAAATGATGATATATAACACAATGTCAGTGCACCTCTCTTATACAGAATAAATATAATTGAATTAAATTAAATAAACTGCAAAATCAAATATGCCAGTATGAGTGTGTAACATTCACACATGAAAAATGTACTTTTTTCCTTTTCATACATTTGTATAGATTGATTAGCAGAAATCAAGCTGGGGGGGCATATTCGTTCAGTTTTTAATATGTGATACAGATAAATAGTTGAAATGCTACTGTTATATTAACACTTTAGTAAGAAAAAGCATTAAGACTCACAAAGGTTATTGTATCTGTAAGAAATGTCTGAAAACCTGTTAGATGATTCAGTCATTGACTGCAGATGCAGTGCTAAGATAGTGAGGGCATGTTAGTTTCTTATTCTCTATTTTAATGATCATGGGGAGATCAGAGCTCATCCTTGTAAGTTAATGACATATCACTTCTACAGGGCATCTCATGTTTTACCACTCCAACAGTGATGAAAATGAATTTCAAAAACTAGGAGTATACTAAGGTCCACAAGGAGAAAGTTGGGAGGAAGAGGGAATCTGAGAAGTAGGGCAATGCTGTCTGCCAGTACCTACACCCTATCTCCCTTTTCATTATTGCTTTCGAAAGAATATATTCTAAAATCTAGATCTTACATTTTTCTTAGCTTTTCAACAACAGAACAATCTCCCTACCTATAATTCTTTCCTGGCATCATCCTGCAGAAATTCAAGTAAAACATTAATCACCTCAACTTTACAATTCTGAAAATGCATTCAAAAACGTATCCTCTCCTGATTAGATAATAAAAAGAGAATTTCATATTTTAGTTTTGTTTCATATATTTGGATGAATACTTAAAATGTTTAGAAGCTAGAGGTCATGGACCATACAATAGCTCAGCTTTTAAGCTTCTAATGGAAATTTAATACTCAATCATCAACCTTTTGCTTTATATGGGATTCCAGGTTGTTTAATAAAGACGTTCTCATAGCTTGTTTTCATTAACAATGAAAAGTAAAGGTTTCTTTTGCAATCAAATTGGTTAACTTCAATTATAAAGGTATCTGTTAGCAATATTACAGGAGGGTGTAACATATGTTATAGAGATAAATAACATATAATAAATAGTTGTTTCTACTTTTGGCACAAGGCCAGCAATTACCCCAGTGCATTATTGGTGCTATATTTTATCGACCCCATAAGGATGAAAGGCAAAGTTAACCTTAGCGGGATTTGAATGCAAAGGGCCATAACTCTATGTTGGAAAGCATAGCATCCAACCCTCTAGCGATACTGCCAATCCAATGGATATATGTCAGTGATAGGCACATTTTTCAAACACAGGTAGGATCTATAGAGATGGTTGATAGTTTCAGATATCTAGGTGATCAGATTAGCAAGGGAGGAGGATGCTCCGAGGCCATAGTATCTAGAATAAGGGCTGGATGCAAGAAATTTAGGAAGCTGCTTCCTCTGTTGACAATGAAGGGTTTCTCCCTACGCTAAAAAATTTGGTTGTATGATGCCTGTGTGAGATGTGCGACGCTGCATGGTAGTGAGACATGGGCAGCAACTGTGGAGGATATGCGAAGGTTGGAGAGAAATGAAGCAAGCATGCTCTGATGGATGTGCAATGTCAATGTGTGTGAACGACCAAGGATGGATGAGTTGAGAGAGAAACTGTGTATAAGAGGAATAAACTGTAGTGAGCAGGAGAGAAGACTGCATTGGTATGGCCATGTGATGTGCATGGAAGATGACTGCTGGGTGAAGAAGACCATATAAATCATGGGCGGAGGTGATGAGAGCTGACCTCAGATTGCTGAAACTCGCAGAGGAGATGATGAAGGACTGTGACAAATGGAGAGATGCTGTGCTGAAGAGGGCTGTCCCACCCTTGCAAGCAGAGAAAAGCAGATGTAAAATGATGATGATTATGACAATTTAAAATATAGAAACAGTACACAAAAATGTAAATAATTTTGTGTTACTTTATAGAATCTATTATATAATTCTATTGCTTTAGATCGAGATGTGATGAGCAAAATGAATAGGAGTTTGAAAGTGATGTAGACCAGTGTCATAAGTATATTAGTAGTTGGAGAATGGGGTAAAGAAAAACAAAATTTGTTTTATATATGATAACAGATCCTTTCTACTGTAGAAGGAAGTGTATGAAGCAGATTCATACAAGTATCCACAATCTAATGCATTCTCTGAACCAAAATAAATGAGGGTAAAAGAAGTATTGCCTCAATATACAGTGAAAAATATATGTATGATATATCTAATCATGGTCACATGGTTAAGAAGATCCTTTTAGAAACTTGTTCTGAGTTCAACAGTATGATACCTTGGACAAGTTTTCTCATTCAAAGTCTCAGGTCAACTTATGTCTCACGAGTGAAATTTAAAAGACAAAAATTGCATGTCTATGTGTTTGTCTGTGTGAGAGAGAGAGAGAGAGAGAGAGAGTGGGTGTGAATATAAATAAGTGCGTTTGAGTGTGAGTGTGTGTATGTAAATGAATAGGTGTGTGTATGTAAATGAATGAGTGTGTGAGTGTATGAGTGTGCATGTATGAGTGAGTATACGTACACAAGTGAGTGTCTATGTGTGTATGGGTGAGTATAAACTGGTGTAGCTTTAGGTATGTTCATCAGTAAAGGGACTAACTCATGAGCTGAATCGAAACATTCATTGGAAATTGATAAAATTAATATCAAACAATTGGTAAAATTGATAAAATTAATATCAAACAATATCATTAACTAAATCCATTGAAGTTGAAGCCTCAGTATGGTCATAGTCCTATCACTAAAGCCAGCAAAATACTCAAAGTATACAACAAAGGAGTAGCATTTGATGTAATCATGCAATAGCAATTATATCTTATTATCATGATGACATTGGCAGTCATATTATAGAAATTAAACAATAGTTGGCTGTATTTCCATTTGAATTGGCAGTGAATTGACAGTGAATAGACAGAATTGTTAGAATGTTGGATAGAATGCTTTGCAGTATTCATTCTGGCTCTCTGAACTCCGAGTTTAAATTCTGCCAAGGTCATTTCTGCCTTTCATTATTTGAAAGTTAATAAAAAAAATAAAATAAATAAAAAAAAGTGCTAGTCCAGGACTGGGGTTGATTCTTCTTCTAATCTCTTTCTCACTTCCTCTCTATAATTCTTTCTTTTTCTTTGGAAGAAATCAAGTGTATTCAAAGCTGGAGAGGGTTTGCTAGTTAAAAATGTATGTCACGACAGCACCCCTATGATTACTAGGTCTTAAAAGTCCACACATACATATTTCTATTTGAATAACTAATACTTTTCTATCAAATTTGATCAGCTAATATTAGAAATTCATTTTCTAAAACTATCAATAACCATTATACTTATTGTTCATTTGATTACTTTATGGATTTTCATTTTCTCTTCTTGTTAATCTTTATACAAGTGCTTTAAGACAATTTTCCCTGCTAAGGCAGGGGTTATGCTTTGGAGGCCCCATGACAAACATCAATTTTTTCCCTATCACCAACCCCATGGCTTTTATTTCTTCCTCCATAATTTTTAGTCATATCTTTCTTAGCCTGTCTTCCCCATCCTGTACTTCCACATCCATTCCTATCACTCTTCTCACCTAGTCACTTTCCTCAACACATGACCCAACCATCTCATTCCATTTCTCTTCACAACATTCTTCACTGGTTCTATTCCCAACAGCATTCCTCTTAATCTTTATCTTATACCTACTTATATCTTCAGAAAAAGAGAAAGAATAAAGAAAGTATAAAATGCAAGATTAGTAAAACTGTGATATCTGTGGGGTGGGGTGTAGATGTGGCCATTATTTTTCTATCTATAGGACAAATATTTTAAATTTTCTTTATAATTTTATTTAAATGTTTTCTTATTTTCCTTTGCTCACAATATACAAGAATAATTTTATTGAACCAAGTCATATAAATCATGCATTTCTAAGGCTTGTATTTTCTGAATATATGAAATTGTTACCTTATCATTTCAAGGAAAAAATAAACATTGGATACCTCTATTGAGCCATAACTTAATAAATAGCCTCACATGAAATTAACAACCAAAATTATCTTAACTCATAATTACTTGCCTTAATTCTTGATTTCAACAAAAACATAAACAACTTTATTTTAAGTATTAGAAATAGTGTTTACATCCGACAGCTGACAAATCTTCATGTCAGCAACTGCCTCTAGTTAACTGGATATTTTACTCTTTATTTGGCTTCTTAGATTTTGCAAAGTGATGAACAATATTAAATTGAAGATTATTGAGAAAACTCTATTTCATTATAAGAATGCAGGAAATTTTGTTTCCATATTTGAATTTCTTTTTATAATTTTTTTTTTTTTAGTATAACTGACATGATTGATATCTAAATTCAAAACCATTTCACAGTTTACAATGATGCTGCATATAAATTTGTTATAAAAATATTCCTTACATGAACTGAAAAATATGAGGATAGTTCATAAAATATATATTTCATTAATGTCAAAAGTAAATGAAATTAGACTTTTAAATAGTTAATTTTGAATATATTGTTTTTGCTATTTTTGTAATTTATATGATTAATTGAGTTTGTATTCACATTTTGAAATAGTGTAACTGCCAAACTATCAAATATTAAAAACATTTAAAACCAAATTTAACTATATACATCACAAAAATTACATTTTAGAATCCAGTCTGAAACAACATTATAGAAAATATCTAAGGGAAGAGATTTACAATAATCCCAATGCTAGGATTAAATTATGTAATTTAGTTGAATTGTAATTTAGTGGAAGCATTAAATTAGTTTAAACTAATAATCAGAATTTCAGATAAAGGTTTCTATAAAATACATCTTTCTATCATACAATTTCTCTATACTACTGTTATAAGCAAATATTGAAACATATTCTCTAGATGAATATAAGAGATGATTTCAGAATCTAAATTTAAAAAGAAAAGCTTTCTGTTTGTAGGTTTATTTCAACATATGTATCAACATATGTATCAACATATGTATCAACATATGTATCAACAAACACAATATCCTCAAAGAGCAACAAAATGGATATATAAAAAGAAATTTTAGCTATTTATTAACAGAAAAATTCAATATGTACAAAGAAATTTCACAGTAACTTGGAGTGGGATCAACTATATTACATCTAATAAAGTTGGTGCCAGCAACTTAATAAGAATGGCAATGAAGTAACCTTAATAAGAATGACATTTAATCTTTAACATGCCCACATATAGTAAAAAATATTCATTAGCTATCTTTAAATAAAGGCACTAATAAAGTCACATATTATTGTGAGGAAATGCAATAAATATTCTCATATACTCTTTTTTTTTCTGATTTCTTATTCCTTTGATATGTTCATTTACTTATGAAGCTTGGTTATACCTTATCAATTGCTATGAGTAAATGCCAGGAGTAATGTATGCCTGTAAGGCCCACTTTGTCACATATGCTGCAACCTTGTTCATGACATTGCCATATTTTGTCATAGTTGAAAAGTGTTATATAAAAATATGATATACAAAAGATCTAAACATTTTGTTTAATACATCAAAGAGAATACTGATTAGTAATGATGGTAATTCTATAACAACTATTATGAACCAAAGAAATATAAATTGTAATTTGGCTTTCTTTATTTTTTGGTTGGAGTATTATGTGAATAAATAATGGCTATACACAACTTATACACTATATTTATATGAAAGAACTTTCTATTGTATTTTATGCAAAAATAATCGAAAGGTTAAATGATAGTTTTATTCATCATTTATTTATCTTTAAGATAAAAAAAACACCCAAATCAAAAGAGAAATAAAATATTCAAACATTTAGAATAATGTCAACTGTAATGCTTGAACTGACTAACATCAAATCTCCTATGCTATCATGAAAAGTTGCTTCTAAGTTTTGATAATTTTCTGTTACAAATATCCACATTTGCTCACAACTTGAATCTTTACAACTGAATAATCACCATGTTCCTCTCTATACATATTTACTATAACTCCTAATTTACGGATATAGAACAAAAACCATGAGATTCAAATGATATTTTGGTACAAATATTTAAGCAAGGTCTCTAATTTGAAGATACCTTCCTCTCTTCTTCCCTTCTACAAATTTTGGAAGCCTTGGAATGGTTCATGGGCATTGCTCATATATATATATATATATATATATATATGATCAATAGCAAAATGCTCGCAACTACTCAATAAACGTAATGAAGACATAACAAATAGTTCTTTTTGTTATTATTATTATTATTATTATTCAACAGGCGGATTGGCAGTATCGGTAGGGGGTCTGATACCATGCTTTTCAGCAAAGAGTTACAGCCGGTCCGAGTTCAAATCCCGCCGAGGTTAACTTTGCCTTTCATCCTTACAGGGCCGATAAAATAAGGCACCAGTAATACACTGGGGTAATTGATGGCCTTGTGCCAAAAGTAGAAACAATTATTCATCACTGTATTACGTCCGTTCTTCCACGCTAGCATGGGTTAGATGGGTTGTCCTGTTGTGGGCAGTAGCCGATCAACTGACCATGACTTGCTCATACGGGAACTGATTCTGGCTTGATTTCTACAGCTGGATGCCCTTCCTAACACCAACCTCATTTACAGTGAGTGCTTGGTGCTTTTTTGCCATGGCACGTCCACTTTACAGTGTGGGCTGGGTGCTTTTTTGCCACGGCACCTCCACGACCACTTTGCAGTGGGAAGGGGTGGGGGAATATTGTCTATATGGTTCAGCTTCGGCTTGTACCTGTGGGGGGTCGGGTCTTCTTTATTACTGCGTGACGCCAGAGGTCATGGCCATAATTGGTTAAGGTCGGCTTTTATCACCTCATCCCAGGTCTTCTTGGGTCTCCCCACTCTGCGGCCTCCATCGACTTCTAGTGCTCTGCGGCCTCCATCGACTTCTAGTGCTCTGCACCTTTTTATGCAGCTGTCATCCTTCATACGCATCACATGTCCATACCAACGCAACCTCCTCTCCTGCACACAGCATTTGATTCCTCTTATGCTCAGTCTCTCTCTCAATTCGTTTATGCTTTGCTGTGGTGTCATGAAAAGAGCGCCCAGCATACACTATAAGTGTGGTTGGTGTTAGGAAAGGCATTGAGATGTAGAAACCAAGCCAAAATCAGTTCTGACACAGTCCTCTGACCTGATCTCTCACAAAGCGACAGCCCATCTTACTCATGCTAGCATGGAAAATGGACATTAAATTATGATGATGATGATGATGATGATATGTGTGTGTATATATATATATATAAATCAGGAAGAATTTAGTTTGAAACTGGTTAAACCATAACTCACCAGAGTACTTGATACTTGGGGTAGTAGAGTATGGTTATATTATAAAGAGTCAGGACCCTGATGGCTGAGCTCTTGTTGTTTCAACAGGTCATTCCAACCTGGACACAACAGCTGTTGGAACGGCAAGAGCTCAGCAGTTGGTGCTCTGACTCTTTATAATATATATATATAATACAGGTTAGGAAGGGCATCCAACTGTAGAAAACCTGCCAGACAGTCCTATGCGAGCAAGACAATCACTCTTGCCTCAAGTGGGACTACCCCCGTCCAAACCCATGCAAGCGTGGAACACGGACGTTAAACGTTGATGATGATGATGATGATGAATACAAAGATTATGAAGGATGTTATTAGTTTTAAGTGTATTTCAACAAAGTGAATGTGGAGTATATGGTAAATGGAAAAAATTCATTATACTGCCCGAATCCATATACCAAGATCAGCTTAAAAGAGAATAAACCACCTGAACACATAATTTTACATCCATTTTTTTATCATCATACATAAATTATTGGAGAACAGGATCTCTTTTAGAAAAACTTCTGAGCATCACAAGAATTTTATGATAACTAAATAATATCATCATTGTTTTTATGTCTTCTTTCTCTGCTAGCAAGAATTGAACAGATCTACACAGAGCAAGTCAGTAGTGAAGTGTAGCCACTTATCACTTCGGCAGGCCAGGGACATGTCTCTTGCTTTATGTACAATCAATGCTCCACTGAGTGCATAGGCGAGGTTGTTCTGTCTTTGACACAATTAAGGGCCTGTCAACCCTTTTGTTTGACAAGATTTCTATGGCTGGATGTCCTTCCTATCACCAACCACTTTATAACATGTACAGGGTGTGTTTATCGTATTGATCATCAACTCAAGGGAGGTTGTTGTATCCATGATATGGCTGAAGGGTCCTCTTGACCCTTTGTTTGGCAAGCTTTTTATAGCTGGTTGCCCTTTCTATAACCAACCACTTTGAGTGTACTGGGTGGGTATATCATGTAGATCATCAAACACTAGGAGGATGTCATGTCCTTGACATGACTGAAGGGTCCTCCCTACATTTTTTTTGTTTAGCCCTCTATGGCTGGATGCCCTTACCATCACCAATTCTTTCATCAGAGGTGGGCAGCTGCTAGGAATGGGGAGAATGTGCAGTGAGGTTGAAGAAGTGATGAGGAAGCAATGCAGTCTTCTCCCTTGCATGCTACATCCAGTTCCCCTTATGCAAAGTTTTCCCTCAGATTGTTTATGCTATGTTGCTGAAGCACACTAACATTACACATCCATCTAGCCTCCCTAGGCTTTAGCTTTCAGTCCTGAATGATTTATAGCAGGAAGGACATTCAGAAATGGTTTTCTAGCAATATGCATTTGTCCAAATTTTAGAGAACCCACCCTATTAAAGATAGCATAGAAAAACTCAAAACTGTAAAATGGTCTGATTGTTAAACAAAGTCTTCAAACCTAAATCTAGAATGACAAAAACAAAAGTTGATTTAATTGTTGCTGCTCGTCCTAATTACAGTGATGTCAAGCAAACTGGTATCAACTGGTTTTGTACAAACTTCAAATTATCTAATCATTGCTGAAAAACGCTGAATATAAAAAGATATTTGAAGTTTCTGGAACAGTTTTGTAACTTTGTATAAAGATGAGCTGCACGATTTTCTTTTTTCTTTCATAATAAAATAACATTAATTAGTTTGTGATTTCATGGTTTTACATAATCAATAATGAATTCTAACTATGGTGCAAGACTACAAAGTTTGGTAGTCAATTAAATCAACCCAAGTATTTAACTGGTACTTTAACACACTCAGAAAGATGGTCAGGGTGATTTGATCAGGGTGATTTGAACTCAGAATATAAATGATATAACAAAATAAGTATCCCAGTGTTTAGAATATGTACACCATATAACTGAAGGTTGTGAGAGATGATAAAAAAGGCTGGCATCAGAAAGAGTATCAAGCCATAACACACTGGCTCAAAACTTCCCATCAAACCCATACCAACATTGAAAAGCAGACAGAAAATATATATATATATTAGGAAAGCCCTTCAAGATGTGTATGATGAGAAAGAAGACAAATTAGAATTCTATGACATAGAAGATAACTGTAAGTTCTCATGAGACAACCTACTGCATGCAACAGAAGAGACTTGTGACTGGAGCAAAGCTCCAAACAGACAGAGGGTGACTTGGTGGTGGAACAGCATGGTAGATAGAGCCATTAAAGACAAAAGAAAAGCATGGAAGGCTTGGAAAAATGGGGGGGGGGGAGTAGAGACTAATACTCAGCCGATAAAAGAGAGGCTATACGTCAGATATACTTAGCATGCAGAGAAGTTGAGAGTAGGAGGTTTGCCAATGTTCTGCAATGAGAGGATCAGAGACACGAGGTGTTCCGCATTGCAAGGCAGTGTGTCAGTGTAAATCAGGCCGTTGTTGCAGATAAGTGTGTCCGAAAAGATGCTGGTGCAGTTAACGTTACTGATGCTCAAAATAAGGAGGCCTGGAAATGTCATTATGAGAGTCTGATGAATGTTGAGAATGAATGTGAGAGAGAGAAACTACCTTCGACAGACCCAATGGAGGGACCAGCTATTGAGGTTGACAACTATAGGGTCAAAGAGACAATTAACAAAATAAAAAGTGGTAAGGCCATTGGACCGTCAGGGAGAGTTGCTGAAAGCATCAGGAGAAGTAGGAACTAAACTGGTTGCATGCATAGTCAATCAGGTTATATATGGCGGAGTCATACCCAACCTCTTTACTGTTCACGTGACACCAAAAGAGCACGTGTAGTTAGCATTCATTCCAGCATGGTGTCATCTGCTGATATTGTTATGGTTATGAGTAAAGGCAATGGATTGGCTGTATCGGTAGAGTTGGACACCATGCTTTGCAGCATAGAGTTACGGTCTGAGTTCAAATCCTGCTGAGGTTAACTTTGCCTTTCATCCTTACGGGATCGATAAAATAAAGCACCAGTAACGTACTGGGGTCGATTTAATTGACTTTCCCCTCCCCCCAAATTACTGGCCTTGTGCCTATACTAGAAATCATTATTATTAAGCCCAATACTACAATGAAGATATAACAGGAGTGCATGTTTTGTTGGCTGGACTAACTTTTCAACCTGTGTTTAGGTCAAAAAGTTTGTCCAGCCAATGAAATGTGCTTTCTTGTTATGTCTTCGTTATAGTACTGTTCTTAATAATAATATATTAAAACTTGGCCTGAGGTTTGAGTGGCTATACACCTTGGATAGCCTATAAGTTATTACTCCTACTACTACACACATCATCATCATCATCATTTTACGTCCGCTTTTCCCTGCTTGCAAGGGTGGGATGGGAACTGATTCTGGCTTGATTTCTACAGCTGGATGCCCTTCCTAACACCAACCTCATTTACAGTGAGTGCTGGGTGCTTTTTTACCGTAGTACCTCCACGACCACTTTGCAATG
>OZ024740.1:58282736-58292736 GCA_964016885.1 Eledone cirrhosa | reverse complement strand
GTTCTTGTTCCTGTATTGCATAGAGATATCCCTCAAGGTGTGATGTCATAGACTTGTCGGAACTCCATGCCAGGCTTTTTGAGTGGTTTATCCCCTCTATGGTCTGTGTTTTACACCACAAGTATACATGCACAACTTTTTCTGTAAATTGGTCAATTTTTTTATCTTGTTTGAACATTGAATAGGATCTTCCGATTTCTCTGGGTGAGAGATGTATGTATGTATGTATGTATGTATGTATGCATGCATGCATGCATGCATGTATATATATATATATATATATATATATATATATATAATGTATGTATATATATATATATATATGTATATATATATATATATATATATATATGTGAAGTAATTCCGTCGGAAAAGTCCAGGAAAAAAGAGTGCTCTATGTAGGTAACAGAGCTTAATAGTTATGTAATAAACAACATAAGGCAATTATTCCATTTACCAGTGGTTTCTTAAAAGCAAAAGATTTTGCTTTCAATCCTAAGAATGAAAAAATCCTGGTCTGTTTATTGAATTTGGATTTTAAAAAACAAAAATGCAATCTATATGAAAGTGAGGCCGGAGAAAGGAAAATAAAAATAAAATAAAACCACACATGCAAACACACACACACACACACAAAAGCATACATACACACTCACACACACATATATATATATATATATATATACATACACTCATACATACACACACACACATATATACACCCATACACATACATATACACATACATACATATGCACATAAATATCAACACATACATACACACATAAATATCAACACATCCATACATACACATACATATATACAACCACACACACATATATACACACATACATACATATAGAAACAAAAATATATATATACATATATATATATAGACATGGCTTAGTGGTTAGAGCATTGGCCTTGCAATTGAAAGGTTGTGAGTTCAATTCTCAGACTGGGTGATGTGTTGTTTCCTTGAGCAAGACTCTTTATTTCACATTGCTCCAGTTTACTCAGCTGTAGAGTGGTCGTGCAGGTGCCACGGCAAAAAAGCACCCAGCACTCACTGTAAATGAGGTTGGTGTTAGGAAGGGCATCCAGCTGTATAAACCAAGCCCAAATCAGTTCCCGTCCCACCCTTGCAAGCAGGGAAAAAGAGGACATAAAAATGAAATGATGATGAATGATGATATGTACATGCATACACATACACAATCATAGCCATGCACACATACATATACATACATACATACATACACACAATCATACATATATACACACGTACATACATACACATACATAAATGCGTACATATACATGTACAAAATTAGAAAAATATACACTCCTCTACATATTCACACATGCAAATAAATATAAAAAAAAATATATATAAAAAAAATAAAATAATAATAAAGATTATTATAGAGTTGACAGCGATACAAACGGCGGGTAGATTAACAGACACGCGTGGTAAGTAATACACACAAATGCACGTATACATATGTAGGAAATAGTAAATACATACACACTCTCACACATAAATATACATATACAAACACATACATACACATACACAAATACATGCACAAACACGCACACACAAACGTATACAATTATACACACACATATACACATACATATATATATATGTATGTGGAAAGGCACCACTGATGCCCTCTTCCTTGTGAGGCAATTACAGGAAAAATACCTAGCTAAAAGTAAGCCACTCTACTTGGCATTTGTCGACCTTGAGAAAGCCTTTGACAGAGTTCCACGTGCAGTAATCTGGTGGGCTCTTAGAAAACTAGGAGTAGATGAATGGCTTGTGAAAGCGGTACAAGCCATGTATAGGGGAGCAGTCAGCAAAGTTAGGATTGGCAATGAGTATAGCGAGGAATTTAGCGTACAGGTTGGGGTCCACCAGGGCTCTGTTCTTAGCCCTCTCCTGTTCATCATAGTCCTGCAGGCAATAACGGAGGAGTTTAAGACCGGATGCCCATGGGAACTCCTGTATGCTGATGACCTCGCACTCATAGCTGAATCTATGGTAGAACTAGAGAATAAATTCCAAACCTGGAAGCAGGGACTAGAGAGAAAGGGCCTCAAAGTCAACATGACAAAGACTAAGGTCCTTATAAGTAGACGAGAAAACAGAACCCAGATCCCCTCAGGGAAATGGCCTTGCTCAGTATGTAGGAAAGGTGTAGGTAGGAACTCCATTCTCTGCCCCAAATGCAAACAATGGGTACACAAGAGATGTAGCGGGATCTCAGGAAGCTTAATTAAGAATGTAGGATTCACATGCAGCAGCTGTGCTGAAACAGCAAGCAAACAGCCACAGGAAACAAGTACCACCAATCTCTGGGAGGGCCCTGTAGAAACAGTAGACAGCTTCTGCTACCTAGGTGACCGAATTAGCAACGGAGGTGGGTGCTCAGAAAGTACAATAACTAGGGTAAGAACGGGATGGAAGAAGTTTAGGGAACTACTACCACTGCTAGCTGCAAAAGGCTTCTCCCTCAGAATGAAAGGCAGACTGTATGATGCGTGTATCCGAACAGCGATGTTGCATGGTAGTGAGACCTGGGCGCTGAAGGTGGAAGACTTACGTAGATTAGAGAGAAACGAAGCCTGCATGCTCCGATGGATGTGTAACAGTAATATACGTGAACGACAAAGCATAAATGAATTGAGAGAGAGACTGAGCATAAGAGGAATCAAATGCTGCGTGCAGGAGAGGCGGTTACGCTGGTATGGACATGTGATGCGTATGAAGGATGACAGCTGCATAAAAAGGTGCAGAGCACTAGAAGTTGATGGAAACCGCGGAGTGGGGAGACCCAAGATGACTTGGGATGAGGTGATAAAAGCCGACCTTACCCAACTACACCTCTCAAAGTCAATGACACACGACCGTGACTTCTGGCGTCACGCAGTAATACAGGGTACCCGACCTCCCATGGGTACATGCTGAAGCATATAAACAATATGCCCCCCCCCCCCCACCGCAAGGTGGTCGTGGAGGTGCCACGGCAAAAAAGCACCCAGCCCACACTGTAAAGTGGACGTGTAGGCGCCACGAAAAAGCACCCAGCACTCACTGTAAATGAGGTTGGTGTTAGGAAGGGCATCCAGCTGTAGAAATCAAGCCAGATCAGTTCCTGTATGAGCAAGGCATGGTCAGCCGACCAGACACTGCCCACAACAGGACAACCCGTCTAACCCATGCTAGCGTGGAAGAACGGACGTAAAACGGTGATGATGATGATGATGATGATATATATATATATCAAAAGTATACTACTTGATGCTTTCGACAGTAAGGAAGAGCAATTAGAGTCGTACAAGGTAGAGGAACAGAGGGAATTCCTGAAAGCAAACTTGCTGATGGCGGCAGACGAAGTCTGTGGCTGGAGCAGGCCTGTAGGCAGGAGGAGAGTAACATGGTGGTGGAACAGTAAGGTGGAGAGGTCAATTAAGGCCAAAAAGCAGGCTTGGAAAGTATGGCGGGATGGGGGAAGCAGAGAAGACTATCAAGTGGCCAGGAGGGAGGCTAGCAGACAAGTGTACTTCGCAAGAAGGGAAGCAGAGGAAAGAAAGTTCAAGCATGTTCTACAACGCGAGGACCAAAAACGTGAGGTGTTCAGGATTGCTAGGCAATGTGTCAAGGAAAACCGTGATATTGTCGGGTAGAAGTGTGTACTTAATGATGACGGCGTACTTGCCATCACCGATGCTGATAAGAAGGTAGCTTGGAAGTGTCACTATGAAAGGCTACTACATGAGGGGAATAAATGGGAGAAAGACAGCATCATCGTTAACTGTTATAAGGGTAAAGGAGATGCCCTAGATAGGAGTAACTATAGAGGCACTCAATTAATCGACCAGGTCATGAAGGTCACGGAAAAAGTAATAGCGCAACTAATCAGAGAGAGAATTGATCTAGATGAAATGCAGTTCGGGTTTGTGTCAGGCAAAAGTACCACAGACGCTCTTTTCATTGTACGACAACTACAGGAGAAGTACCTAGCTAAAAGTAAACCCCTATACTTAGCTTTCGTTGACTTGGAGAAAGCCTTCGACAGAGTCCCCCGTTCCATTATCTGGTGGGCTCTTAGAAAACTAGGTGTTGATGAATGGCTTGTGAGAGCTATACAAGCCATGTATAAAGAAACAGTCAGCGAGGTTAGAATTAACAACGAATATAGTGAAGAGATTAGCGTAAAAGTTGGTGTTCATCAGGGCTCTGTTCTTAGCCCCCTACTATTTATTATTGCCTTTCAGGCTATAACAGTGGAGTTCAAGACCGGCTGCCCATGGGAACTCCTATACGCAGATGATCTAACGCTCATAGCTGAATCAATGGCCGAGCTAGAGAAGAAATTCCAAACATGGAAGCACGGCCTAGAATCAAAAGGACTTAAAATTAACCTGGCTAAGACTAAAGTTCTAGTTTGTAAGAAAGAAAATAAGGCTGCGGTCCCCTCCGGGAAGTGGCCATGCTCAGTGTGTAGGAAAGGCGTAGGTAGAAACTCCATTTTGAGTCTGAAATGCAAAGTATGGGTGCATAAAAGATGTAGTGGGATCACAGGTAAGCTAACTAAGAACATATATTTTATATGAGTGGTGCTCAGGTGCAATAAGTAGCAAGTGCCCACAGGATACTAGCTCCTTTTCATTGCCCAGATGGTTCTATAGAAATAGTAGACACCTTCCGTTACCTGGGTGACAAAATCAGCAGTGGGGGAGGGTGCTCTGAAAGTACAGTAGCTAGAGTCAGAACTGGATGGAAAAAGTTCAGAGAGCTTATACCGCTATTAGCCGCTAAAGGGTTCTCCCTAAAAATGAAAGGCAGGTTGTACGATGCCTGCATACGAACAGCAATGTTGCATGGCAGTGAGACCTGGGCATTGTGTGCAGAGGATATACGCAGACTAGAGAGAAACGAAGCTTGCATGCTCCGCTGGATGTGTAATAGTAATATACGTGAACGGCAAAGCATAAACAAACTAAGGAAAAAATTAGAAATAAGAGGGATCAGATGTTGTTTACTCGAGAGAAGGCTACGTTGGTATGGTCACGTGATGCGCATGAAGGACGATAGCTGGATAACAAAGTGCAGGGCAATAAAGATAGACGGTAGCCACGGAATAGGCAGACCCAGAAAAACCTGGGACGAGCTGATAAATTCCGACCTCACACACTTACACCTCACCAAGACAATGTCACTGGACCGAGACCTTTGGCGGTACTCAGTAATAGAGAAGACCCGCCTTACCTAAATACAAAGTAAAACCTACTACAGTCAGTAGGCATCTCTAACGAAATACACCCCCGTCCCACCACCCCCACCCCATCCACACTGCCCCTTTCAATGTAAAGTTATGTTGGTGCCACAACATCCAGGCCGAAACAAATGAGATCGTGTAGGTGTCACGACAAAAAAACACACAGTTCACGCTGTAATGTGGCCGTGTAGGCAACACGGTAAAAACCTGCCAGCCCCACACTGTAAATGTGGTTGGTGTTAGGAAGGCCATCCAGCTGTAGAAAACCCGCCAGATAGTCCTATGCGAGCAAGATAACCACTCTTGCCTCAAGTGGGAAAACCCCCGTCCAAACCCATGCAAGCGTCAAACACGGACGTTAAACGATGATGAACATCATCATCATCATCATCATCAGGTTTAGCGTCCGTGTTCCACGCTTGCATGGGTTTGGACAGGGGTTTTCCCACTTGAGGCAAGAGTGGTTGTCTTGCTCGCATAGGACTGTCTGGCGGGTTTTCTACAGTTGGATGCCCTTCCTAACACCAACCACATTTACAGTGTGGGGCTGGGAGGTTTTTACCGTGTTGCCTACACGGCCACATTTACAGCGTGGACTGTGTGTTTTTTGTCGTGACACCTACACGATCTCATTTGTTTCGGCATGGATGTTGTGGGACCAACATAACTGTACATTGAAAGGGTTGATAGAGATGCCTACTGACTGTAGTAGGTTTTTACTTTGTATTTAGGTAAGGCGGGTCTTCTCTATTACTGAGTACCGCCAAAGGTCTCGGTCCAGTGACATTGTCTTGGAGAGGTGTAAGCGTGTGAGGTCGGAATTTATCAGCTCGTCCCATGTTTTTCTGGGTCTGCCTACTCCGTGGCTACCGTCTATCTTTATTGCCCTGCACTTTGTTATACAGCTGTTGTCTTTCATGCGCATCACGTGACCGTACCAACGTAGCCTTCTCTCGAGTAAACAACATCTGATCCCTCTTATTTCTAATTTTTTCCTTAGTTCGTTTATGCTTTGCCGTTCACGTATATTACTATTGCACATCCAGCGGAGCATGCAAGCTTCGTTCCTCTCTAGTCTGCGTATATCCTCTGCACACAATGCCCAGGTCTCGCTGCCATGCAGCATTGTTGTTCGTATGCAGGCATCGTATAACCTGCCTTTCATTTTTAGGGAGAACCCTCTAGCGGCTAATAGTGGTATAAGCTCTCTGAACTTTTTCCATCCAGTTCTGACTCTAGCTACTGTACTTTCAGAGCACCCTCCCCCACTGCTGATTTTGTCACGCAGGTAACGGAAGCTGTCCACTATTTCTATAGAACCCTCTGCGCAGTTGAAGGAGCTAGTATTTTGTGGGCACTTGCTGCTACTTATTGCACCAGAGCACCGGCCACATGTAAAATCTATGTTCTTAGTTAGCTTACCTGTGATCCCACTACATCTTTTATGCACCCATACTTTGCATTTGGGACATAAAATGGAGTTTCTACCTACGCCTTTCCTACACACTGAGCATGGCCATTTCCCAGATGGGACTGCCGCCATATTTTCTTTCCTACAAACTAGAACTTTAGTCTTAGCCAGGTTAATTTTAATGATGATGATATATATATATATATAAATATAAAAATACAGACACACACACATATATATGTATACATACACACACACATACATAGCTATACAATTATACACATACAAATACGTACATATCATAAACACGCACAACCAAATACAAACACACACACACATACATATATATATATATATATGGTGGCTGCCAACTCGTTTTCGAGTACGGCCACTACTTTATATCCATGTAGGAGAACCCCTACCGATGCGCTGAACGAGTGTGACATTTTAGTCCAGCCGGCGACTTGAAAACTCTGATACAAACACTACACTTGTGACAATTATTGACACATAGTGCTGGGCCCATGGTACCATCTGACGACAAGTGCAGAGAGATCTCCAGATATAAAGCAATGCCTGTGCCGTGAAGCTTTCATAGTGAGCAAAGGCACTGCACAAAGCCAGTCCCACTCTCTTAACCAAGATGCTATTTACCAAAAAGAAGAACAAGTCAACATCATTGGATACCATCAGGGTTGCAGGTGTTATATCAGAGTTTTCCTTCTCCTAGAATTCTGCCTTGACAAAGGCTAAGGGGTCATCTCTCCCGGTGATTTTGGATGGCCATTGACTCTTAAGAGCTCCTTTGCCCTTTGACAGGTTTTGTTTTTAGTCCTGCAGGATGTCTAAAGTCACCCTCCTCACCAAGAAACCTTGGTGGGGTTGCCAGTTTAGTCGCCAACGACCCGACCATGTAGGTCACCAGTTGGTGCTGATGGTAACATGTATCCCAGTACAACCTGTCTCATATATATATATACATATATACACATATACATGTGTGTGTATGTGTAAAACTCAGTCTTAGATAATTCATATGAACCTTACATATACATATATATAGTAGTAAAGTAATAAGCAGCATAAGGCAATTATTCCATTCACCAGTGGTTTCTTAAAAGCAAAAGAATTTTGCCTTCAATCCTCAGAATGAAAAAAACCTGGTCTATCTACATATATATATATATATATATATATATATTAGCGTTAAATTTTCCCTGCTGTATTAGCGATAAATTTTCGAGGGTTTCTCTTAGTAGCTTTTTTTCATGACGTTATTATTGTTAATTTTACTGATGTAGTATTAACTTATTAACTTGGATATTTACCATGCGGTATTCTAATCCTATTGTATCTCTCTCAGTTATTTACCATGCGACCCTCAGTTCCTACCCCCCCCCCCCCTCTATGCACTTCTTTAAGGCTTACTACCCTGTCTTTAACCTAATTCATTCAATCTGAAAATATTGAAGAGATAAGACACTTTGCCATTCTTCTCTGCTAAAATGTACCAGTAGAGCTGATCCAAATTTTCCCAGCCAGCCATCCACCTAATCTACGAAGGTATTTTAGCCTACATATTGTCGTTAATATTATGATGTTCCCTGCTGTATTAGCGTTAAATTTTCCCTGCTGTATTAGCGATAAATTTTCGAGGGTTTCTCTTAGTAGCTTTTTCATGTCGTTAATATTATGATGTTCCCTGCTGTATTAGCGTTAAATTTTCCCTGCTGTATTAGCGATAAATTTTCGAGGGTTTCTCTTAGTAGCTTTTTCATGTCGTTAATATTATGATGTTCCCTGCTGTATTAGCGTTAAATTTTCCCTGCTGTATTAGCGATAAATTTTCGAGGGTTTCTCTTAGTAGCTTTTTTCATGACGTTATTATTGTTAATTTTACTGATGTAGTATTAACTTGGATATTTACCATGCGACCCTCAGTTCCTACCTCACAATTTCCCTCCCCCCCACCCCCACACACCACCATAGTCTATTCGACCAATCAAACCTAGCATGCCATTTCCACTGCTGCTGCTGCTACTACCTGCCTAACTAACTCTCTCCTCCTCTGGCGCATCCCAACACACCCTGCCATTACCCCACCACCACTGTCCTTCTAGCCCTCAATTTTCCCACCGTTATGGATGGATGAGCTGGGAATACACGAGCAACTCTGAATCAATAGATGAAATATGAATCTGCGAGCTACCAAGCACCCACGTGAAGCGCCAACCCAGAGACCCTCCCCTACGAGTGTCGACAAATGCCCAAAACTCCGAGTTGGTACCATCAATGTAGGCTCAATGAAAGGAAGAGCAGGAGAAATCGTAGAAATGCTAGAGCGAAAGGAAGTTGATGTATGCTGTGTGCAAGAGACTAGATGGAGAGGAGGGTCTGCTAGAGTCCTTGTAGGAAAAAGCCAGTGCTACAAATTTTTCTGGGTGGGAAATGACGATGGGATGGGTGGTGTAGGTATACTATTAGCTGACAAGTGGGTAGATAAAGTAATCTCAGTGTACAGGGTAAATGCAAGAATCATTAAACTCAGACTAGTCCTGAATAAGACAATTACCACAATAATATCAGCTTACGCACCCCAATCGGGGCTGCCAGACGAACTTAAGGATAGGTTTTACGAGTCCCTAATACACACTACTGCTCTAACAGACGACAAGGACTTCCTAATCATTGCAGGAGATTTTAACGGACACGTAGGTAAACACTGCGACGGCTTCAATAGAGTACATGGAGGCCATGGAGTTGGCACAAGGAATGAGGAAGGATTCAGACTTCTAGAATTCTGCGACGCCAATGACATGTCGATATGTAACACAAACTTTAAAAAACCCGACAACCACCTGATCACCTATAGATCAGGGGAGCACTCTAGTCAGTTAGATTTTATCCTCATCAGAGGACGTGACAGATGGACGGTCGTAAACACAAAAGCCTTCCCTAGTGAGGAATGTACATCCCAACATAGCTTAGTTGTCAGCGACCTCACGGTCAGAACTAGGCGAGCCCTGAAACAGAGGCCAACCTGGAGGAGAAAGATCTGGAAGCTGAAAGTCCCCTCAACCAGTAACAGATTTAAAGATATTTTACTCAACGCCTACGACAGTAAAGAAGAACAGATAGAGACATTTAACGTAGAAGAGAACTGGGAGTTCCTAAAAAATAACTTACTAGAGGCGACGGATGAGGCTTGTGGCTGGAGTAAGACCTCAAGCAGGAGGAGAGTGACTTGGTGGTGGAACAATAAGGTAGATGAAGCAGTCAAGGCCAAGAGACAGGCATG